>JAGFNQ010006209.1:0-36276 GCA_024364735.1 Boesenbergia rotunda | reverse complement strand
ATACAGTGTTTGGAAATAGAAGTCAAAAGCTGATACAAGATAAAGTTTGAGTGTTTGGTGAATAATCACTTTTAAGTTTAATTTTTAATTAAATGATAATAATATCCTTAAACTATCAAAATTAATTTTTTTCAATTATTTAAATATAATTTTGATACATAATTTATAATATTTTATATATTTAATATTATATTTTAAATATTATATCAAAATTATTTTTTTTAATAATATATATATTTAAAAAATATATAAAGTTAATAAAAATATAAAAAATAATAAAATAATAAAATTTATATAAATTTATATAAATTTATACAAATATGTATAAATTTTTTTGAAAATATAAATTATATAAAAATATAATATTTTATTTAAAAATAGGATGGTAATTATGTAAAGTAATAAATTTATTAAGGATATAAATGTCAACTTTTAATTCTACATCATAAGCAAAAAAGCAGAAGCAGAAAAAAACATCAAATTGTTGCTTCTAGCTTTTGAGTAAAAGTTGCAGAAGTTAAAGCAGAATCTGACATTCCCAAACACTCAAAAGCACTTTTGCATGACTAGAAGCTAAAAAGCAGCTAGCAGAAGCTCTCCTAAATACTCCTTTAGTAGAGTTGGATGTGTTCAATCAAAGAGATAGAGAAAGAAAAATGTGGTAATTGTGGCTTCAAAATTAAATAGTTGGCGACACGCAACACAATAATTCTTCAGCTCGTGACTCGGTCTACCAAATTTGATCAGTATCTATGGACGTCAACTCAATTCAACAACGCAATAAGCATGGTCAAACTCCCGTAGAGCAGAGTTGACGAGTAAATTAATAGCTTCTCCCGTAGATCAGATTTGTTCAGCTGACCGCCCAATCAAATAAAAAAAAAGCTATCAAAGCGAATATTTTCGGGTCGCCTCGTTTTTTTGGTTTGGATTGACCGATTAGCCGGCCGTAGTTCAACTTTGAAATCATCTAACAACTGTAAGACCTTTTCATAATTCGTTCAACTTGAAATCATCGAACGATTCAGACTTGTTCATTTCGTCGTCTGCTAATTTCACGCATATAAATTCGAAGAAACCCGCTGAGTGCGTACGTGCTCTATCTGGCTCTTAATTCAACAAAATCATTATTACTGCTAGCTCCCAAGGCCGGCCGCCCGGCCATGAACTCCTCCGACGTCCTTCCGTTCCTGCTCTTTTTTATGATCATCAGTGCAGCCGCCGCCTTCAAGTTCCCTCAGCCGCCCATCAAAAACCCATGGCTCGACTTCAAGAACCTCTCTGGTTGCCACATCGGCGAGAACCGGCAAGGGGTCGCCCGCCTCAAGGCTTACCTCTGCCACTTCGGCTACCTCCCGGCCGACGGCCGCTCCAACTTCACCGACTCCTTCGATAGCAACCTCGAGGCGGCGATAGCTGCCTACCAGCGCAACTTCCGCCTCGACGCGACCGGCGAGCTCGACGCGCCCACTTTGGAGCAACTTATCACCCCGCGCTGCGGCGTGCCGGACGTCATCAACGCCACGTCCTCGGCCTTGCGCGGCCGCAACCTCTATTCTTATTTCGACGGCGCGCCGACGTGGCCGCCCGCCAAGACCCGGCTCAAGTACGCCATCACAGCCGCCTCTGCCGTCCAAATCGACGTCGCGAGGCTTAAGGCCGTCTTCGAGCGCGCATTCGCGCGGTGGTCGGCGGTGACCACGCTGGCATTCGAGGAGACGGAATCGGCGCGGGAGGCCGACATTACGATCGGGTTCTACAGAGGCTCCCACGGGGACGTCGATGATTTCGACGGCCCCCTGGGGACTCTGGCGCACGCGTTCTCCCCGACAGACGGGCGGTTCCATCTGGACGCGGCCGAGGACTGGGTAGCAGAAGGGGACGTCGCCGACGCGAGCTCGGACGAGGCGGTGGACCTCGAGTCCGTGGCGGTGCATGAGATCGGGCATCTGCTGGGACTCGGTCACTCGTTGGCGCCGGAGGCGATCATGTACCCCACGCTGAGGACGAGGACCAGGAAGGTGGACCTGACCACCGACGACGTCGAGGGAATACAGAGCCTGTACGGAAGCAATCCCGACTTCAGAGGGGTGCCGCCCTCGGAGAGCAGTCCAGAGACGAACGCCGCCGTGTCCGTCCATGGCCGGAAGGAGGGGGCCGCGTGGAGGGGGCGCGAAGTTTCCTGCATCTTGGCCGGCATAGTGATTGGCATCTTGCTAATTCTCTAATTAATTGATATGTTTTTTAAGTCGTCTGTCTTCTTTTTAAATTAATTAAATAACAAATTCTTTTGTTTGTCTTATTAGATTCTTGTCAAATAGGATATTGATAGATAAGGGATGCTTGATAACGGTGTAGAAAGTGAAAATGAGAATGAAATCTATTTCATTCTCATTTATGATGCTTGGTATATGAGAATCAGAATTAAAATATGAATATGATATCTCTGATTTTATAATTTGATCCTTACTAGATTATCACTAAACTCATTTCTATTGTCAAATGTATACCACACGCCCCTAGTTATTATGTTGCTTGATAAACTTGGCAACTTGGGAAAGGCGTGGTCTCTAAGTAGGAGTGGGATTCAATCGGAGTTTTGATTACATCAAATTAATGTTGCAATGATAAATCACCATAACAAAGTATTATATATATTTACTAAACAAGATTATGTCAAAACAAATTGAAATTTAACATGAGAAGGTGGTATATGGCCAATTCATATTCTGAGGTGCCTACGGAGTCTCAAGCATTCAAGTCACTTTGGGGCATAAGAAAGTGAAAAGCAAAAAATAAAGAATTCAGATGGTTTAAAGAGTCTCACAATCCACAATTCACAATTCACGTACCTCATTATTTATTCGAGAGATATTTATAAAGATCGTACCCTAAATCTCTTAGGAAATCTGAAGTCCTTGTCCGCTTTATACCCAAGTTCACATGAGGTATGTACTCTGGAGGTCAACTTATAACTCAGGAAGTTAAGTTGAACCCAAAGGCATAGTTGAGAGGGTAATCATGCGCTAGACTCGCCGCATTAAGTAGGAGTCGAATCTCGGCTAAAGCCATGAATATACCCTCTCCCATGGTGATCATCTATCATTTTCTGATTTACCTCTCTCAAGATAGTCGTGGGACCGATTGTATGGGGTCGACGCGTTCGGAGTCAACCTTTTTATCGTATAGAGCTATGTTTGGCGAGAGATAAATCTGTCTTGTAATGTAATTAATATAACATTACATAAGATTAACAAACCGTCTTAAGATTACTTCTGGCAGGCCGTCTTAAGATTACTTCTGGCTCTTGATGGGAAAAAAATTAGACCTTTAATATTTTTTAATATTAAAAAAAATTCTCTTCTCCTTTTTCATTCATACTTGGAATTGATGATGAACTTAAATTTTTTAAAAAAATAAAATATTAATTTTTAAAATTATATTTTTATATGAAATTTAGTTTTTTTAACTTTTGAGATTCAAAAATATTAATTAAATTTGTATATCAAGTTTTAGTAATAAAGTTTTTTCAATTGATAAAATTTCTAAATTATTTAATCTTCTAATAAAAATTTAATTGGTTTTTTATTTAAATTTTTAATTATATTATTTTTGAGTTTTGATTTTAAATATTAGTAACAAATCTATCCAGTACACTTTTTTGAGATTGAATAAACTCTTCTATTTTTTTTATATCCAGAATGATATTTTTTTAGAAGACATATTTTACTTAAATAATAATAAAAAGGGAAATATAAGTCTACAATTTTATCAAAATAAAATTAGAAAATATAAGTCTGCAATTTTATCAAAATAAAATTACTTAAAATTAAAAAAAACTGATTTATACCGTGTAATTTCAATTTGATGATATTTTAAAATTCGATTATTACCTGTATAAATATTATAAAAATAAATAAATACCAAATTTTAAAATACTTTGATATTTAAAAAGACTAGTATTCTACTTTGCATTTCTATAGATAAAAAAAATCCTAATTCAAGTTTTTATTTCTTATAGAGGAAAAAGAAAAAAATGGAAAAAAAATTACGACGAAGAAAAAGGTTGTCTTGTCTTTTGATTAGTTCAGAACTATTGATTGATTAGGATTTGATCAAGTTATAAAAAAAATATTCAAAAAATAAAATAAAAAAGTAATAAAATTTCATTTAAAATAGTGGAAGGGAATTCATTTAATTTGCTAAGAGAACGTAATTAAATGTGAAAGGAATGGAAGGGAAGGAAGCAAATTAATAAGAAAGTGTTAATTGAAGTTAATAATCTAAAATGAATAGTGACATTAATTAAAGATTTTATAAAATAATGATATTTAATATTTTTGTAAAATTAATGGGCCCTACTAAATTAGGGGCCCTATACATAGACCTTAATGGCTTATGCCTTGAGCCGCCACTAAAGATTGATTACTTTGTTTGGTACCATTTTAAAATTGTAATGCAATGTAATTTGAGTTACAAAAAACTAATAAAATTTTATAATTTGAATTATAAGGCCAACAACATATAATTTATATTACATTCCAAACTTAATTACATTACAAGCTTTATTATATTATTCTTAATCAAATATAGTTGAATGAGAAAATCCAAGGCCGACTTGCATGGGACACTTATGTTATATGGGAAACACAAGAGACCGAGTTAGGTAAGGGACTTGAGAGTTCAAGTTAAGGAGAGAAGTGCGTGGGGCTCCAAGTCCTGACATAAGTAGGAGAGCTAACTTGTGATGGAGTCATATATATGCGACGATAATTGATGGAATTATGCCTCCATAATTGGTCAAATTCAAGTGTAATCTCTCACATTCATCCTATCAAATCCGTGTGACATTAACATTTTCAAAGGTTCTTTGGTATGTTGGATCAATCATGAACATACCGAGGTTTATATATGTGTCATTGGATCAAAAGCAAATCCTGAGAGTGGCCCTTACTCTTCATGAGGGTTCCCTGCATTGTTAGATTAAGCGATTTAATAGCACGGGTCACCTCGACACTAGGTGTTAAATTTATAATGACTATCTTGCACTTCTTCCCCTTCTGTGTATTTCATTCAACTTTCATCTTCCTTGTCCGTGTAAGTTTCTGCCTCCTTTGTTGTTATGCCCCTAGAGGCTTATGCTCGCTCAAAAAACGGACAACATCTCCCCTGTACGACGAACAATCTGGAATATTTATACATATCTCACATAATATATGACTCAACTAACATGGTTGGCAATACAAATAGAAATAAAAAGATACTAAGTCCATATAAGCATAATATATGGTTCACATAATATAAATTCCATAACCATGTAGTATAAAAGATAGAAATAAAAAGAGGTCACATATCCCAATTAAATTCAACGACAATCGATACTAAGTCCATATAAGCATAAACATATCACTACTCAATAATAAAGCATAAGTCCACTAACCAGTAATACCACTCTAATAATGAAAATGTGAAAATAAAGACAATGCAAAAATAAAGTAAATGGGGAAAAACTCCAAACTTCTCGACATCATGGGACTGACAATTGGATCCTCTCCTGGCTCCAAGTAACGCATCTACTGATTGTCACGCTCCCAGAGGCACATGCTTATTCGAGAATCGGGCAGCATCTCCCCTGTACAGCGGACAAGTTGGGGCAAATATAACAAATAAAAGATGGCTCAGCCATCATAACTGTAAAATAAAAGCACAACCACGCAGTTAATATCAACATAAGAGATAACGGGTGGCTCAGCCACCTTAAACATAAAAGAAACACACAACCAAAGAGAACTCCACAACGAACAAACCCAACCAATAAGACATGACTACAAATTAACCAAGACTATACCAGATAATAAAATAAATGCGGAAACAAAGAAACTACGGAGAATATGAAACGATCCAAATAAAACAATCCGGTGGGACTGAGGGACTGAGGGGCTGACAACTGGATCCTTGTTGGACCCACAATTAATGTCACGATGAGTCTCAAATTTAGATATTTATAAATTGAAAACCCTTAATCTCACAAAATTGAAATATAGTACAGGGGTCTCAAGTCGTATTTTTCCAAGGACTAGTTAAGAGTGTTTAATTGAAGCTTGAAATGTGTCGTTAAATGTTTTGGGTTTTCTAATAAAATGGGGGTTTTTGCGATAAGGAATGAAATGACAATTCGGAACGAAATAGGCTTAACTAATCAGAAATGAACTAGGAAATTGCTGAAACTAAACTTAACCTATTTGAAAACTAAGGAATTAAATTCACACGAGGGAATCGAAATTTAAGAACTAATTGCCCAGGAATTAATTGCAGAGAATTAACTGCAAGACAATGAAAACTAGAACAAAACGTTGCTTAAGAAACTTGGCTTGAAGTGTAATGGAAACAAGCTAGAACAACTTGAAGAATTAAGTGCTTAAAACTAAAAATTATCCTAAATTAAATATCAAACCAATTCATTATCGAGACTTCCCCTTGCCGTCACACAAAGGTTGAGCTAGAAACCCTCCAACTCAAAAACCAATGAAGAAGAACTCCCTGGATCAATTTGCTGTGAATTGGCCTTCCTGATCGGTCAGCCGACCAATCAGGACCTATACTGCTCGGACGGGAATCGATCAGGAACTATATGTTGGGCTAGAGAGGGGGGTGTGAATAGCCCCGACAAGAGATTTTTACTCTTTGATTACTTCTTGTCTGCACTCAGGTTAGCAAGCAGCGGAAAATAACAGAAATAAACACAAACAGAAGCTAAGACAGTGGATTTACAAGGTTCGGGGATAACTTGCCCCTACTCCTTGGCGTGCCCGTAAGGTGGGCGATCCCTTGATCGTCGGCAGATCAAGCCCCGGAAATCCGGATATCACAGTCTCCTTCTCGGTGGAGAAACCTCTCCACACAGTTGTCTTAACAGTATGTTAATAAAGCACAGAGACGAAGGAGCTTACAGAGCGCGAGAAGACAGTTTTACACCCCACCACTTACAACACAACCACAAGATAGCCTTCACTCAGCTTTCCTTCTTGCGTTGTCTGCTTGCTGATGGAGTCGCAACACTTCTTTTCGAGCTCGAGGATTTCACTGATCAGAATTGAATTTTCACAAGTGTTCGCTTTTCTGTTCTCTTCACATCTGATATATCTCAACTCAACTCAGGACATCGGACGTGTGTAGCACATTCCCTGCTCACCCACGACCCTAGGACCAGCCGCGTGCAGCATGCTGCTCACCCACGACCCTAGGACCAGCCGCGTGCAGCAAGCTGCTCACCCACGACCTCAGTCTGCCCATTTCTGACTGAAGTTTCCAACTGCCCTTGGCAGAAAATCAGAAACCCGTTACACTCAGAGTAGAGAGTTTGATTCACGGAAGTACTTCTTGCGTTATCCTGCATTACCTGCACAACACTCAGGAACACGTTATAGCAATAAGAACTTGACGTGAATGAGAAGACAGTAGAAGAAACTTCAATTTGAATTACAGTTTTCAGATACTAATCGATCCACCCGACCGATCAATATGAGTCCTGATCGATCAGATATCTATCTGATCGATCCAGTGACTTTCTGATCGATCACCCTGATAGATCAGAGAAAGTTCCTGATCGGTCAAAGACCGATCAGGGGTTTCAGGCCCTTAGAGTCTCAACGCACCTGATCGGTCAGTGACCGATCAGGGATTTCCTTTGATCGGTCACACTGACCGATCATGGAACAGCTGGACCGATCAGGGTGGTCCCTGATCGGTCCAGGAGGGCCCTGATCGGTCACCAAGACCGATCAGGGTTTTCTCCCTCTTGGGCTCTTACTCACTGATCGTTCATCAGAACGATCAATGTAACGATCAGTGTTTCAGGCCTTAGAGTCTCAACGCACCTGATCGGTCAGTGACCGATCAGGGAACACCTTTGATCGGTCATACTGACCGATCATGGAGCAGCTGGACCGATCAGGATAGTCCCTGATCGGTCCAGGAGGGCCCTGATTGGTCCGTATGACCGATCAGGGTCTTCTCCCTCCTACTCACTGATCGTTCATCAGAACGATCAAACCTTCCAACAGAAAGGTTGGAAAACCTTCTGTTCTCTCCCTGATCGTTCACCAGAACGATCAGGCTCCTGGATTTCCCTGGATCGATCACCTGATCGATCCTCCAAAGAGACTCCGTGCCAACCGATCTCCCGACCGATCCAGCCTCAATTCAATTCAACCCGGCTTCACTCACCGGGTTTCAGTCACCCGGCTTCACTCACCGGGACCCGGCTTCACTCACCGGGATTTTAGTCACCCGGCTTCACTTACCAGGACCCGGCTTCACTCACCGGGATTTCAGTCACCCGGCTTCACTTACCAGGACCCGGCTTCACTCACCGGGATTTCTCCACCTAGCTTCACTCGCTAGGACCTGGCTTCACTCACCAGGGTTTCAGTCACCCGGCT
Organism: Boesenbergia rotunda; assembly: GCA_024364735.1. Taxonomy (NCBI): domain Eukaryota; kingdom Viridiplantae; phylum Streptophyta; class Magnoliopsida; order Zingiberales; family Zingiberaceae; genus Boesenbergia; species Boesenbergia rotunda. The sequence continues at coordinate 27,835 of JAGFNQ010006209.1, read as the reverse complement.
TCACTTACCAGGACCCGGCTTCACTCACCGGGATTTCTCCACCTAGCTTCACTCGCTAGGACCTGGCTTCACTCACCAGGATTTTCTTCACCTAGCTTCACTCGCTAGGACCTGGCTTCACTCACCAGGATTTTCTTCACCTAGCTTCACTCGCTAGGACCTGGCTTCACTCACCAGGGTTTCATCAATTCTTACTCAACCAAACTTAAATCGTTGTCAACACCAAAACAACAATCGGGCCAGACTGCATCAACAATCTCCCCCTTTTTGTTGTTTGACAACCCGATTTAAGTTTAGGTATTCATTAATCAGAGTCCATTAAATTATCATAAGGGAATCAAAGTCCTCCCCTACAATAACAAACCCTAAACTTAATCAACCATTCTCTCCCCCTTTGTCAAACACCGAAAAGGGTATGGTTATTAAGTTTAATCATAACTCCCCCTCAACCTAGGGTCTCTTCCCAAAATCCGAAATAATCAAAGATAGAAGTTTTGCATATGAGAGGCATATACCATAAATGTATCATGGCAACAATGTATATGCATCATACGACAATAACAGTGGTTGAAAACATACACCGAACTATATCATGGTCAAATATGTGTATGTTTCATATGTCAAGTAAGGAATGCATCTGTATCTGATATCGAATCATGGTTATTTGATACAGAAATATTTTTTAATCTGGGGAGCGATCAGATTTCAGAAAAATTTCTGAAACCATGATACGTTCCTAATCAGACTGCATTGACATTTTGCATTCCTCAACGGGGGCATAGACTCTATTAATATTCGTTATTTCAGAAATATTTTCGAAACACGACATTAAGACTAAGAGTCATGACTCAACATACCCTTTCTTATCAATTTGAACATCCCAACATAGGTTTGTATCAAATTGATATTTAATCCTTGATGTTTCAGAAACATTCCTGAAAATAAAAATCTTAGAAATTTCTACCCTTCTTTGACCAATTGAACATCATAATTGGACTGATCGGTCACCAGACCGATCAGGAGGATCCCTGATCGGTCACAGTGACCGATCAGGGTGGGTCCTGATCGGTCGGTGGACCGATCAGGCTTGGTATTTAGGAGTTTCGCACAATTTTACTCAGGTTTCAGAAACCAGCAAAAGCAGAAACTTTCAGTAACTGTTTCTATCTCCTAATTCACTTAGATTTTCTCCCTAAATGAGCTTTGTTCATCATAATTCACTTAATCAAACAATTATCAAAATGTGATACTTAAAATCAGATTTTCAAAATATGATCAGCATGTATCAATATATATATGATCAGATTTCATAATACAAATAACACTGTGATCAAACTTTCAAAAACATGCTTGTATCAAATTAGTACCAAAACATGTGTTCATCTTATTCTTAACCAAAATTGGCATGCATTCATGATGTATAACATATACAAGAAAACATAAATTGCATCAAGAAACCTAACTATCCAAGACAACCCATGGCGAGAGTAAGTTATGTGTCAACCTAAGCCATTCATATGAATTTGATGAAATGGTAAGCTCATTCCTAACTAGGAATGGCTATATGTTTTGGAGGACCAAATATCAACCACTCATGTTGATACATGCTCCCCCTCAACCCATGCTTATACAATTCTAAAGATGGAGGTTTTAGGTACCCAAATTTTGGGACCTAAAGCATCTACAACAACTGACTTTGGCACCCAAGCCTTAGTCATTTTCTTTTGAACTTTTTGACCCTTAGAAGTATGATTTGGTCTAACACGAGTCCTAGACATTAGTGTCATGAAACTTGATTCTTTAGGTTGGTAACCCAAACCAACCTTGTTATAAACTGCTTTTTGGGAATTTAGAATCATATCTAAGGTTTTAGAGCTAGTTGAAAATTTCTGAAGAATATTCTTGAGGTTTTCAATTTCGCTCCTAAGAGTCTTGTTCTCATCCTTGAGGAACTCATCATGAAAGTCATTACTTACCTCATCCTTAGAGGTTCTCAACTGTTCTACCTCCAATTTTAATGATTTGACTTTCTTTTTAGATTTCTTTAACAAATCCGTTAAACATGCTATGGTCCTATAACATTTATCTAATTCTGGAGAGATTACCTCTTCATCATCCGAAGATGATGAAGGCGCGGTTGAGGAGCTTGATTCGCTATCACTCTCCTTGTTTGGCTCATCTAGTGCCACTAAAGCCACATGGCAGTACTCCACCTTTTCTTTCTTCTGCTCCTTCTTCTTCTCCTTCTTTTGTCTTCTGTTCCCTGCCACAAAAGCCAACCCTTTCTCTTTTGGGCTTTGGTTAGCGATCTCGTGTAGTTCCATCTCACAGAATAAATCTTCTAATTTAATAATGGAAAGATCCTTGGATACCTTGTAAGCATCCACCATGGATGCCCACAAGGCACTTCTAGGAAAAGCTTTAAGAATATACCTTACGAGGTCGCGATTGTCTACCCTTTCACTGATGGAATGGAGGCCGTTGAGTATCTCCTTGAACCTTCCATGAAGCTCACTTACCTTCTCATTTTCTCCCATGGAAAGGTTTTGAAGTTGGCTAAGAAGGAGATCCTTCTTAGCTGTTCGGGTGTCTTGAGTTCCTTCATGAAGTTCTCTGAGTTTGTCCCAGAGATCCTTAGCACTTGTGAAGGGGCCAACTTTTATCAGTTGGTCCTTGGTCATACCGCATTGCAAGGTGACCACAGCCTTTGCATCAGCTTCTCCCTTTCTGACTTGCTCAGTAGACCAGCTCGAGAACTCGAGCTCTTTTCCTTCTGCATCCTTTGGTGGGGAGAAACCCTCCTTGACAGCAAACCACATTTGAATGCTTGTCTTCAGGTAATATTCCATTCGCGATCTCCAGTACTGGAAATCTGAGCCATCGAAGTAGGGAGGTCTGTTGGTGCTGAAACCCTCTCTGAAAGCCATCAGGTTTAGCTCTCGGATGTTAAGCCGTGAACAGAGCTCCCGGCTCTGATACCACTTGTTGGGCTAGAGAGGGGGGTGTGAATAGCCCCGACAAGAGATTTTTACTCTTTGATTACTTCTTGTCTGCACTCAGGTTAGCAAGCAGCGGAAAATAACAGAAATAAACACAAACAGAAGCTAAGACAGTGGATTTACAAGGTTCGGGGATAACTTGCCCCTACTCCTTGGCGTGCCCGTAAGGTGGGCGATCCCTTGATCGTCGGCAGATCAAGCCCCGGAAATCCGGATATCACAGTCTCCTTCTCGGTGGAGAAACCTCTCCACACAGTTGTCTTAACAGTATGTTAATAAAGCACAGAGACGAAGGAGCTTACAGAGCGCGAGAAGACAGTTTTACACCCCACCACTTACAACACAACCACAAGATAGCCTTCACTCAGCTTTCCTTCTTGCGTTGTCTGCTTGCTGATGGAGTCGCAACACTTCTTTTCGAGCTCGAGGATTTCACTGATCAGAATTGAATTTTCACAAGTGTTCGCTTTTCTGTTCTCTTCACATCTGATATATCTCAACTCAACTCAGGACATCGGACGTGTGTAGCACATTCCCTGCTCACCCACGACCCTAGGACCAGCCGCGTGCAGCATGCTGCTCACCCACGACCCTAGGACCAGCCGCGTGCAGCAAGCTGCTCACCCACGACCTCAGTCTGCCCATTTCTGACTGAAGTTTCCAACTGCCCTTGGCAGAAAATCAGAAACCCGTTACACTCAGAGTAGAGAGTTTGATTCACGGAAGTACTTCTTGCGTTATCCTGCATTACCTGCACAACACTCAGGAACACGTTATAGCAATAAGAACTTGACGTGAATGAGAAGACAGTAGAAGAAACTTCAATTTGAATTACAGTTTTCAGATACTAATCGATCCACCCGACCGATCAATATGAGTCCTGATCGATCAGATATCTATCTGATCGATCCAGTGACTTTCTGATCGATCACCCTGATAGATCAGAGAAAGTTCCTGATCGGTCAAAGACCGATCAGGGGTTTCAGGCCCTTAGAGTCTCAACGCACCTGATCGGTCAGTGACCGATCAGGGATTTCCTTTGATCGGTCACACTGACCGATCATGGAACAGCTGGACCGATCAGGGTGGTCCCTGATCGGTCCAGGAGGGCCCTGATCGGTCACCAAGACCGATCAGGGTTTTCTCCCTCTTGGGCTCTTACTCACTGATCGTTCATCAGAACGATCAATGTAACGATCAGTGTTTCAGGCCTTAGAGTCTCAACGCACCTGATCGGTCAGTGACCGATCAGGGAACACCTTTGATCGGTCATACTGACCGATCATGGAGCAGCTGGACCGATCAGGATAGTCCCTGATCGGTCCAGGAGGGCCCTGATTGGTCCGTATGACCGATCAGGGTCTTCTCCCTCCTACTCACTGATCGTTCATCAGAACGATCAAACCTTCCAACAGAAAGGTTGGAAAACCTTCTGTTCTCTCCCTGATCGTTCACCAGAACGATCAGGCTCCCTGGATTTCCCTGGATCGATCACCTGATCGATCCTCCAAAGAGACTCCGTGCCAACCGATCTCCCGACCGATCCAGCCTCAATTCAATTCAACCCGGCTTCACTCACCGGGTTTCAGTCACCCGGCTTCACTCACCGGGACCCGGCTTCACTCACCGGGATTTTAGTCACCCGGCTTCACTTACCAGGACCCGGCTTCACTCACCGGGATTTCAGTCACCCGGCTTCACTTACCAGGACCCGGCTTCACTCACCGGGATTTCTCCACCTAGCTTCACTCGCTAGGACCTGGCTTCACTCACCAGGGTTTCAGTCACCCGGCTTCACTTACCAGGACCCGGCTTCACTCACCGGGATTTCTCCACCTAGCTTCACTCGCTAGGACCTGGCTTCACTCACCAGGATTTTCTTCACCTAGCTTCACTCGCTAGGACCTGGCTTCACTCACCAGGATTTTCTTCACCTAGCTTCACTCGCTAGGACCTGGCTTCACTCACCAGGGTTTCATCAATTCTTACTCAACCAAACTTAAATCGTTGTCAACACCAAAACAACAATCGGGCCAGACTGCATCAACACTATATTGATCGGACGGGAGACCGATCAGTGATACCTCTGTCCGATCACAGTCATCGATCAGTGGCTGAAAACTCCCGCGATCTCCTTCTTCCTCGATCAGCTGGACGTAATCGAACCCAGAAACTCTCAGTAGCATTCAGAGAACCCCTCCTAGTGCTCTGATTGCTCCGAAGATGAAGACAACCCACAATCAAATGGAAGCGATCGGTGGAATGGAACTTCGGCGAAACCCTCCCCTGAGCTCCTCTCAGCGACAAAATCAAATGCAAACTTAACCGGAGAATCTACCTCATTGATCTGAAACTTGGAAACAAACTTCTACTTGATGTTGGTCGAGCGATCGGAGAAGAAACTGAAGAAATCGATGAAGAAACGAAGAACAGAGAAGAAAACTGGCGATCTGGCGACGACAAAGAGCTGGGAGAGGGAATTCTTCATTTAATTAATCCCATTTGAAATTGGACGGCTGTGATCGTCCTCGCCTCATCCGACAGTTGGATCTACTCTGATTTGAACCCAAATTTTCCATATCTCCATCAATGGTCAGGATCTGCTCCTCCTCAGCTCGGATCGATCAGATCTACAACGGGTGGCTCAGATTGCCCTGATCTTTGAAGGAACGACATAGACTCTCTTAAGCTTGATCCAACGGCTGGATGATCTTTGATTTGGCCCAAACTTTCAGATCTTGATCTATGGTCATGATTAACTCTATCTTGAGCTCAGATTGATTAGAAGTTGACCAATGGCTTAGATCTCACCGTTTCTTGATCGGACGGCTCATATTAATCCAATGCTTGATCATCTTGATCCGGATCCAATTCTGACTCAAGTTTGATCCAATCTGATCTAGGTCCATGATCATTTGAAGCCTACAAAATTAGATTCAAATTTAAGTGCCAAAATATCTCAAATATATAAAGATTTGAATCAAAAGCTAAAATAGAGATAATTCATGAAACGTAATGTAAATGCAAACTTAAGCATATAAAAAAGGATCAAAACATGGATTTGCAAGCCTAATTTGATCAACAAAATGGTAGTTATCAACTCCCCCACATTTACTCTTGGGCGTCTCACACAACTAACTAGTAAACTACTCATGTATCTCCCTAGATTATTCTCAATCATAATTAGAAGCAATTGAAAAGAAATTACCTAAGATTGCCAATTCTCAAAAATCTAAGCTCAATAGACTAGTATCTTGTCCTTAAATCAACAACTCAACATACTTCATCCTTCATGACTCATTGAGATGGACTAAACTCACAAAGCCTATCAAGGGAATAGTTAGTGGCTCTCTTCCTAAATTCTACAATGTCAATAAAAGTGGAGCTCACTCACATACTACCATGGTTCTTGCACTACCATAAGCTTGCTTATGCTCTACTCTCCACCATCATTCTTGATTTGGATCCACACCTACAAAAGTTTATTCAAACAAGTTAAAGAAATATGAAATGGTAGAAATGAAATAGAGGTTTAGAAAATGGAAAAATTAAGGAAGTGGAAGACTTGGATGCTCAAGAATGTAACCTAATGTTCTTTGCCCCTTTTATAGTATCCTCTAGTGAAATCAAAACTAAAATGAGCAGGGTATAGGTAATAACTCTCTGAAATTAGTGAATTCATTGATTCAACCTCTTTTGATCGGTCAAGGGATCGATCAGTCTCTTTTTGATCAGTCAAGAGATCGATCAGACCCTTCCTTATCTTTTTGGCCTTCATCTGATCGATCTGGAGACCGATCAGTCACTGCTCTGATCGTTCTGGACTGCATTGGATCGGACTGAGCTCCTTCTGATAGGTCAGAGTGACCGATCAGACCCCTCCCTGATCGGTCTGGAGACCGATCAGGGCTCGAACAGAACTGAAATTAGCAGACTTCTGAATTGCTTCTGCCGAGATTTCAATCTTGCAATCAATAACTCACTCTTTCATTCAACTAGCTTCTTGTTCACAATTTCAAATTCAGAAATCTAACCATCACTTACTTCCACTTCATATTTCTTTTCTTTTTTTCTTTCTTTTTTTTTGTTTTTTTTTCTGTTGTTCTGTTTCTGCAGCCAAGTTTCTGTTTCTTTTTTTCTTTACTCTTCAGATCACATTTTTTCCTTTTTCTTGCAACTGAGCTGATGGATGTATTTTCAACTCACTCTTGATACACCACTCCCAATTCTTCAATTGATCTCTATTTCAACTCTTTTCCACTTAATACTTAACCTTGAGCATAGAATTTTTTTCCTTCCTTTTCTTTCCTTCTCTACTTGCAATTCATCACTGATTTCAGCAGACTTTGCAGTGAGAGTAAGCCTTCACTTCCCTTCGAAATTTGCCTCATAAAACTTAAAATATCAGATAATACTTAGGAATGTAAATGCTTCAATTGTTACCTTTCCTAGCCACTTCTTGCAACTCATTCTTGATACAAAACTCAATTCAAATTGGCACCATTTCTTCATTTGAATTCCACCCTTGATACTAGCCACCATAAAAATAGATTGCCAACATAACTCATCCAAAAATAGACTTCCAAAATGTATCAATCCTTACCAAAACATTTCAAAACACTAGCCACCTCCCCCCACACTTAGATTTTTGACCGTCTCGGGCAAAGTAACATCAAGAACAAACCCAAGCATCCAAGTCCATGGAGAATATGGTTATGAATAGGAATATAGAGAAGGGAAAATAGAATATAGAATAGATCAACAAGCAATATTGCAAAAATTGATATGAAAAAGGAAACAAAATGATTCACCTCTAAATGTGGTCCAATCATAGAAATATAGTTTTGAAAGAACCTAAGCAAGTTCTAGAGTACAATCACATGTGTATATCACAAAAATTAGGCTAAGTCCTCGCTAGGTAAAAAGAATTCATCTCAAGTCATCAATCTAGAGTCCATAACTAAGTAGTATTCAAGCATCCAAGAATTTTCATCCATTGGCTCAATCCTAAGTTTTAACAACCAAATTTAATTTGCTTTCAAGGGACTCTAAAATGATATAGAGAAAATCTAAAGAAAGACACTTATTCCAAATCATGCAAGAGATAAGATGCCAAAAGGGATAAAATGGTATCTACAATGATTCTTTATTCATTCTACACTACCTAAGCATTTATTAGTATGTACTCATTGTAAAAGAAAATCTTACTGCATAGAAAACAAGAAAATGGTATACACAATGAAATAAGAGTGCAAGAAGGAACAACTCCCCTTCAGGTTGGGTAAAGAGCACGGAGCATTCATCTAGACAGTGGGGTGGTTTGGGTAGCCGAGAGAGCTATCCTAACGTGATCAATATCATAGCGCATTGCTCTCTCCCTTATCAGCTTCGAATAAGTATGCCCTGGGGGTCGGAGACGATTAAGGTACAAAATCCATTCTTGGGGTGACTTGCTACAAATCAAGGTAAACTCAACTCCTCCCACTATATACTCTTTAGAAGTCCTTCCGGGAGGTTGGAGGCTATTAAGTTGGAGCACCCACTCTAGAATCTGACGGCTCCCTGCAAAATCATGAAAAGAAAATACCTCTCGCACGCATGCAGGGTAAGGACGAAATGAAATACAAACAATCTCTACATAGAATGTATCAAGAAATGTATCACACCCAATAAAATCAACCTTGGGTACTTCTATGAATTTTTCACAATCAGTCTCTACATAGGATGTATCAAAAAATGCATCACTTCCAATAAAATCAACCTCAGGTACCTCTATGAGTTTTTCACAATCAGTCTCTACATAGGATGTATCAAGAAATGCATCACTTCTAACAAAATCAACAGTGTCACATCCAATAAAATCAACAGTGTCACATCCAACAAAATCAACCTCAGGTACCTCTATGTATTTTTCTAAAAAATTAGGAGAAATACTTATCTTGTCGTGCTGAAAAATACCTGAAGGTTCCACAAGAGTGGATGTAACTATGGCCTCCTCCTGGTCAGGTAAATGCTCCACCTAAGGCTCAGGTTCTGGTGGACATACAACTAAAAGAGGTGATTCTTGGGTCCTTGCTTCCACCATGCAAGTCCCTACACTTTCTGGCAAATAAGCATAATTCAAATATTCTGGCAATGGTTCCAACTCTATCTGTGCCTGCTCGGTAGGTATGGGTGGTCCCTGGGGCTCAGTGCAATCCCCTACACTCTCAAACCTATCCTCTGAATCTTCTGACATCTCGATCAATATAGGTGATCCCTGGGGCTCAGTGCAATCCCCTACACCTATAGAATCATCTCCAACTGAAAATGAATCAGATGCAACCTCCAACTCAGCTGCTTCTGTAGCTAATACCTCCTCTGCCTCATCTGAACTAGAATATCCTCTCTGAATATCAAGTGAAGCTTTTTCAGCAAATAACTCTGCCTCAACAACCTCATCTAAAATACACATGCTAATGATAGAAGGATCCTCTCTGGGGTGCTGTGGAAAGGGTAAAGGGACTCTTGGTTCCTCCACTTGAGCTGAAATTTTCGGAAATAAGTCTTGAGCAGGGATTTCGGTAGGTATAGCTGCTGTAGGTACCCTAATTTTACTGATTTCTTCTTCTTCTTCCACCAAAATTGCAAGATCAATAGAAGAAGGACTTAGGCTTGAACTAGGGTTACAATCAACTGGTATAGAAGCCATTTTGAGGCTGTTCTGAAATGGAAAATAAGTTGCTGGAATTTCTTCAGAAAAATCAGCCCTTTGAGAATTTAAACTTGAAACCACTTCCCCACTCCTCAAAGTTGTGGCACAATCATTCCCCTTAGGATTAGGAGTTGCTTGAGAAGGTAATTGTCCCGATCTTTGGGTTTGCATTGGATTCATTCCACTAGCTATTTGTCCAATGTATTTTTCAATGTTTTGAAGAGTGGACTCATTCTTTTGTTGCCTTTGTTGTTGTAAAATTTGCTGATGTTGAAGAATTTGTTGCAACATCTCCTCAAGCCTTTGTTGGTGTGCATTAAGCTCACTAGAATCCTCAAAGTCTTCTTGATTGATATAGGACTCTTGTTGGTCTTGAAATGTAGCATTAGATCGCTGAAAATCATAAGTAGGCTGTGAATCTTGAAAATTCTATTGTTGGGGCTGATAAAATGATTAATTGGATTGTTGAAATTGCTAAAAATTGGCTTGAGAAGTAGGTTGAAATTGTTGAAAATTATTGCTCTGAAAATTCTGTTGTTGGGGCTGATAAAAATATAGCATTTTTTTATTATGAAAAATATGAAAGATAGGTTGCACAATCATTATTGTTGGATAAATAATATGTAGAAAAAAATATATTTTTAATAGTTGATGACGAAGTTATTGTATAAAAGTTTCAAAATATAAAAACTTAGAAAGAACAATAGTAGGATATTACGGTTACTTATTTTTATGATATTTTATGATTATAAGATTTATATATTTTTTACATTATTAATTAAATTATATTATTGCTTACAGAACTAGATCCTAGCTCTCTTCTATGTATTCGTAGTAATTTTGATTAAATTGAGCTGATTTATTTAAATAAATTATAATAGTTGTGGTATAACTACACAACTACTACCATAATAATATTTGATAATTTGAATAAGAATATTTTAAAAATAAAAATATATTAATACTATTTTAATGTTTATTTAAAAGACATCTTTTTAATTTTCGTAGGGAGGTGAAAATTGAAAATCTATATACTTTTCAATGAGAATTGCATGATTTATTTATTTGTTTTTATATTCTTGAGTAAATGCTATTAAAAAAGAAAACGAAAAAGAAAATGGAAGAAAGAAAATATGATTCACGACCGCTGCTTGCTACTTTATCCTCAGCTTCTGGGTCTTACTTCCTTCATTAGGGCTGGGGTTGGGTCCGTAAGCACAGTAACAAGCACAAGGAGGACGAAGGTGAGCAAGGGAAGAAAGGCCGTGGCCGCAGCAACGATGGCCCTGACTGCTGCCGCCATGGGCTGGGAGGGCGTGGACGATCGTCTTGCGAGGATGGTGACCGAGGTCACTCTTGACCAGGCCCCTGAACGCCGCAGGGTCCGAGACGCCTTTAAGATAATCCAGCTTGGGATCGACCACTGCTTGTTCAAGGTTTTCACTCTCTTTACACTTTACTTATCTTTGTTATGAGATTAAAGAGAAGGTTACGTCTGAATTTCGGCACCACAATTGTAGTGCCAGCGAATAAGCAATTTATCCTGGGCGTTCCATCATGGCCCGAGGATTGCTAATGAATAGGGAATTGAGCAAGTTGACTTTCTCAACTGACTTCCCTATGATCGGACTGACAATCCTTTTAAGTTAGAAGAGGATAATAATAGACATAACTTTAAGTGTGCATCACAACAATTAGAAACTCAAGGCTCCCCTTAGCTTAAGCTCCCCTTAATTAAGGCATTTCTTCAAACCCACATCCTCAAGTTAAGCCGCCATAGAGATATTGTTAGGAGATGTTTACTTGTTAAATCACGCAACAATTATGACAAATATATGAAGGAATCGAAAAGAAAAATGAGAAAAAATAATGCAAATATTTACGTGGTTCGGTGATGTGCTTGCTTCCATGGGAGCAATGGGAAAATTTTCACTAGATAATAAATTAGGGGTACATCTACATTTATACAACCCTAGACATATAGAAGTATTTAAAATGCAAATACCCTTATATCATTTACATCCCCAACTAACCAACATCTCTTTCTTAACCAGTTATGAGCCACATACTCCAACAATCTCCACCTACTCCAACAATCTCCACCTTAGCAAATATACACTCCTTGGGAGAAAAATGCACATTTGAGAACTCCACTTGAGACACTCAGTTGGGGATGCATCCCATCTAGAAACTAGAGAAATTGATTTTCTCCACAGTAACATGCTTTGTTAATATGTTTGCTATATTTTCAGAAGTATGGATTTTCCCAAGTAATATTTCTCTAGAAGAAATCAACTCCATGATCTTGTAATAAGGTTCTCGCATGATACACTTGTTTTTTTTTGCCAAATAGACATCACTTTAGTTATCACAATACAACTGACTCCGTCTTGTTGAACACTAAGTTCTTTTACCAATCCCATAAGCCATAATTCTTCCTTGGCAGCTTCCGCTACTTCTAAGTATTCCGACTCAGTAGTGGATAATGCAACCATAGGTTGTATCATGGACTTCCAACAAATGACTCATCCTACAAGAGTGAACACATATCCTGTGGTAGAACTGTTGTCATTCAAATCCACTGCATAGTTTGCATTTACATATCCCACAACTTAAAATCACTCTATTGTCTGCTGAACACGATACCGTAGTCCATATTATTTCTTTAGTATCTAAAAATCCACTTAATACATCCTAATATTGTCGACCGGGATAAAGAAACTTGCTCACTACACTGACAGCATACGACAACATACACCAAATCTGGTCATGTGCAAACTATAGCATACATCAGACACTGCACTGCGCTAGCATATGAAACCTTTGACATGTCTTAAACCTCATCATTTGCCTTTGGGTACTGTGCAATGGACAATTTAAAATAATGCGCCAACGGTCACAAATTTTCCATGACCTATGTTAAACCTGTCTAACACCTTCTCAACATAACTGCACTGAGATACCCATAATCTTCTAGAGGCTCTGTCCCTATGAATTTCCATCCTAAGAATTTTCTTGGTTGCACCTAAATTTTTCTTGTCAAATTCTTTACTCAATAAAAATTTTAATTTATTAACCTCACTTATGGATTGAAATGCCGAGCCATGCCGTCCGAAACCGGCGATATTTTTGGGTGGGATTGTAGCTACCGACACCATGATCATAAGGCCCGCGAGGTCACGACGGCCTTGCAAGGTCACCACGAGGCGGGTCACAATCCCGCGAGGTTGGTCGTGGAGCTTCTAGGCCACGAGGTCATAGTGGGACGCCCACGCGATAATGTAAAAAAAACTTAAGATTAAACTTTAATGCTATGTTAATAGTTTTAATCAACTCCCAGCTATAATATTGATAACCTCAATAGGCTTAATCAAAGTTTAATAAAATTATCTTATTAATTTAATATATATATATTTATTTATTTTAATTTCGAAAGTATATAATATATTTTTTATTTATTTATCATATAGAGCCGTAACGATCTCATTTTGTTATTTTTTAAGAAAATTAATTTTTTAAATTTTTTTATTTTTTTAATATTTAGATTAAATTTTTATTTTTAATTCATAGACATTTTAAACCATGACCTCACTCATACTTTTTGCAGCAATCAACATATCATCCACATAAAGTAACAATAAAATAAATGAATCAGTATCAAGGCTTTTCATATAAATGCCACAATCATACTCACATCTTTTAGTCATTATGAATCATGTAGGAGTCAAACCGCTTGTACCATTGCCTTGAGACTACTTCAACTCATAAAGTGATTTTTTTCAATTTACAGACTAATTACTCCTGTCTTGGCTGACTAAACCCCTCTAGCCGTGTCATATAAATTTGTTCCTCCAAATTACCTGGGAGAAAAGCTGTTTTTATGTCCATTTGCTCTAGTTGCATATCATAATATGCTACCAAAGCCAACATTGTCATGATGGAAGTATGTCTGATCACTGGAGAAAAATTTCATCATAGTCAATCCCTTTTCTTTGCGAGTAACACTTTGCTACTAGATGTGCCTTGAATTTTTCTTCCGTATTTTCTAATACGGCTTCTTTTCTCTTATATACCCATTTGCATTCTATTGTCCTCTTCCTTTCCAGAAGTCCCACCAAGTCCCATATTTGATTCTTATGCAAGAACTCTATCTCCTTGACCATAGCAATCATCCATTTATTTTTATCTGAGCTAAATATTACCTCCTGAAAAGTAGTGGGATCTCCGCTACTAGTGATAAATGCATAAGAAACCAAGTCTTCAAAACCATACCTGCTGGGCTATGTAGCACGGATACTCCTGAAAATGAATTTTTTGAAGTATCAGACACGGATACGGATACGATACGCAAATACGCGTATCGGATACGGCCAAAACCGTGTCGTTGACTTTTTTGAAGTTTGACCGGGAGGATATGTTTTGGACACGGCAAGGACACGGCAGGGATACGGCCAAGATAATTTCTTGAGATATATTTGGGTAAAATTATAAATACTTAAAAGTTTTAGGGGTTAATTGAAAATTTTTTAAAGTTTTAAAGTGTAATTAGAAAACTAATTAATAAAAAACAAATAAAAGCTACCGAGAAGTCGCGTATAACCTAATCCCAATCACACTTGCGCCGTCACCCCCTTTCCTCAGCCATCGCCCTGCTCGATCGCACGCCGCCGTCGCCGTCATCGTCGCCCGCCTTTCTTCTGCTACCGCCCCGTCGCCGTCCCTCTCTATCGCACGTCGTCGCCCCTTTCTGGTGCTGTTGTTGCCGTCGCCATCGCCAGGTAAACCCTAATCTCTCGATCTCATTTCTTTGGACATCGCCATCGCCGAATAGATTTGGTTTTGATCAGAATCCTTATGCTAGCGGCCACTCATTGTTTCTTCAACATGTTCTTCAACAGATGCTTTCAAATTTCAATGAGATGCTTCTTTTTTTTTTTTTTTTTGCTTCATGATCAAGCTTATACGGTTTGAAAAGTTTATACGGTTTGAAGCTTGCTTCATGATCAAGCTTCATTATAAAGCTTCATTTTTTTTGTTAGTTTATATGGTTCTTTGCACAGTCAAGCCTTAACTTGGTGATGAGACTGATATGGATGTTTAATTTCCTTTTACTTGGTTAAGATGGATTTAGACCGTTTGGTGTTTTATATTTGCTTGCTTAAGAAGGATTTGGGTCATTTGGTGCTCTATATTTTGTACTTGAGATATTATGATTGATGAAATGTGGCTTTCCATCTCTATAATTTTAAAATTTCAATACTATATATGATTATCGTATCCTAACTGTATCGTATCTTATATTCTCAAAATTTACTGTATCGCCGTATCCGTATCGTATTTGATACGATACCCGTATCCGTATCCGTATCCGTGCAACATAGCTGCTGGGTGGTTTGATGGTATCCTATCTGTGGTTGTAGTATAATGCTCCTTATTCTTTGAGCTAGGACTATCAAAATCATGGGTTTCTGGCTCCACCTACACCACGCCCTTATTATTGTTGCATTTTTTTTAGTTGTTTCTCATCTCCTTGAGTACGCTGTAATATGACTTTTTCATCAAAGATTACATCTTTACTAATCATCATTTTGTTTGCCTTAGGATCCCAAAGCTCAGAGTCTTTCACCCATTTCTGATAACCTAAAAAACACATTGTCTAGACTTTGCATCTAGCTTCAATCTGTCCTTATTAGAAACATGCATGTAGGCTAAACATCCAAACATTCTCAAATTAGAGTAGTCAGTCAGACTACCTATCCATACCTTATTTGATACTTTCCCATCTAGTGTTATCCTCGACAATCTATTAATTAAGAAACATGCTATATTTACTATCTCCGCCTAGAAGTCCTTTGTAAGCCCTACATTCAATCTGAGATATTGAACTTTCTCAATTATCATTCTATTCATTCTTTCCGCTACACCATTTTCCTGTGATGTCTTGCGAACTGTAAAGTGTCTTTTAATCCAATGTTGCTCATAGAATTCCTAAAACTTTGAATAGTTTACTCAGGGCCATTATCTAATCTATCAACATTTAATTTTTCTCTCAATTTGATTCTTTATTTCAGTTTTTTACATCTTGAACTTGGTAAAAGTTTCAAACTTATGTTGCATGAAATCACAAAATACATATATCCTCCACGTGATAAAAAATTCTTGTGTGTGGCTGTCTTAAATGCACTCTATTTTGCTTTCCAAGAATAAAATAATTGGCAAAATCGAGTTTGCATGTCTTGACACCCTTCAATAAATTTCTTTTATGAAGTTCCATCATCCCACACTATCTCATATGACCCAGCCATGTATTCCACAAGACTGTATTATTTAATTTGGGTTCTACAACAACAACTTCGCCTACAATTGTGGTACCTAACAGTTTATAAATGTTTCTTGCTAGTTTCTATTCTTTCATCACGAACACCTTTACTCACTTTCATCACTTCACCTACAAATTTATAACTACAACCATTACAATTTAAAGTGACCAATGAAATCAGATTTTTCCTTAGATCCGGTACATGTCTAACATCGCATAACATTCTAACCACACCATCAAACATATTAATTATGATATTTCCTATTCCAATAACTTTGAGGATGCATTGTTATCTATCATAACATAATTTGAATTTATTGAGCTCTAGATGTCAAACCAATCTTTGTTGGATGTCATGTGATAGGAACATGTTGAATCTAGAATCCAAGAATATGTCAAGTGCTCTAAACTAGATAAAACAGAAAGCATATCACCATCACTTATTCTTCCACTATATTGGCAGATTTTGATAAATCATCTTTATTGAAGTATTCTTTGCATTCACTTTCTTTTTCTCTGAACAATCCTGCTTAACATGCCCCTTTATCCCACACTAGTAACATGTGATCTCCTTCTTTATTGATTTAGATCGGGCTCTATTGTTATTCAATCCATTTCGAGACTTCTTCTGCCACATTCCTGGTTACCTCTCACCATAAGCCCTTCACCTTGAGAAATCTCATCACTAACTTTCTTTCGCCGATGAAAGCCCAACAGGGCACTTGTGACGTCTTCCAACTTGAAAATTTCCTTCCCTACATCAAAGTTGTAATCAAATTCTCATACGTAGGAGATGCCTATAGAGAATTCAATAGCATCAACGCCTTATCTTTATCTTCAATCTTTACATTAACCTGTTTTAGATCGCTTATGATCTGATTGAATATGTTGACTAAGATCTGTGCCCTTTGACATCTTAAGCCCAAATAACTTCTACTTAAGATAAAGCTTGTTTGCCAATGATTTGGACATATACCGACTTTTAAATTTCTACCAAATTGTCACCGGTGATTCATCATCCATAACATGATACACCATGTCATCAGTTAGACAAAGCCTACTAATTGCCACAACCTTCGCTTGCAATTCGTCCCAATCCTCCCAATCTGTCTTCTCCATCCCTTCAAGTTTCTTTTCGCATAATGCCTTCACCATTCCTTGTTGCCCTAACATATCCTTAACCCTCTTGCCATAATTCAAATCAAATCGCAGATGAAATCCAAGACATGATGACTTAGGTTCTCATACTTGAATTGTGTAACAATTATGACAAATATATGAAGTAATCGAAAAGAAAAATGAGAGAAAATAACGCAAAGATTTACGTGGTTCGGTGATGTGCCTACTTCCACGGAAGCAACGACAAATTTTTCACTAAATAATAAATTAGGGCTACATCTTCTCTATTTATACAACCCTAGTCATATAGATGTATTTAAGATGCAAATACTCTTGTATCATTGCATCCCAACTAACCAGCGCCTCTTTCTTAACCACATATGAGCCACATACTCAACATTACTAATTTAACTCATAATATTTCTCCTCCTTATATTAAGATAATAAGACCAACAATCATAATCACAACAATAAGGAATTAAACATGATAGCATGAATCATTTTATCTTCTTAAAAAGTAATTTATGTATCTTCTCCTTAAGTTAAAACATTTATACATTTTCCCTTTTTAAATGAAATATGATCATAACATTATGAACTTTTTAAAGAAGAAAATGGGGAAATTATGTAAGTTAATATGCCAACATGAAACAATAAGGATCAATTTTAACCTGAAATTACCTCCTTGATAAGATAAATAATCAATTGAACTGGATCTTTATTTGGTCAACTAAGAGTTCTTTAGTTGACTATGGGTATTTTTTTATTGATCTAAGGAGAGAGAAAATCAAGTTATTCAATCAATCAATATCATTAATTAACTTAGAGTTACCTTTGGTCGAACTAAACTTTAAGTTGACTTGACTGAAGTACCTAGGACAACCTAAAAAATGTTGTTAGTCAACCAAATTTTAAAAAATATAAAAATTATAAAGGGAAAATTTTGAATGAGAGGTCAGTTTCATAGATACAATAGGCTGAAACTAAGTTAGGTCTAGGCTGAACTATTTAACTAGTTTGGCAGTGTTGGGGAAATGTATCTAATTTGGGAATTAGAAGGATTTTGGAGAAAATCTATTTTCCTCAATTAGATATTAGTTTGACAAATATTTTCGCAAATTTGAATTTGGGATTGGTTTTCAAAAATTGGCACAATTAGCTGTTTCAAGTGTCGAATCAACTACTTCAATAACCAGTGAATTGTAACTATTATTAGTCTATTTGATATGGTATTGAGTCAACTAAGCTTGTCTTCAATCAACTGGACCATGGTGAGAGTTGATTGACCATGGTGGGAGTCAATTGAAACACTATTGAAAGGCTAATTTAGGATATTCAACTTGGGGAATGATCTAGGAAACTTGGTATTCATATAGGGGTCTATTGGAAGACTTTGAATACAAGTTAAGAATCATTATAAATGCATAAGACCAATTATTGAAAGATAGTATATCTTTTTTATGCGTGTTAAAGGTGGTGAAGAGAAAAGGTTTTACTGCGAGGTTCTTCTATATTTGGGATTAGGAGGAATCTGTATCAAAATTAGAGAGAGATGAGAGAAAAGGTTAAAAGAACCTTGTTCTTCTCTAATGATGAATTTGAAAAATTCCTACCTTCATGGGATCTTAGGTGAAGGGGGAGCCTAGGATTAGGTCCAATTTTTCATTTTATGCATCTTTTGCATTTATTGGTTTCCCTAAATTGTCAAAGGAGATCAATATAACCTTTAGTTTTGATGTTTGGGCAAAGGTTTAAGTTAGGTTTTGTATGTGTGTTAAAGTGTGTGGAGACTTACAGGAACACACATGGAGCTTATAGAACTCATACTTGATGAGGGCGAGTGATGATATGGATGATGACTTAGTGCGACCAATGTGACACACTCAATTACTTGGAGATCTGTGGATATCGAAGAAGGTTGTATGAGGTGATTGAGGAATCACAGAACGGAAACCCTAGGATGGAAGCCCTAAGATTGTGTTAGAGTAGCTTGTGGTGCATGACTTGGTGCGACTAAGTTGGCAGCTCAATGGCTCAAGGTCTATAGTGATCGAAGAAGAATGAATGGGACATCAAGGGACCGCAAGACAATGAACATTGGGGACAACATTGATGACATCCCATAGAGGCGAATTATGTGGGTAAAGTGTAAAGTTTAGTGACTTGTACTCATGGGGTGAGGGTAGAATTGAACTTAGGCATGAGACTCGATCATTAGGATGATTAGAATCATGTTTTAATTGATTAGAAGTCAACAATAGAATTGAGTCAAATAGGTAGTAGAGTTGAGTTGGCTGTGTAGCCGACTCGTGTCAAGTAGTGACTTAGTTGATTGGGCAATCACTGAAATGGGATTAATCGACCTGTGCATTAGTTGACTGATCAACGATAAATCAACTTATAGTAAGTGGAGAATGATGAGGAACTAGAGGCTATATAAATGGGGCCTGATAGAGTCTTGAAGTTTGACGAAATAGAGTTGGTTAAACTCTATTAGAAGCCTTTTGTGATCCCTTAGCCCTGCTCTTGTATTTCTTGAGCCAATAAGAGGTTTCTCCACCTCTGCTAGTTAATTAAGAAAGAGAAAGATAGTGATTTTTCAGAAGTTATCGATCGATAGATCGTAGGCCAAGTAGAGCCTTAGGGGTTGCCAAACCACTTAAACAAGTGTGTTAGCAATTGTAAATGCTTGCTTCTATGCTAGTTTTTATTTTGCTATTCTAATCTTGCATGACCTCGCTAAGCTTGTAGCAAGAGTAAATTATAATTCTTAATTGTGGGCATAATCGCTATTCGCCGGAGACCACCATCTCAACCTAATGATAGGAACATAACTTAGTTGAGCCCAAATTAGCTCAACCTTCAAGGCAGTCTCTTCACCTTCTTACATAGTCTCAGTTTAAAAAGATAGGAATGGTTAAGCCTAATAGCTCATTTGAAGACCATCCGCTTGACATTTAGAAGATCTTAGGCGAGTAGTATCAAAATATAATACCTGAAAAGTTACCTAAGTAATTGCCACCTTTATGCATGATTCAATATGATTCCCGAAGAAATGTTTTATAAAATAAAGCATGAGTTCTTATGTCCTTACATTTCTAATGCTGAAAAAGATGACTCTTGGAGAATATGCATTGACAATTATGTCATTAATAAAATCACTTTCCATACCCCAAGAATAGGTTTCCCATACTTGGACTTGAATTTGATGATATGCTCGACTTGATGGCCGAAGCTAAATGGTTCTTCAAGAATGACTTGCGCAATGGATATTAACAAATTTAGATTAGGCTACAATTAGCCAAAAACTGTTTTAAAACACAATCATCACTATATAAGTTGTTCATGCCCTTGAGGCTTTTAAACGCCCGAAGCACATTTGTGAGAATTATGAATCAAGTGTAAACTCTATAAGAAAATTTTTGGTAGTTTATTTTGATAACATTTTAATGTATATCATAGAGTATGATACCCATCTAGAACACATCCACTGAATCCTTAAGACTCTTTGGACTGAGAAGTTGTTTATCAACCTAAAGAAGTGCTCTTTTCTACAATTTCAGATTCTCTCCTTGGGTTTAATTATCTTCTCGAAAAGGCATCTCAACAAACATGGACAAAATTACCCAATAAAGAATTCGATTGGCCTAATCCCTACATCAAGCTTGAAGCTTATGTTTCGTTAGGAACTTTAATACTATAGTAGCTCTTAAACAAATTGGCTTAAAAAAAAAAGCAGGTCCACTAGAACAAGACAACCTCACTAGCCCTTTAGGAAATTAAAGAAAGAATGACATAGTTCCTATTCTCAGACATTTTTAGGGGAGCCTTGGCGCAACGGTAAAGTTGTTGTCTGTGTGACTTTGAAGTCGCGGGTTCGAGTCACAAAAGTAGCATATTGCGATGCAAGTACAATAGACCTAATGATCTGACCCTTCCTTGGTACCCATATTGACGGGAGCTTCGTACATTGGACTGCTCTTTTGTTAGATCATTTGAAGTAACCAATGATGCGTCTAGGGTATGAAATGAAGGTATCTAAGCTAAGAAACACATTTCATTGTCTTTTTTAGTAAAAAAAAATGAGACTTGCCATTTCTCCTCCACATATTACAAAGAGTTATACTTTACTGTCCAAACTTTTAAGGCATTAGGGATACCACCTATTACCAAATGAATTCATATTACACTTTGACTATAAGGCACTTAGCTACATCCAACCACAAACAAAGTTGAGTGCCAAATATGTTAGATGGGTGAACTACCTCAAGAATATATTTTCATCCTTAATCATTGATTAGGGAGGATAACAAACTCATTGTAGATGCATTAAGTTGAGTGATAACCATCTTGTTCGATGGAAACCATGATTATAAGATTTGAATACCTAAAGGGTGACTACCCTACATGCCTTGTCTTCAGGATAATTTTTCATGACCTATAAAATGGGAATCACCATAATTTACTTGACTTTATAATTAAGGAGGTTACCTATTTAAAGGAATTCATCTATCCCTTGAACATCATTGGGGACGTCTTAATATGAGGGTTACATGCAGCATGACACTTCAGGATGGACAAAACATTGGCCTTATTTTAGACATTCTATTGGCCATCCATAAGACATGATGTAGTTACAATTGTATCATGGTACCCCACATGTTAAACATCTAAGGCAACAAATAAAACATGTGCCTCTATATAACCTACCAATCCTCACAAGCCATCAAAAACATGATTTTGTTTTAGGGCTCCCTCGAACTAATCGAAGTCATGATTGCATCTCAATTGTTATAGATAAATTTTTTAAAATGACATTTTATTCCCTGTAATAAGACCAACGATTTATCTCATACAACTAAGTTCATTACCCACATCCATCATGTCAGATGAAGATTTTAAGTATATTAGCTATTTTTAGAAAACCCTAAGGAAACTATTTGGAAAACAATTTAATTTTTCATTTACATTTCATCCACAATTGATGGCCAAACTATTTACACTTCATCAAACTAATGGCCAAATTGAGGTTTTGCCCATTCTTGAGTTCATTTATAATAATTTGGTAAATCATTTTATGGTTAAAAGTCTATTTGGGATTGACTATAGGTTTAGAGGTTGTCACTTAATCGATTTGGTATTATAAGTCTTCCCTTGCTTAGCACCTTCTACCTTTCAGAGTTAGTTGAGAGAGTATATTTGATAAATACATCCCCACGTTAAGTGAAAACTTGCACTAATGATCTTTTTAAAATTCATATAAATTCGCATCGTCGAAAAAAGAAATATAATGTAAGAGAGTATGTCCTTATATACATTTTACGCGCGAGTGGTTTCCAAAATACCACCACAAGAAACTTCATGCTTTTTTTACTGGTCCTTTCCATATTATAAGAGAAAATAAGGGCTCTAATGCTTATATTCTTGGCTTAATTTCTAAATTAAACATTAGCTCAATTTTCAATATAGAGGATTTAATATCTTATCAAGGGACTTTTGTACCTCCTTTATTTATTGATTTGTCCATAAGTTGTACTCTTGCCACTCCGACTCTAGTTCTGCCTCTCTCTCGATGCAATCGACCTATATGATTGAGATTGTCACTGAGACATAAGTAACACTAACTTCTTATGGAAGCACTATAAGTTATTTAGTTCACTTCAATGGTCTCCCACATGTTGAAGATACATCGATTATAGAAGAAAAAAGAGGCACTCAAGTCATCTCTTACAGAAACACTCACTAGAGTCACTCCGTACTTCATACCTATGTGAGAACTTGACAGAACATTTTGCACCCTTACTCAATAGAGTTACATTTCTCTTGGCAGGGTAGAATAATGCAGTTTTTATTTAAAAGGTTGCTTAGATTTATTTCAGAGTTCGTATACTTTTTAAAAAAAGGTTTGTTAAGATTTATTTGAGAATTTGTTAAAATGTTTAGGTAAGTCTTATTTTTTATGAAGAACCAGTCTCATATTTACAGAAGAGGTTAGGATTCCTTGCACTGGATCATGTTTGAATTAATAATATTTTCATTCTTTTGGTGAGTTGAGTTGTTTCTTATGCTACATCAGGATTTTTTAATTTGGTAAGAGTTTAATGGTTATTTTAGTTTGGTCATTCTATTAATTTGACAAGTGTATATTGGGATTATTTAGATATTTCTTTTCTGATTTAGTTAGTATTAAGTCTATAAAAGGCATTTGTGTTTATGCATCTTTTAGCTTTCAATTAGTAAAATATTTTACTTTTAATTTTTGTGCAAGTCTCTTAATTTTGTCCTTATGATTTGAGGATTCAATTTTGATGCTAGTTTAGCATCAGAGCATTGCTTTGCTAGATTAAAAATTGACAAAAAATACTGATGCTGCAAGAGGCAAAATCTTATATACAATTGAACAACATGATAAGCAGTCACCCCAAAGCCCTCCGAAAACAAGCATAGTAAAGTATTTTGCTCCTAGCCGCCTCCAGCAATTATCAATTATTTTCTTGATGAAAGACAACCAATTCCTCAAGCACACCTTCAGGATGATAATAACCACCACATAATAAAATGTCTCAGGGTAGTAGGAACACCACGTAATAAAGTGACTAAGAGGAATAGGAGCATAAAGTATCTTGACGTTAGTTAGAATCTGTCTGCAAGAATAGGAACATAAAGTATCCTAATATTAGTCAGAATATTGTGCAGATTTGGTTGACATTACGACATAGCCAGTAGTGATAATGTTATCCTGGCACTAGACATTTTTAATTGAGTCCTTATAGTTGTGAATTGTGATGTTTATCATATTACAAATGTGCAATTATTGCTAGGTTTATTGAATAATAATGATCCATATTGTTACTTTTGTGTACCAATCTCCTTGATTCCTAGAATTAAAATAGGAAAAATAGGAGGTAATTAATTTTCTGTACTAATACAAATTTTTTCAACAAATAAATGTCTTCTGAAGAGTTACGATATGAACATTCTCTTGCATGGGTTTTAAGTTTAACCATGCAGAGGTGGGCATTCTATGCTAAAATAAATTCTAAAGAAATATTTGAATCACGTAATATTTTCCCTAAGAGTTAAACTTGTTTGTTTGTTATGCTTAACACGTGAATCATAGTTTACTGATTACATTAAATGATTTTTGTCTAATCATGCACCACAATAATGTAAAGCAGAGGGCAGCATTCCAATCCATTCCATTGGAACTACTTTAACACGTGAATCATAGTTTATTGATTACATTAAATCATTTTAGTCTAAATATGCACCACAATAATGTAAAGCAGCTGTCAGCATTCCATTTTAGTTTCATAAATTTTATTGGTTTTGATTTAACTGTGCATTTACCATTTTGGATTGGAAAACTATACCATTGGCGGGAGAGAGTTCTCACTACTTCGTTTCCCTCATTGCAGGCCCAATACCTGGGTATTAGAATGGAAGAGGTATTATACTTCCTATTAGCATTACTTTATTACCCATTGCACTCATAACTTTCTCTACTCTACCATATCGATCATATTGAAGAACTTTATTTAAGTGCAGCAGTTCAAAATATTTTTAGTTCTTCTGGAGAAGGGCTCTAATGTTAATGGAAAAAAAACTGAAAATTTTGCAAGAGCTTAGAAATTTACCTTTTCTTTAGGCTTGTATTAGATTTCATGGACCAGACTGATACACTTGAGTTTGTTGATAGTAATTAATTTTTCCCTATGTAGTCATATGAGGTAAACTCAAGAGGCATTGAGATCTTCAAGAAAAGTTGGTTTCCAGAACATTGTAGATTAAAGGGCCTTGTTTGTTTCTGTCATGGCTATGGAGACACCTGTACATTTTTTTTTGAAGGTGTGTTTACTCTACTGCAGACTTACTAGTAATAGCAAAGAATATAATCCTAAGTTGTGATTTTAGCACACAAATTCATCCTTGTTTTCTAGGGATTTCAAAGAAGATAGCATCAGCTGGATATGGAGTCTTTGCAATGGATTACCCTGGATTTGGCCTTTCTGAAGGACTGCATGGATATATACCAAGTTTTGATTTACTCGTGGATGATGTAATAGAGTGCTTCTCAAGAATTAAAGGTAGATTGTGCTTTTCCAAGGATTTCTACAGTTCACTTTATTAATTGACAGGGATTACCATGGCTGTTCTTCCTAAGTTAGATCCTTTGAATTTATATCAAAATTTTCATGGGGATGCAATATCAATCTGATTTATAATCATTCTTAATTTCTAATACTTGTGCATTTACAGAAGGGGAGCCTTGGCGCAATGGTAAAGTTGCCGCCTTGTGACCTAAAAGGTCACTGGTTCGAGTCCTGGAAACAGTCTCTTACAAAGTAGGGTAAGGCTGCGTACAATAGACCCTTCCCTGGGACCTCGCATGGTGGGAGCTTCATGCAGCATGTTGCCCTTTTTTTAGTGCATTTACAGCATAATGATGTATGGCCCGAGCTCCACACTTCAGAATTACACTTATTGATGTATGGCATCACCTTCGGTTTCCAAGTGAAAAAAAGCCAAGAAATTATACACACACACACACACACAACACACACACACGCACACACATATGGATGATAACGTAATATCAGCTTTATCTGTCGTAATATCTTAGAGTCATTGTCCATTTAACAGCTGAAATAGTGAGGACATTTTGGCCTCTTGATGTACTCCCTTATATTGTTTATTTAACCGTTCACATCTATGATTCCAGAGAACCCTGAATACCAAGGGCTCCCCAGCTTTCTATTTGGGCAGTCTATGGGTGGGGCGGTTGCCCTGAAAGTGCATTTCAAACAACCTTGTTTTTGGGATGGTGCTATTTTAGTTGCACCAATGTGCAAGGTATTCATGCCTCATTTATTATATATCTCAGAGGCCTACAATTTCTCACTTATGTAGCATTTTGAATGTTAGATGGCAGACAATGTTGTTCCACCTTGGCCTGTTCAGCAAATTCTAATTTTCATGGCAAAAGTTCTTCCAAGAGTGAAGTTAGTCCCTCAGAAAGATTTAGCTGAGATGGCATTTAAGGATATAAAAAAACGAAAACAGGTTCATTTTCAATTATGATGACCATTGTATAAATAATTCACTTGTGCTATACTTCTAGGAAGAGGTTAAAGAGGGCACACCTTTGATGGAGTATAGATTTGCTACAGTTAAAACTGGTTTTTATCCTTTTTTATCTATAACCGATATATTAATCTGTTAGCTTATGTTGTTTGATGCCTTGTTGGATGCAGTGCTCCTATAATGTTATTGCTTACAAGGATAAACCACGGTTGAGAACAGCTTTAGAGATGCTTAAAGCTACACAAGAGATTGAACGCCGATTAGAGGAAGTATGTGTTACTCACCTTTTTCCTAAATTTTGGATTCTCAAATAGTGAATCTTGTTGGATTATGTTAAAGTAATTTGTTGTTTCATAAATAAAAAGACTCACCTTGGATGTTTGACTAGAGTACCCATTGAATATTTTGCATAATTTTTGTGGTAATTTTTTAGAAACTGACTCAACTACAATGTCCACCACTGAAAAACATGAACAAGTCATGGTACAAGTTTTATGCATTGAGTCATTGGCTATTAAGGTACTAAAGTAATCTCTAAATAAGCCTACTTGTGTAGAAAAATCATTTCATGTGTTGGGTTTGATCTAATTAAGTGAAGTATACTTGCCGATAAATGAAAGGGGAGTATTAAAAATAAAAATAAATAAATAAATTGGTCCTTTCCTATCATCTTGATGTGGTAAAAGGTGAAGCTCTCACCCCAGGTGCCCTTCCATGCCCATTCTAAGGGCATTTGGAAGGGAGGTAAATCACGGTAACCAAGCGGCGTCTCTTTAGGCGGAGAGATTTTATTCCCTAGGGATTGCTCCCAGGGATTCGACCCTATTTATTGTGATAATCTACCACCCGAGTACCAACTCGGCTACCCGTGGGGACCCTTTCCTATCATCTTGAGCTTTTAGGATAAGTGGCTAATTAATTGTATGGCTGAAGCTAAAGAAGTTCTTGTACAAACTAAAATACTTTGAGAGTTTAATTGAACTTGGTTTGGAAGTTTAACTTAACACCTTTTTAGAACGTCATGACCAAAAGTATGAATCACTCACTCCAACTGATTTCTCAGTTGAGAAATATATTCTTTCTATTGTTTACATGGATAATATAATATTAGAATGGGTGATGACTACACGGGAATTGCACAATTGAAACATTTTCTTCACAATGCAAGTATGCACTTAATATGCTTGAAGCTTGAAGAAGTTGACATATAAGAAACTAAATCAATAGATCATCCTATGGATTTCAATATTAGATTGGTACCATGATATTGAGAGCTACTAATTGACCCTTAGAATGCTAACCTTACTTCGCCCTAGGTCATGACCAAGGCTACAAGGAGGCAGCCTCTATTTGATTATCAGGTACTCTTTGGAAGCAACCTTCTTTTCTATAAGAGCAATAAAAAAAACAACAATCATGGCGATCGTAGACACAAAATATAAACCATGACCCTTAGAACGTACGAGCTCATTTTGGTTAAGCATTTGATGATGAGCATGCTTGCAGAGCCATTAAAGCTTTACTGCAATAAAGAAACTTGATGCATGTAGTCTCGAATCCTGTGTTTCATGAGAGGACAAAGTATATATAGACAATGATCAGAGACAAAATGCAATCAAA
>JAGFNQ010006208.1:0-80001 GCA_024364735.1 Boesenbergia rotunda | reverse complement strand
TATTCGATGACATAATTTGTGGCTCAAACAATAAGGGCTATTTAAATGAGTTCATTGGACACATGGAGAGTGAGTTTGAAATGAGTCTAGTGGGAGAGTTGACCTTCTTCCTTGGACTTGAAATCAAGCAAACTCGCGATGGTATCCATGTGCACCAATCAAAGTATACACAAGAAATGCTTCGAAAATTCAACATGAGTGATTCAAAAGAGGTAACCACTCCTATGGCTACCAAACACAAGACTAGACAATGATGAGATTGGTAAACCCGTTGATTTACTCAATATCGGAGCATGATAGGCAGTTTGCTATACCTTACAGCTAGTCGACCTGACATACTATTTGCTGTGGGTATGTGCGCTAGGTATCAAGTTTGTGCCAAGGAATCTCATCTAATTGCCGTTAAGCGAATTTTGAGATATCTCAAAGGCACGATTGGAGTCGGTCTATGGTACCCCCGTACCGAATCTTTTGATTTAATTGGCTATACGGATTCCGACTACGCTGGATGTAAGTTGGACCGGAAAAGCACAAGTGGGGGTTGCCAATTCTTAGGCTCGTCCTTAGTAAGTTGGTCAAGTCGGAAGCAACATTGTGTTGCTCTCTCCACGACCGAGGCAGAATATATCGCCATGGGAGAGAGTGTATCACAATTGTTGTGGATGATACATACTTTAGAGGACTATGGATTGAGTTACAAGGGTGTGCAAGTGTTATGTGATAACATAAGCACAATTAACTTAACCAAGAATCCAGTCCATCATTCTAGGACCAAACATATTGAGGTGCGTCACCACTTCATTAGAGATCATGTAGCTAGGGGAGATATTGTACTCTCACATGTAGAGTCCAAGTCAAACCTAGCTGACATCTTCACTAAACCACTCCCCGAAAATGAGTTTAGTTTCCTAAGACGGGAGTTGGGAATGTGTCGTGCTTCATAGGGTTGAATTGCATTCAAAACCCTTCATGATTATTTCGAAATTGTTGGGAAACAATTGGGTAACTTTGGGAACATCTCACACAAACTATAAGGTTTACCAAAACGTTTTTGCTTGCTAGAAATGGGGTGAGATGTTAGGATCAACTCAATTTCTCAAAATGTCAATGCATCCCTTGAGAAATTAAGTTGACGAGATAATAATCACGGTGGTGACCAAGTATGGGGAAAACCATTGCATAACATATGTGTATATGGCTCCATGATCATACTTGGACATTCCAATCAAGGAAACTTGATTGGAACATTGGATTTGATACAAACTTAGTTGAAATTGCTTGAGTGATTGTTGATTGAGTTTGACTCCATTTAGATGGATCAAAGTGATTGTTGAACCTATAAGGACTTTTGATCCTTGTTCAGGGATCAATTTTAGTCATGAGATCATATCCAAGTTCGATAAACTTCATCAGATCTCGTTGGAAAGATTCAGAAATTCTGAAACTGAACATTTCAGTTCGTATCAGGGTGTATCAGGAACCCTGATCGGTCACCGGACCGATCAGGCATATGGCTGATCGGTCTCCGGACCGATCTGGCTCCTTCCTTTGGTGATCGGTCCACAGACCGATCAGCGAGGCAAGCAGTGACCTTCCGGAATCTTGACCAAGTGTTCTGAACTAGCATGGATCGGTCTCCAGACCGATCTGGCACCCTGCTGGGATCAGTCCACAGACCGATTAGGAGGGTTCTTCGAAAATCATCCGACTCTACTGACCCCTCCCTGATCGGTTAGCCAATTGATCAGGATCCTTCCTGATCGGTCACTAGACCGATCAGGACCAGGCCAGTCCGATCAGGCCAGAGCCTGATCGGTCTGGGCTCCATCAGATCGAACGGTGATCCGTTCAGGTGCATTAAAATCTGGTTGGTGGACCGATCCACCAACCGATTAACTCCTCCCAAAACCCTTCACTCTCGAACCCTAGCGCCGAAACCTCCCACTCGCGCCACCTTTGCTTCGTGTGAGAGCTCTCCAGTGTCTTCTTCTCCCTCCTTTCCATGCATGCGAGTTGGTGTGAAGGTCTCTACGGGCGTCCCTGTTCTCTGCAAGTTTTCAATTTGCTCCAGTCTTCTGCGTTTCTGTCTTGCGCCGAGGCTTCTTCTGCGCAAGCTTGTGCTTCCAATCTTCAAACCAACCTCAATGGCACCAAAGTGAGTTTTGGCTTTGATTTTCTTGTAAATCAGTTCATAAAACTATGTTTTGAAGCTAACCATAGTTTGGTGTTGTTCGTGGTGTGGTACCGTGATTTCTTGATTTGGCCGTGACCCATCTGTGTCCCATCTTGCTCGTGATCAATTCTATCTTCTGATTAAATTGTGTTCTTTTGTTCATTGTCATTCTCTGATTGGGTCTTATCGTTCATGACTAATCTGGTTCATATAATTACTCTTTGGTGATCAACTCTTGTATGTGTGATTCAACCTATGTCCATCTTAATCAATTGATTCACATTATCTGTGTATGATCAATTCAACTCGTTAGAAAGTCTTCCAAGGGCAAAGAGGCTGTAGAGGGCAGCTCAAAGGGAAAGCCCCCTCTTCCTCTACCCCCTCCAAGAGGCCACAGCCCTCTTCGAGCTCTAGATTTCCAAACGCCGCCTGTGAGCAGTCTTTCCAATCAAGGACTTTCAAAATGCTACCCTGCCGATCCATAGATGTTCCTTTCCTGACTGAGTACTGTCCATCGATCATGGAGATCGTTACTTTTTACAATCTTGGGTTCCTCCTCTCCTTAGAGCGGACCATCAACTATGACCTAGTCTCGGAGTTTTACAATAACCTTCAGCAGGGTCCTCAAGGCGGTTTCGAGTTCACTACTCGAGTCGCCAAAAAGACTCTCGATTTTTCTTATGACATACTTGCCAATTTTCTGGGTGGTCGACGATCACCAAACATGTATTCGATCTATCCCGAGCTTCCTAATCCCCTACTAGCACCATTTGCAGATGTCACCCCTGATTCTGTCCATCAGTATTTCTTTGGTCATCCCCGCCCAGACGGTCTTGATGAGCTTGGCCCTGACTTTCCTACCTTTGCTGCACTCCGTCTTTCTCCCACTAGCTACATATTATTCAAGATCATCACGAATTGTATCCTCCCAATCACCTCCAAACCTTTAGCTGAGATCCGACCCTATCACTGTCTGATGCTCTACGGCATGCACCGCCGTCTGGACTTCGATATCATGGAAAGCATCTTCCAGTCCATCTTATCTTATCGAGAGTCCAGCCGACGCACGGTCTACATGCCTTTTGGTCACGTCATCACCGACTGGCTCATGTCAGTAGGTGTTGATGTCACCAAGGGTCGGACGATGCCTATGGTACGACAGGATTGCAGACTTGGCCGGCGAGCATTCGCCAAGTCCGGCATCATTGTTCGGGGGCCCGATCGGATGTTGGTTTGGAAAGATGGTAGGGTTCATGGTGAGTTACCAAGGGGAGGTCCACAGGTTCAGGCGCCAGCCGCTGCTGTTGATGATGATGACTATGATGAGCCGGATCCAGATCTGCGCTGGCAGATCTCAGAGCTGGATCAGACGCTACAGGAGTTTGTTTAGTTGAGGGAGAAAGATCGCGAGGAGTTTCGGTCAGGTTTTCGCTCTCTTGATTGCCGACTGACCAGGATCGAGACTGAGGTCTCGGGGACCCGTACCCTCCAGCAGACATGGTATGATGAGTGGCGCAGCCACACATTTCCAGGAGGTGCACCTTCATCGAGTACTGCACCTGGGTCTCTTGCTCCTACTGATACCACGATGGATGATCTCGTGGACGATGACGACCCTCCCGTTGATGGTTGAGCTTGGATGCTTCTTACATTTCTCTGTGGTCTGTGTGGATGATTTGTGTGTCTTTTGGGCTGTATGCCCTATGACTTGACTATTGTGGCCTTGTGCCACACGTATCATGCTACTTGTCTGGATATTTGATGCTTTGACTTGTCTGACTTTGCCTCACATGCTTATCTACTCTTAGTATGTCTATTGTTGATGCCATGTTGTTTATATGACTGTGATGCATGTGTATTGCATCTTGTGTTTTATCTGGGTATTTTATGGATTTCCATGATTATGCTTCTTGTTGATGCTATGCTATATTATCTGCATCTTTGATCTATAGCTATGTTCATGCTTGTAATGCCATGTTTACTTGATACATATAAATGTTATGGCATGCTTTGTGAGTTGATACTTCGTGTTCATATGATGCATGTGATTGCTATATCTTGCTCTATCTTTTTCACATGTGTTCGTATGGTTATCCAACAACCTATCACATCTTTGTTGATTTGGGATATCCCTAGGGTTGAGGGGGAGTTTGTTTAAAACTTAACAGCCCCTCTAGCCCCTTTTCGGTGTTCGACAAAGGGGGAGAGTGTGGATTGGTTAAGTTTAGAATGATCATGTTGTAGGGGGAGGATCTGGATTCCCCTATGATTCTAAAGTTGAGCTATTGATTGAGAATCCCTAAACTTAAAATCGGATTGTCAAACAACAAAAAGGGGGAGATTGTTGATGCAGTCTGGCCCTGATTGTTGTTTTGGTGTTGACACCGATTTTAGTTTAGGTGGATGATTATTGATTATGATTAAGTCCTGATCGGGGATCAGACATGGTATGGAAAATCCTAACCTGGAGGGTTAGGTGTTGAAAATCCTAGTCTGGAGGGCTAGGTGTTGGAAAATCCTAACCTGGAGGGTTAGGTGTGAAAAATCCTAGCTTGGAGGGCTAGGTATTGGAAAAGTCCTAATTCGGAAGGGTTGGGTGAAAAGTCCTAGCTTGGAGGGCTAGGTGAAAAGTCCTAACTTGGAGGGTTAGGTGCAAATTCCCATCCTGGAGAATTAGGTGAAAAAGTCCTGGCTTGGAGGGTCAGGTGCCTAGCTTGGAGGGCTAGGTTGGATGATGTTCTAACTCGGAAGGGTTGGGTGAAAAGTCCTAGCTTGGAGGGCTAGGTGAAAAGTCCTAACTTGGAGGGTTAGGTGCAAATTCCCAACTTGGAGAGTTAGATGGAAAAATCCTTAGCTTGGAGGGCTAAGGTGGATGAATTCCTAGCTTGGAGGGCTAGGTTTGAGTCCCTGGATCGGTCTGGTGACCGATCAGGGACATTGGCACGCTGCTCCTTCGTGGATCGGTCTGGTGACCGATCCAGCGATGTCTGATCGGACTGGTGACCGATCAGGGAGCACACAGTGAGGTTGGGAACCTACTGTGTGGCTCCTGATCGGACCGGTGACCGATCAGGGAGCAGGCTGCTTCCTCACTGCCTTGCTCCTGATCGGTCTGGTGACCGATCAGGGAGCGGACGGTGAGTGAGTTCCCTTGCTGATCAAGTCCTGGATCGGTCCGGTGACCGATCAGGGACTTTGGATCTGATTAAAAAATCACTGTTCATCTGTCCTGATCGGTCTGGGTGACCGATCAGGCTTCACTCTGATCGGTCTGGTGACCGATCAGGCTTCGCTCTGATCGGTCGGGTGACCCATCAGGCGTGTATAGCCGCGAGAGCTGGGAATCCCAGCGAAGTAGTGGATCGGTCTAGTGACCGACCCACACGCCCTGGATCGGTCCGGTGACCGATCACTTTAATTCAAATTGCGCTGTCAGACGCTCTGATCGCGTCTGATCATATCCGATTTGCTGCCACTTACATCTGATATTTGATTTACTGTGTGATACGCTACTCTAATACTCTGATTATGCTACAGGTGACAGGGGAGGATTCAAACACTCAAGGAGAGGTCAATGAAGGCTTTTCTTGAAGCAGGTTTGTCCGATTCTCCATTTCAGGTTGCAACGGTCGAGCTGCAGACTGGAGTCGAGACTGGGGCTTGGTTGAGGGGATCTCAGGAAGACCAGAGAGGGCTCAGTGGTAGTTGTCGTTGGCAGTGTGGTAGCTGGAGGCTACAGAGGATGTTGTCACCTGGTGCTGTGTGGAGAATCAAAAGCGTGGAAGCTAGCTTCGTGGAACTAGAGTTCTATACAGTCTTCTTGCTGCGCCTTGAGTTCTCCATTACAAGCTTGCTGCGTTCTTGAAGTTTCATCACTTTTGAGCAAGCTACTGATTTTGAGAAGCAATCATCCATTACTTGAGCGCTTGAAGGAGAGAACAAGGAGCTTGGAGTCCGACAGTGGGAAGACACGAAGAAGGGTTCTTGCGTGAGATCGCCACTGGGTGGAGCTCAGGGAAGCTTGCTGTGTTCTTGTCCTTGCTTAGTGTTTGAGTAAGATCCTTCTAGTTGTTTCTTTGTGCTTAAACTTTATCTGTGATTGAAACACTGTGGAGAGGTTTCTCCACCGAGAAGGAGGTTGCTTTCTATCCGGTGATAACCGGGGCTTGATCTGCCGACGATCAAGGGATCGCCCACCTTAAGGGCACGCCAAGGAGTAGGGGCAAGTTATCCCTGAACCTTGTAAACCTTCCTTGTTAGCGATCTTGCTAATTGTGGTTGTTTGTTTTCGGTTTCTGTTTTGGTTTTCTGCACTGCTCTATTGCTTTATTTCTTCTGTTGTGCTACTGATAAGATTGAGTGTAGAAATCTTGATAAGTGCCAAAGATAAAAGAGATTGGCTATATTCACCCCCCCCCTCTCTAGCCATCCGTTTCCAACACCTAGGTCTTTTGAATTTTCAATTATAATTTTTTTAACCAATTCTTTTTCATATTTTGATTGGTGAACATAATTTTCATCCCTGGTTTGTTTAATTTAGAGTCTTAAAAAGAAAGTCAGTTCACCTATTATACTCATTTCAAATTCACTTTCCATGATTCTAATGAATTCTTTTAAGAAATTAGTATTAGTTGATCCAAAGATTATATCATCTACATAGATTTGAGCTATAAAGATGTTTTTTTCTATGGTCCTAACAAATACGGTTGAGTCAATTTGGCCTTAGTTAAACCCCTTAGAAATTAGGTAAGTTGATAGTCTTTCATAACACGCCCTAGGTGCTTGTTTTAAACCATAAAGAGCTTTCCTAAGTTGAATACATGGTTAGGGTAGTCTAAGTCTTCAAAACCTGGAGGTTGTCCTACATAGACTTCTTCTTTTATAAATCCATTTAGGAAGGCAGACTTAACATCCAATTGATTTAGTTTGAATCCTCTATGGGTTGTAAAGAAAAGCAACATTCTAATTGACTCATGTCTTGCTACAGGGGCATAAGTTTCATCATAGCCTAATCCCTTAACTTGAATAAAACCTTTAGCCACTAAGTGAGATTTGTTTCTCATTATTTCACCTTGAACATTCACCTTGTTCCTAAATACCCACTTAGTGTCTATAATGGACTTACCTTCAGGTTAGGCACCAGGTCTCAGACTTGGTTTCTATCAAATTGGGCTAGTTCCTCTTGCATAGCAATGATCCAGTCTGGGTCAGGTAAGGCCTCTTCTATGGTCTTAGATTCAATCATTGAAATTAGTGCAACATGACTAAGGATTCTATAGGAGAACCTTGTTCTAACCCCTAAGGTTGGATCCCCTATAATTTGGTCAGTTGGGTGATTTAGTCTAGGCTTTTTAGGTCTCCTAGAACTTGGTTCAACCTCAGGTCTAATTGATAAATTTTGGGTTGATTCATGGACCGGCTCAGTAGGTAATGTTAAATCTGGTTCAGGAACTGGTTCAGTAGGTAAGTCTATGACTGGTTCAGAGATTGATTCAATTTATGAGTCATTGATTTGGTCTGATCTAGACTCATCTTCTTTAGGATTAACTAAGTTGGGTTGATTTGAGTTAGACGAATTAGTTGAGTTAGATTGGTTTTTTTCATCAAATATTAAGTTGGTAGTTTCTTTAATCTTAAGGGTTTGTTTGTTATAAACCATATAGGCCCTACTTGTGGTTGAGTATCCTAAAAATATGCCAAGGTAGACTTGGATTGAAATTTACCTAAGTAATCTTTTGTGTTTAAAATGTGAACTTTACAGCCAAAGACCCTTAGATAATGTAGGTTAGGTGGTTTATAATAATATATTTTATATGGGGTCTTATTGTGTCTTTTATTGATTAGGACCCTATTTTGTGTTGGGTTTCAGTTTCACGTTCGGTTAGATTGCTCTTCATGTCCCTGGATTAAAATTTTCTATTAATTAGAATTAACCTGGATGGAGAGAACCTTTCCGAACAACCGTTTCATCATCGTACTAATCGATTCGAGTGATCGCTTGAACAAACTTGTTGTTCAAGCAATCTAACTCGTCCAATCGATTAGCCGCAGAATAGACGATGAATTGATCGTCGATTTTTGTGTTTATCTTCGGGGTCCTTGATAATAATCAACATACAATATAAACAAGAACAAGAAGGAACCGGGTACCGATATCATCAGTGGTGAAGTCACCACGTGTCTCCGTCCCGCGATTTACCCTCGTTGATCGGTGGGGACTCTCGTTGAAGGTTGTGGGGTAAGGCCGGTCAGCCAAGCAGATTAGTCGGGTGCAAGCCTCGATACCCCTTCTAAATAAAAAAAATAGAACAAGAAGGAAGCAAACAAGAATTAAACCTCTTGTTTACCTCGCGATCTTCTATCATATTTCTTATCCTCTTCTTGGACATCGTGTGGGCGACAATCTTCCAAGAAACGAAGTCACCAAGACAAAACCCTAGCTTCCTTCTCCCTTTCTTCTTCCTTGCGGCGAAACCCTAGGGTTTCCTTGTGTTGGTTATAGCTTGGTGGGTTTCCTAAGCGAATACCTGGTCGAACCGAGAAACCTCTCTATGCCTACGGATTAAAAATTTAATCTGAACAGAGTGTTGGTGCAGACAGCACCCAAGTCGAACCGTGGTTTTGATAATGGCAAAGGGTTCAAAAGTTAAGTATTATTTGTGATCTAATATGTTACTTGAGTGTGCAGATTGAAGTCCTAGCGAAGGACTGCTAGGCACCTAGCGAAGGACTGCTAGGCACCTAGCGAAGGACTGCTAGGCATCGAAACCCTTAGACCTGGCGAAGGACGGCTGGGCACCTAGCAAAGGGCTGTTAGGAGTCTAAGACCTAGCGAAGGACTGCTAGGCACCAGGCGAAGGACTGCTTGGTAACGAAGACCTAGCGAAGGACTACTAGGCACCAGGCGAAGGATTGCTTGGTAACGAAGACCTGGCGAAGGATTGCTAGGCACCAGGCGAAGGACTGCTTGGTTGTTGGGACCGGGTGCATGTCGACAAGGATACGAGTTCGTAAAATTTTAAATTTTTACGTGCAGCGGAAGAATTTGCATAAAATAATTTCCTAAATTATTTTAACTTCGTATCTAGCATGCAACCTTATGGTGTGTTGACATAATCATAAAATAAAACATTGCGGAAAAGTAAACTAATTTACTTTATACCTTTCGTAACTCGAAGAAAGGGATGAGATCCAACCGTAGCGTCCCTTGGAAGCTCCGCCTCTATTCGCGTCCACGCCGAGTTCTCT
This sequence comes from Boesenbergia rotunda, assembly GCA_024364735.1. Taxonomy (NCBI): domain Eukaryota; kingdom Viridiplantae; phylum Streptophyta; class Magnoliopsida; order Zingiberales; family Zingiberaceae; genus Boesenbergia; species Boesenbergia rotunda. Next base: position 70,580 of record JAGFNQ010006208.1, on the reverse strand, counting down.
TCGGGATGACTTCGCAAAGTCACGAGTTTTGTGCCGACGAGAACTACTAGATTCTCGGATGGCACAACTAGAATAACAAGAGAAGAAATAGGAAAGAGTGGAAACTAACCAACAAAGAAACGAAATCGAATTCCGAGAAGAGAGGAGTCGCTATCCGCTTCTTCTTCTTCTTGTTAGGTTTCTCCTTCTTGTTGAAGCTCACGGCAACTCACCCTTGGGAGGGAGGTGCTTCGGCCTTAGGTCCTCAAGAGGGCGCCGACCCTAATTGGCCAAGAGGGCGCTGGCCCTAGGTGGGGAATGGGAAAGAGAGAAGAGAATTAAGAGAGAGAGAGAGGGAGCTCTATATCGATTATTCAAATCTTAGGAATCCAAGGTTTGCCTATGGTTCCTTATATAGTTGCTTCTCCCTTGCCAAGTCTCCTCTTAACCGAATTAACGGAATTAACGAAATTAGTTATCATAAGAAATTTATCCTATAAATTCTCTTATGAATTATTCCGTTTAAACCAAGTTTTATTATAACTAACTTTATAATAAAACTAATTAGTTATCATAAGAAATTTATCCTATAAATTCTCTTATGAATTTTATTATAACTAACTTTATAATAAAACTAATTAATTATCATAAGAAATTTATCCTATAAATTCTCTTATGAATTATTCCGTTTAAACCAAGTTTTATTATAACTAACTTTATAATAAAACTAATTAATCTCTCCTTTTATTATGGAATAAATTTTATAAGAAATTTATAAACTTTCTTATTATGGAAAAATCAATTCATAATTGATTTTATAAAATTAAAATAAACCAATTCATGGATTATTTTAACTTCCATAAAAAGAATAAATTTCTATAAATTTATTTATATAAATTTCTTTATACAAATTTATTTATCCATAATTTATAAAACAAATCGCGCTAGATTTGTTTTATTAATTAAACCAAAATTAATTGGTTTACTCCCTCTATTGTGGCCGGCCAACCAAGGAGGGTTGGCACCCTCTTTGGCCGGCCCAAGCCGAGCCGAACCAATGCGAATTAAACTCATTTAATTCGCCCAAAAAGCCTTCATAAGACTTAGCCATTTTTAGCTTCCATTGCGTCTCTGATTAACTCAGATTCGACTTATTTCTCTTGATCGGAAAATCCAATTTTCAACTCGTTTTAAATCCCTCGGATTACTCGTAGTGCGTGTGACTAAATAGGCTTTCGATTTATGTTGGCCGTCTATAATTAACGAATTATAGAACGATCATGAGTGGCACCTAGTAGTACATCATGACCCCCAATTAATCGAAAGATCAACGGTTTGACCTCAGAAGAAATTATTCTGAAACCCTTCAGCAGCTCTAATGAATCGTGCCTCATTCCCTTCACCATCTTATACCCACTTGGTTCAGGACACGGTCTATTTGTGTCAGTCCCCACTAGGCTGACTACGTCACACCTAGCCCAAGTAATGTCTTTCTCGTCCTTTGGATTTCTAATTACTCTCATGTATTTGAGAGACTTGCACTCTTAACATGATATACTCTGGCCAGAGATTTTGAGTAACAATCCGACGATAGGCCTGGGTATACATCTCCTCGCAAGGAGTGGTGAATCCTTTGTAGGCTGTTCAAACATCTTCGGGCACTTCGGCTTATACCCAATCATCCTGGGTCCACACCTCCTTGGAGATGCTTGCTTAAGATGTTAAAGTATAAGTCTCCATGACCAAGATGACTTGAACACCGCAAGTCAAAGGAACATCGCACTTAAGCCGCAGTAAGAACTTCATTGACATATCTATATAGATTACCATATGAAGTCTTACAGCTAGTCACTCCAATGAACTAGTTCCCTTAACTAGCATCCATGTTTATCTCCGGACATCCCAATGTCACCAGCCAGTGAGAATCAGCTGATTAGAGAATAACCCATGCTAGTCTCAACAGAATTGATAGTGTCTGTATTTATCAATTCATCGACTAGGGATATTTTCAATACTTCACATTTGCGCATTTAGAGATAATCACTAGTTGTGATCCCATCACAAATTCTCTTATGCTGTGAGTTGTATTGCGGACATTCAGTAGATGAGTTTAAGATCCCAATCAAATACACAAGCATGTATACTCAAATAGTGAATTATCATTTATTGAAATAAATGTTTACAATCATAAGGCGATTGCCTTAGGACACTTCTCTCATATCACTAACAAACTCCCACTTGGCCTAATGCCAATCGCTACGGTATCCAATACCACAAGCTCTAACATGACCCTCAAACTTGCTCTGAGGCAAGGCCTTTGTTAAAGGATCCTCTAAATTCCTTTCAGTGAAATTTTCTCAATTTGTATGTCATTCCTACTTATAATCTCTCTGATCAGATGATAGCGGCGAAGCACGTGTTTGGATCGCTGATGAGACCTTGGTTCCTTTGCTTGTGCAATAGCTCCATTGTTGTCGCAGTAAACCGGCACTGCATCATCAATGGTTGGAACCACGCCAAGTTCGGAGACGAACTTCTTGATCCAGACTGCTTCCTTTGCTGCTTCCGAAGCTGCGATATATTCCGCTTCCGTGGTGGAATCCGCTACGGTGTCTTGTTTGGAACTTTTCCAACTTACTGCGCCTCCATTCAAAATAAATACGTATCCAGACTGAGATTTGGAGTCATCCTTATCTGTCTGGAAACTGGCATCTGTATACCCACGTATTACCATATCTCCTTCTCCATATATTAGGAATACATCCTTAGTTCTTCTTAAGTACTTAAGGATTGTCTTAACAGCCGCCCAATGATCCATTCCTGGATCCGACTGGTATCTGCTTGTGACGCTCAAAGCATACGATACATCGGGCCTAGTACATAACATAGCATACATGATAGATCCTATCGTGGATGCATAGGGAATCTTATTCATGCAAATCCTCTCGTCTTTTGTGCGCGGACACAGACTTTGAAAGGTTGATCCCATGCCTGTATAATACTAGGAATACGACTGCACTCCCACTAACCTTCTTGTACACACAAGGTTCGTCAGGATTTTGTGAGAAATCAAACTCTTTGATTGTCTCATCAAAACGGATGTTCCAGCTCCTAGATGCTTGCTTAAACCCATATATGGATCGTCGAAGCTTGCAAACTTTGGTTTTATCAACCGATGTGAAACCTTCAGGTTGTATCATGTATACATCCTCAAGCAGGTTTCCGTTAAGGAAAGCTGTTTTCACATCCATTTTCCATATCTCATAATCATAATGAGCTGCTATGGCTAGGAGCAACCGAATGGATTTAAGCATAGCTACTGGCGAATAGGTTTCATCATAATCAATTCCTTGTTTCTGACGATATCCTTTTGCCACTAATCTAGCCTTAAAGGTAACTACATTACCTTCCATGTCGGTTTTCTTCTTGAAAACCCACTTGCATCCTATGGGCTTAATCCCTTCAGGTGGGTTAACCAAGTCCCATACTTGGTTTTCGTACATGGAATCCATTTTTGACTTCATGTCCTCAAGCCATTTGTCCCTTTCCGAACCTTTTAGAACATCTTCATAACTGATAGGTTCGTCATTGCTTATGAGTAACACGTCGTTCGATTCACTTACAAGAAATTCGTATCTCTCTAGAATATTGCGTGTCCTATCAGATCTTCGAAGAGGTGGTGTAGTTTTAGGTTCAACTGATAGCTCATCATTATGAGGTATTAGTTGTGGGTCTAGACTAGGTGTCTCTGTAATGTCTATTGGAGTTTCTTGAACTTCATTAAGTTCAATGTCACTCCCACTGTTTTCTTGTAAAAGAAATTCTTTTTCTAGAAATACAGCATGCCTTGAAACAAACACCTTTTGTTCCAAGGGATGATAGAATTGGTAGCCCTTCGTTTCCTTAGGGTATCCAATAAATAGACATTTATCAGACTTAGCATCCAATTTGTCTGATACAGTCCGCTTTACATAAGCAGGACAACCCCATATCTTAAGGTGAGTTAAGTGAGGTTTCTTACTATTCCACGTCTCATATGGAGTAGTTGAGACTACCTTGGTCGGGACTCTGTTTAGCAAGTAAACAGCTATCTTAAATGCATAGCCCCAAAAGGATTTTGGAAGAGTTACATGATTCATCATCGACCTAACCATGTCCATCAAGGTTCGGTTGCGCCTCTCAGACACACCATTATGTTGTGGTGTATACTGCGGAGTCCATTGGGATAATATCCCATTGTCCCTAAGATAATCTTGAAACTCTTGACTTATGTATTCACCACCCCGATCGGATCGAAGTATTTTAATACTTTGGCCAAGCTGTTTCTCTACTTCATTTCTGAACTCTTTGAATTTCTCAAAGGCTTCAGATTTGTGTTTCATCAAGAACACGTACCCGAATCGTGAGTGATCATCGATAAAGGTGATGAAGTAGCTATAGCCTCCTTGTGCAAGAGTTGACATTGGTCCACATACATCAGTATGTATTAGACCAAGCAATTCTCCCACTGGATTACCTTTTCCGGAAAAGGGTAATTTGGTCATCTTGCCTTTTAAGCATGATTCGCATGTATCAAATGAATCGGGTTCAAATGATTCCAAAATTCCACATCGGTGCAATTTAGTCATGCGTTTCTTACTTACATGGCCAAGACGGCAATGCCACGTATAGGAGTCTATTCGATTATCTATTCTAGCACGTTTGTTGCTTACTTCGATATTGAAAACGTCACCGGATAAATCTAACGTGTAGATGCCATTGCACAAAGTTCCATTCCCATAAAGAACGCCATTTAAAGTTATGTAACAACAATTGTTACTAAAAGTTAAATGATAACCCTTTTTCATTCAAACATGAAATAGATACAATGTTCTTTATTACGAAGGAACAAAATAACAATTATCCAATTCTAAGACACGTCCAGTGGGGAGCTTTAGCAAATATGTTCCGATGGCAACAGCAGCAATCTTTGCTCCATTTCCAACTCGTAAATTCGCTTCTCCTTTGACGAGTCTTCTTCTATTCCTTAGCCCCAGTATGTCATTACATATATGTGAGCTACACCCAGTATCATGTACCCAAGTGTTTGAGGAAATAGAGTGACATTCAATAACGAAGATATTTGAAGAGGATGGGGCATCGGATGCCTTCTCTTTCAAGGACTCAAGATAAATCTTGCAGTTTCTTCGCAAGTGACCCTCCTTGCCACAGTGATGGCAAGTGCCTTTTAGGGTATTTTCAGTCTTTTTGGCCTTTTTCTCCTTTCCCTTATTCTGTTCTTTGGCCTTCCTCTTAGAACCTTTCTTCGAGGAACCAACTAACAGTACCGTCTTTAGATCCTGCTTCACAGAAGGCTCTAAAGTCTTCAGCAGGTTGAGCAACTCAGGAAACTGGTCTAGAGTTGCACTTTCGGGAGGACAGTTGGGAAGTTAATCTTCAAGGACATTAGCAAGCTTCTTTGCCTTGAGGATTGTCCTTAGGTTTTGAAACCAGTCCATGAAGTTCGGCCCAGTCAGTTTATTGGTGTCCAAAATGGAACGCATGTTTAGGGAAGACATGATCGAGTGATTATCCTAGAAATACAAATTAAGATTATGTTTGAAGAATGATTAAAGAATGTATCATCATACATAAATTAAATCCTATTTATTTTACGAATTGAGTCACCCTTATTATCAATTCGGGAGATCGCAGGAACATCTCCAAATAGGTTGATATCCAACCATAGATAAGAACAACCATGATTGTGGCCATCAAGTTTTTCTTAGCTATGAAGGTAGGTAATTATACCGATTACACATCACATATATGTAACTATCACATTATGCTATCAACTAATTGAATGTTTGCATAAAACATTGGGTTGTTAACTCATTAACAAGTATGCAATATTATACATAGCACCCAACTGCACCTCTCTTTACATCGACCTTGGCTCTGGCACAACAAATCGATGCTCCAAGCTTAAGGCTGACCCATTAATCAAGAAATAGTTTTAATATGGTTGGAGCTCATTCAACCGCTTAGTCAGGCTTGGATGTGTCCAACAACCAAAACTAATGATTGACCTCTGACTCCAACTATATTATTCATAAACTAATTCATGGTTTGAACATGTTGAGGTTCAAGTCGGGCATGGATGTGTCCATCAACCCAAACGAGAAACAAAACTCCGATTCTAACCATATTAATGGAAGGTGTTGGCCTTAATATTTTGTAAGGGGTTTTGGGTCTCATCCTTTCTTTTCTAAGCACATTCATGACATAGAATAATGTCATGACTAACGATTTTCTTAATTAAGTATGTATGTGACTTAAGTTATCAAGTCTCATTAATTGAATTAGGAACCGGATTTCCTAATTCCAATTTCATACTTAATTAAAGGAATTGTTTTGGGAAACAATTTCCTAAATTGTCATAATAAATTTCAGAAATAATATGTTCAAGATTTTGATTTCTCTAAATCAAATCTTATTAAATTAAGAGACAAATCCCTTAATTCAACTACATATTATTTTCATGAAAATCTCATTTAAGAAAACTCTATAGGAAACCATTTTCCTAATTAATTTTGGAGACAACAATATGTAAGAGCATCACCTCTTCAAACATATTTTATTCATGGATTTAATTAATTACAACAAATTGTTTTCTAAGGGTGGCTCCCCGAGGCTCAGATACCCAAAGAAAAGTAATGTGTTGTAAATCCAATTGGACGGCTCCCCGAGGCTCAATCCAAATCAAACATGACAATTTCAATTAAAAATTGGGAAATTAAATTACAACAACTAACTTTAAATTGGACGGCTCCCCGAGGCTCAATCCAAAATAAAGAATTTTGTTGTCAATTTAAAAACCAATTCAAATTTAATTGTCAATTAACTGTCCATGAATTTGTCTAGACTTTCTTAAAAGAAAGTGCCCAAAATTGCGAGATTTCAAAAATAGGTTTTCAGAATAACTGTAAGTTTCTGGTACAAAGGAAACTTACATATTTCCAAAATTGGAAAATTTCTAAAATTGAAAAATTTCTAAAATTGAAAAATTTTCCAAAATTGGAAAGTTTCCAAAGATGGGAAGTTTTCACAATTATTATAAAATTTCAGAAACTAGAAAATTTCAAACGTTTGCGAAATTTCATGAGGATTTCCAAACTTTGAAATTCCTAAATCTAAAATTTATTATAATTTGAAAGTTTCCATAATTGAAAATTTTTTCCGAAATTGAGATCATGACAAAGTTTTCCACAATACAATTATATGATTAAGTCGAACACTAACCGGCTCTGATTCCACTGTTGGGACCGGGTGCATGTCGACAAAGATACGAGTTCGTAAAATTTTAAATTTTTACGTGCAGCGGAAGAATTTGCATAAAATAATTTCCTAAATTATTTTAACTTCGTATCTAGCATGCAACCTTATGGTGTGTTGACATAATCATAAAATAAAACTTTGCAGAAAAGTAAACTAATTTACTTTATACCTTTCATAACTCGAAGAAAGGGACGAGATCCAACCGTAGCGTCCCTTGGAAGCTCCGCCTCTATTCGCGTCCACGCCGAGTTCTCTTCTGAATGACTTCGCAAAGCCACGAGTATTGTGCCGACGAGAACTACTAGATTCTCGGAAGGCACAACTAGAATAACAAGAGAAGAAATAGGAAAGAGTGGAAACTAACCAACAAAGAAACGAAATCGAATTCCGAGAAGAGAGGAGTCGCTATCCGCTTCTTCTTCTTCTTGTTTGGTTTCTCCTTCTTGTTGAAGCTCACGGCAACTCACCCTTGCGAGGGAGGTGCTTCGGCCCTAGGTCCTCAAGAGGGTGCCGGCCCTAATTGGCCAAGAGGGCGCCGGCCCTAGGTGGGGAAAGGGAAAGAGAGAAGAGAATTAAGAGAGAGAGAGGGAGCTCTATATCGATTATTCAAATCTTAGGAATCCAAGGTTTGCCTATGGTTCCTTATATAGTTGCTTCTCCCTTGCCAAGTCTCCTCTTAACCGAATTAACGGAATTAACAGAATTAGTTATCATAAGAAATTTATCCTATAAATTCTCTTATGAATTATTCCGTTTAAACCAAGTTTTATTATAACTAACTTTATAATAAAACTAATTAGTTATCATAAGAAATTTATCCTATAAATTCTCTTATGAATTTTATTATAACTAACTTTATAATCAAACTAATTAATTATCATAAGAAATTTATCCTATAAATTCTCTTATGAATTATTCCGTTTAAACCAAGTTTTATTATAACTAACTTTATAATAAAACTAATTAATCTCTCCTTTTATTATGGAATAAATTTTATAAGAAATTTATAAACTTTCTTATTATGAAAAAGTCAATTCATAATTGATTTTATAAAATTAAAATAAACCAATTCATGGATTATTTTAACTTCCATAAAAAGAATAAATTTCTATAAATTTATTTATACAAATTTATTTATCCATAATTTATAAAATAAATCACGCTAGATTTGTTTTATTAATTAAACCAAAATTAATTGGTTTACTCCCCTTATTGTGGCCGACCACCAAAGGGGGTTTTGGCACCCTCTTTGGCCGGCCAAACCAACCCGAACCGCCGCGAATCAAACTCATTTAATTCGCCCGAAAAGCTCATCATATTATCAATATTATTTCCCAACTTACTGGGTCTATCGATCTAGCAGAATAGATCTCGCCCATTGGTAAATCAAAGAAACAATAATTAATAATATATGCCCGATATTATTTTGGGATTAAGGGATCGTACTCTATAATAATATCTTGAGGTTCTATCCAATTATCGAGTCAGTACAAATCGGATAACCTCGGGTTTTGGTCCTACCCAATGTACTCAAAGTACACTAGTGTAATTCTATGGTTAAGATCAATCACACCTAATTACACTACAACCATTCCGATGGGTTGTCTAATTCCATCTCGGTTGTGGACCTCTATTTATGCTAAGTAAGGAACCGATAACATGATCTTCCGTGTGACACCACACACCATGTTATCTACAATACAAAGTAATGAGACTTCGTGTATGTACTATTACAAACAAACACCTAGTGTAGTTTGATTTTATTTTCAAAATAAAATGTTCATATAAAGAAATCATGTCTTTCAGTATACACATCCTACAATCTCCCACTTATACTTAAAGACACTGTTGTTCTCCTACTGCCATACATCTGACTCCCATACCTCCATATGTCTGTCAGAAGCTCTCGATGGAAGAGCCTTAGTGAAAGGATCTGCCGGGTTGTCCTCCGATGCAATCTTTGTGACAACACCTTTTCCTCTCAGGGTGGTACTTGCTCTCTATGTGTTTTACTTGCCTTATGGGCTCGTGATTCCTTCGAGTTTATAACTGCACCATTTATTTATCACAACAACATGTGATAGCTCTGAGCAAACCAGAAATCACATCGAAGTCCATCTTGAGGTTTATGAACCATGTAGCTCTACTGGCTGCCACCTAGGCGTCCAGAATTTCCAGACCACACCGTAGGGTCCATCATGCAGACATTGCGCAACCCTCTACTTTACAATGGTTCTTCCTCCTAAAAGTAAACACAAAACCCCGAGGAATACTTACGTTTGCCCCTATCCGACTGAAAGTCTGTATCCGTATAACCCATAGGGAATTGGTCTACCCGGTAAACCAACTTATAATCCTTAGTCCTTCTCAGACACTAATATAAGCTTTTACCACAATCCAATTTCCTTGACCTGGGTTACTTTGATATCTGCTAACCATGCCCACAGCAAAACAGATATCCGGTCTTGTTTTTTTTTTAGCATACGTGAGGCTTCCTATAGCTGATGCTAAAGGAACAACCATTTCCTACTCTATCTTCTTTGATAATATAAACATATCTCCTTAGATAGAGTGGCTCCACTACTAAAAAGTACCAAACTTTTCTTGGAGGTTTCCATGCTAAAACGAGATAAGACACTGTCACTATACGAAGCTTGGGATAAGCACAACATCCTTCTCTGGTGATCCCTTAGAACTTTGATTACCAAGGATGTGCCCTGCTTCTCCAAGTCCTTCATATTACTATTTGGACAACCATACCCTTACATCTGATAAAATTTGTCATTGTTGCCAACTGACAAAATATTATCTACGTATAGTACAAGAATACCACTACGTTTCTGTCACATTTCTTACATACACAACTCTCATCCGTCCTTTGAACAAAATCCATATGACCGGATTTATCTCTTCAAAGCGGGCGTTCCTTGTCATAAGTCTAGGGATCTTGATTCATGGTCGCCAGGGACCGAGTCCGAATACTCTCCCAAGAACATGAATCTTTCTGGTTGTCTAACAACCCTCCCACTACGATAAGGTACTACCTGTGTATCCCGAGTGACACGCGGTGCAGTGACTTGTGGTATTTCTTCTTGTATAGTTGGTACTAAGGTCAGAACATCCCCTCTTAATTTTTCAAGAACTAGTCTACAAATGGGTTCGTGGCTCATCACATAGTCTACTTCTGAGATTCAGGTATTCATCCCAACGATTACCCTTTGAGCCTTAAGACTATAGAACCACCTTTCGTTTCTTTAGGATACCCTGCGAATAAGCACACAAGATTCCAACTTATCAGTATCCCTCCTTAGCACATGTGTTGAGCAACCCCGTATCTGAATATGTCTTAGACTTGGCTTTCACCCAGTCCACACTTCTACGGGAGTAGATACTGACCTAGATGGTATCAAGTATATCCCTAGAACGAATCCGGTAACTCGGAGCAGCTCATCATTGTCCTATCCCCATAAGAGCCCTTTTCCTTCGCTCTATTACACCGTTTTGTTGGGGCGTACTAGCTACAGTCAATTGGGATTGAATCCCAGTCCTTGATAAGTAAGTCCTAATCTTTCCCAAGAGGTAGCCACCACCACAATCGGATCGTAGTGTCTTGATACTTTTACCTTGATGTTTCTCCACAACCGTCTTGAATTCTTTGAACGAATCAAAGATTCAGACTTGCGGCCATCAAGTAAATATATCTAAAACTTTGAATATTTGTCTCACGAAGTATTCAAAGCTACCCTTAGGCATAGGACCACATAAATCAGAATGAACCGATCTAAATATATCTTTGGCTCTATACCCCTTGGCCTTGAAAGGCCTCTTGGTCGTCTTACCTTCCAAGTAAGATTCAAAGGTTAGGAAGTCTCCCACCACCAATGAACCCGAGGCCCCATTGGCTATCGACCTTTGAATCCCACTAAGGTTAATAAGACCAAGCCTTAGATGCCAAAAGTATGTTTGGTTCATCTCGGAATGAATCTTTCTCCTACTTTGGTTAGATGATGAGCTATTAACAACTATTCACAGCGTGGGAGCTTTTGTACCAATTGCCTATCAATGTACCTACACAGATAATCTTTCTATTCCATTTATCATAAAAATAATAGAATATCTTTTATTTTAGAAACTGAACCAGAGTTCTTTCTAAAATTAGGTGCATAAAAGCAATCTTAAAACCAAAACTTTATCTTCTAAAGACAAATAAATAACTCCCACTGCAATAGTAGTCACCTCCGTAGCATACCCCTTGTAGATAGTAATCTCTTCCTTAGCTTATCGTTGGGCTTCTTGGAGCCCCTGCAAAGAATTGCAGACATGTTTAGTGGCATCCTTATCTACCCACCAGGTACCGATAGATAACTCTGCTTAACATGTTACAACGACAAAAGAAAAAAGATATACTTTTTGTCTTGATGTCTGGGACAATTCACCTTCTAATGTCCAATGAAGTCATCGCCTTTCGGCTTCTTCACGCTAGTCCTTGGCCCTTACTATGCTACTGCCTTCTTGAACCCACCTTGTTTCTTCTCCTTCCTTCCTTTCGGCACAGAAGTAGAAACCTTTTGAGTTCCCAAGATCTGCAGGTTCTGATGAAACCGCCTCTCTGCCGCCTAGAGTTCTCCTAGGAGTTCCAAACGTATACACATGCTTATTCAGGCTATAGTTGAGCCGGAACTACTCAAAACTCCTAGGCAGAGATTGGAGTATAATATCGACCTGGGTTTCCCCGTCGATTTCTCGTCTCATCACCTCAATCTCATAAAGGTGAGTCATCATCTTCAGGGCATTCCCCGAAGAGTACCTATTTGTACTCCTCTGCGAAATAGGACAATGTCTAGGTTTATTTTCCAGTCTATGTAGTTTGGGGCTACTAAGTTTGTTTTCCTTAAGTATGGTCTCTAGTGGGTCATAGGTCATTCTGAAAAATCTAAGAATCACAACATACACTACTTTAGAAATCGAAAATAAATTGATTCCTCTAAACAATTAATTTTCGAGATCAACCAATACCCCTATACACTGAGAAATTCGCATGCCACGATGGTGTGGACGTATACGAATCCCTACATTTGTAAGACGAGGTTTTACCCATCGATCTTACTATCTTGTCAACCTAACCTTTTGACAAGTAAGATCAATAATTGTTCTCCTTCGGCTCTGCAGAATAATAGCGGTAACTTCGATGGGGAGGATACTATTATTTGCATCTAAGTATGCACCATTACACGACACTAAGAAAATTATTTCCGATTATGTGCCTTCAGATGGGGAAGTACACACGCATTTCAATAATTTTCTATAGTTTTTTTCGACCCAGTGATCCGCAGAACAAGTCCATCCGATGGGGAGGAAGGCACTCAGAGCCAACGCACAGACTTGTTCACATCACTTATCGAATTGTAATGGAAGCCGTGAGACCGTTAGGCTCCCTCTCCCACTTAGTAATTTATCTCGAGGAATTTTCTTAGCACTACCACACAACCAAGCACACAACCAACATCATGAAAATAAAAATAGTGAAAAATCCTAAATTTTCCAATTTTCACGGCCCCTTGGTCTTTCATGTGCCTCCAGTCGTGCTGTCATTTCGTCCACTCCTCCCTTCCTTCTGCGCATGCTACCTTGAGGGTTCTCCGTGCCGAAATGAAGAGTTAATTATTTACATCATTGATCCTATTGGTCTTTCATGTGCCTCCAGTCGTGCTGTCATTTCGTCCACTCCTCCCTTCCTTCTGCGCATGCTACCTTGAGGGTTCTCCGTGCCGAAATGAAGAGTTAATTATTTACATCATTGATCCTATACTCCACAAGGGAGTGTACATGAAATCTAAATCAACTGTAAAATAAAAAACTCGGCTAAACATGTGCCGTATTTAATTATAAAAATTAAATACCTAGCCTCGTCAACCCCGAGGATTAATTAATTACAAAAATTGCAAACAATCACACAAACATTATTTTGGCCATGAAGTTGGAATCTCGTGCCTGCAACACAGAGTTAGCCTACACACATCCACGCATCATCAAAATAAAAAAGTATTAAAAATTATAAAATTAACCAATCCTAAACACACAAAGCCGGAAACCTCAGCTCTGATACCAATTATTGGTTATAACTTGGCGGGTTTCCTAAGCGAATACCTGGTCGAACCGAGAAACCTCTCTATGCCTACGGATTAAAAATTTAATCCGAATAGAGAGCCGTTTCCCATCGACCGTCTCGTGCCGTATCTAACGATCCAAATCACAACTTAGCCAATTACCAAAATTGGCCTAGCAATTTGCTCGATCGTTCGACCTCGGAAAAGATGACGAGTTGATCGCCAACTTTTGTGTTTATGGTTGGGGATCAGTTAAATAATTATTAACAATGATTCACAATCACAATAATTATATAACAAACATAAAATAACGAGACTAATGAATAAGGCACAAAATAAGAAGATAAGGAGCCAGGGAAGAATATACCTTCCGTTACCTTACGATCTTCTACCGTATGACCCTCTCCGCTTGGACGTCATGTGGGCGACGATCTACCAAGACTCGTGGCCACCAAGTCGATCCCTTCTCCTTACGTCAACCAATCCCTAACCAAAGGGTGCCGTCGGCCGCTCCTAGGAGATAATCCAAACACAACCCAGTTGAATCTTTCCTCCACTATCAGCACTTGAACAATAAGTATTTTGGAATTTTTTGTGATCTGAGCAACTCCAAATTATCCCACAACTCCAACTTATGTTCGCAACTTACCTTCCCCTCTCCCAACCGAAAACTCTCGGCAGCAATTTTTCTTCCTCTCGACAGCAATTCCCGATGCGACCGTAGCCGCATCAATTGCTGCCGGGCCAAGACAGTTTGCTGCCTTCGGCAGATTGCCTCTCGGCAACATCAAAATTGCCACGGCAATTTTGATCGCCGAGCCCGAGGCAATCAATTTGCCTTGCTCGGCAAATTACCTTGAGGCAAGATCACTGATGAGGCAAGATCACTGAGCCCGAGGCAAACAACTTGCCTCTCCTTGGCAAATTGGCTTTCGGCAATTGCGCCGCAATTGTTGACTTAACAATTGCCGCAATTGCTTCCGGCGATTAATCAACTACCTCACGGCGATTCCGATTAATCAATTGCCTCTCGGTAATTCTGATTAATCAATCGCCTCACGGTAACTGTGAATCGCCTCACGAGCGTCGGAGAAAACAATTCTCCGCGAGTCGGCGCACCGGGAGAGGGAGAGAGGGAGAGAGGGAGAGAGAGTAGAGGTGAGAGGAGGAGAGAAAATCTTAGGGTTTTTTTTATGTATCCTTGGATTAATTCATCAATCATCTCCTTGGTTCTTTACCACTAAAGGATATTTATAGGGCTATAGCAGAGGCTATGAGGAGGAGTTAGATCTTGACCTGCTAATAGATCCAAATCCGGTCCATTAATGTGGATCCATTCCACTAAAGAGCCCTCATTGACTTACCTCACCAACCCCCATATTTATATATGGGCTCCACTTATTATGAGTCGTCCATCCCCCGTGTTTAAGATCATGCATGCCCGTTAATTAATTAAATTATTGACAATTTAACTTAATTAACTTCTGGATCCTTGATTAGTACCACTCAACCTTTTTCAGTGTGCTAGATCAAATCCACCTACAGGGTTTGACACGGTGAACATTTTGAGCTCATCAAGGGGGCATCATCATCCTGACTCACCAGGACACGGATTCCGTCAATAATCATTGACATATCATATTATTAATATTATTTCCCAACTTACCGGGTTTGTCGATCTAGCAGAATAAATCTCGCCCATTGGTAAATCAAAGAAACAATAATTAATAATATATACCCGATATTTTTTCGGGATTAAGGGATCATACTCTATTATAATATCTTGAGGTCCTATCCAATTATCGAGTTAGTACAAATCGGATAACCTTGGGTTTTGGTCCTACCCAATGTACTCAAAGTACACTAGTGTAATTCTATGGTTAAGATCAACCACACCTAATTACACTACAACCATTCCGATGGGTTGTCTAATTCCATCTCGGTTGTGGGCCTCTATTTATGCTAAGTAAGGAACCGATAACATGATCTTCCGTATTACACCAAACACCATGTTATCTACAATACAAAGCAATGGGACTTCGTGTATGTACTATTATAAACAAACACCTAGTTTAGTGTGATTCTATTTTCAAAATAAAATGTTCATATAAAGAAATCATGTCATTCAGTATACACATCCTACACCTTGTGCTTGCGCCGCCGGCCAAAAAGCTTCTTCTCCTCCTTTATCATCGCTGGCCAAAACCCTAACTTTGGTTCAAGGGTGTGTCGGTAAAGGAGGACAAGAGAGGACAAGGAAGAAGAAGTAGAAGAAGAAGAGAGAAATAAATCTCTCCTTCACAAAGCCCTAGCCGCCGGCCACCCTTTCCTCCTTCCCTTGCCGTCGACGCCAAAAGAAGATGGATCTTCTTGTTTTCCTTGCCTCCAACCACTCCTCCTTGCTTCAGGTATCTACACGCCCAAGAGGAAGAATAGAGGATGAGAGGTGAAGAAGAAAACAACACCCAAAGGACCTCTTCCTCCTTCACTTACCGCCGGCGCCACCTAACCCTAGGAGAGAGAGAGAGGATGAGAGGAGAGAACCAAGAGAGGCTTAGGGTTAATTGTGATGCCTTGGTCTCATGACTCATGAAGTACATATAGGCTACAATAGGGACCATGAGGAGGAGTTGCGTCTTATTCTCCTAATGGATCCAAAGCCCGATCCATTAATGATAACCTGGTCCACTAAAGGGTTATCATTGAACTACCGCACCAACCCCCATAATAAATATGGGCTCCACCATATTATGTGTACATAATCTCCCCGTGTTTAAGATCTCACATGTTCATTAATTAATTAAATTTATGATAATTTAATTAATTAATATCTAACTCCATGAGTAGTACTACTCAACCTTATCATCATGTCAGACCAAATCCACCTGCAGGATTTACATGATGAACTTTATGAGCTCCTCAAGGGGACATCATCATCCTAACGCATTAGGACACGGTTTCCTTCTATAATCATTGGCGCACCATGTAAATAATATTATTTCTCAATTTACCGGGTCTATTGATTTAACAAATAAATCTCGCCTATTAGTAAATCAAAGAAATAGATATTAAGTACATGTGTCTGTTATTATATCCGGATTAAGAGCATGTACATCATAATATCTGAGGTCTGATTCGATTATATAGTCAGTATAAATCGGATCACCTCTAAGTTAGTCCTGCTCAATACACATAAAGTGTACTAGTATAATTCTATAGTCAAGATAGACTAATACCAAATTACACTACAACCATTCCAATGGTTTGTCCAAATCCATCTTGGTTGTGAGCCACTACTTATACTTTACAAGAGACTGATAACATGATCTTCTGTGTGGCACCACACACCATATTATCTATAATGTAAAGTAAAGGACAATATGCATACATATAATAAATATAAAATGCAAACAATAACCATTAGATTCTTATTATAAAATATAGATGTCCATACAAAAGCTAGACTTTTAGTATACATCCTAACATTTTGAATATAGCAGGCAGTGCTAACTGCTTCTGCCCAAAATTATTTGGCTAAGTTATATTCATTAAGCATAGTCCTAGCAGCTTCTTGGGGGTTCGGTTTCGTTTTTCAACTAGGTCATTTTCTTGGGGGGCCCTAGGGCAGGAGAATTCATGAAAATACCCATTTATGTTGCAGAATTCAGTAAATTTCAAGTTTTCAAATTTGCCCCTATGATCACTACGAATTCTTTTAATTTTAGTATCTTTTTGATTTTCAAGGATGTTAGCTAAAGTTTAAAGGATTCAAGACATTGATCTTTGGTTTTTAGAAATTAGACACAAGTGAATTTAGAATAGCCATCAATTATAACTAAGCAGTACCGATTTCCGCTTAGTGACTTGACTCCATGAGAATTAAATAGGTCCAGGTGTAGGAGTTCAAGTACAGATTGGGTTAGGTTAGGTTGGGTAAGTTTATGGCTGGACTTGGTCTGTTTACCCTATTGGCATGGGTCACAAACTGAATTTTCAAGATTTCTAATTTTGGGTATATCCTTAACTAGTCCTTTTTTACTGAGTTTGAAAATTAGCTTTAGATTGGCATGTCCTAATCTCCTATGCTAAAGTTTAGTTTCTTCTACTTTAGTCAGATAACACTTAAGTGAGGTAGGTAGGTTTATTACATAGATGTTGTTCTTCCTAACTCCTTTTAGGGTAGTCTCTGAGACTCGTAGGTTCCTAATCAAGTAGTCTTGGTTGGTAAAGGTAACTATGCATCCAGTATCACAGAGCTGATTAATATTGTGTAAATTAAATTTAAAAGTATCAACCAAAAGGACATTTTTGATAGTAAAATCGGAACTCAGTTCAATGTTACCTGAACTGATAACCTTAAGGGTAGCGTTGTTGCCAAACGCCACTGTTCCTTGGTCCTTGCATTTTAGTTTGGTGAACTTTGACTCATCTCCAGTCATATGTCTGGAGCACCCACTATCCAACATCCACTGGTCCAAGTTTTTATGCTCCTACACATAAAGTGTCTTAGTTTGGATCCAGTTTAGTAGGAGATATGTTGTTCAAGTTCACTTGCCTAATCTGTCTCACCCAATTTAAGTGATCAAACATGTTAAACTTATGTTGATTTTGTGAGACAGAGTTCAGTCTAACTAATTTGATCTAATAAGCTGGATTGAAAAAGAAAGAAGATTTGAAAAGCGAATTTTTGAAAAAGAATTTAAGAGAAAATTTGAAAATGAATTTTTGAAAGAGATAAAGATATGAGGAAAATTTGACATAATTTGAGTTGATCTAACTTTATTTATTCTAACCATCTCATCCATTTCTAAGTGACAAAAATAGGGATCCTTATATGTTTTGTGAAATGCTTTCAATTTTTATCATGAGAATAAATTAGGTAACGTCTAAGACATGATTGAACCTTGAGTTAGATTCAGATTTAAGAATTAGTAATTTAAAAATAAACTTCAATATTTGACTTCTAGGTTTTGGTGAGGCATAGGGGTCTTCTTTGGCCTTAGCCTTATTGGATCAACAACTCGTTCCTAGATAAAGCCACATAAAGAAATAGTATTTTTAAATTCCTTATTCAGAAACCGTGGTCTAACTAGTTAAGGATGTGGCGAGGTAGCTTCGGCTAGTTCCACTAGACTAAGAAGACCAAATAAGAGACGTCTTCCCCTACTTGACTCCCTAGACGACTTTCCTAACGTACTATCAGCTCACCCCACCCTAATACTAGGTTGTGCAAGTTTCAATCAGATCTAATCCATAACTAAGCATTTCTAATCCTTATCATGATAATTTAAGAAACAATAACAAAAAAAAAACATCAAGAAAGGTATTCAAACAAAAACTATCTAACCACATGAATAGTTCTTATATAAGCTCCCCCTGGATCATATCCCCGATATAGTCTGTCTAGGAAATAGATATGATGCTACTTGGAAATCTAATATTGATTTGTTCCAGCTTGATTAGTCAAGCTTTGTTTAGGGACCGATGCTTGGACTCGGGTGCTAAGGCGGCTAACTACTGAATAGTAAGACCTACCTCGTGAACTGGTTTTAAATCCAATTCTAGATCGTTTTATAATAGATCTTTGTTTTCCAAGAATCAAATCAAGATTCTTGGAACCTATGGTAAATTGTTCTAATTTTGCTCTGAGTTCTTTGACCTAAGCTTTCAGGGTGAAATTCTCTTACTCAAGTCTTTGGACTTGAATAGATGTTTCTTCCTGAACATGCTCAGTAATAGGACTCGAGATAGTCTTTTCCTTAAGGAGTTATTGTTGGGACCGGGTGCATGTCGACAAGGATACGAGTTCGTAAAATTTTAAATTTTTACGTGCAGCGGAAGAATTTGCATAAAATAATTTCCTAAATTATTTTAACATCGTATCTAGCATGCAACCTTATAGTGTATTGACATAATCATAAAATAAAAGTTTGCGGAAAAGTAAACTAATTTACTTTTATACCTCGCGTAACTCGAAGAAAGGGGCGAGATCCAACCGTAGCGTCCCTTGGAAGCTTCGCCTCTATTTGCATCCACGCCGAGTTCTCTTCGGGATGACTTCGCAAAGTCACGAGTTTTGTGCCGACGAGAACTACTAGATTCTCTATGGGCACAACTTAGATGATCAAGAGAAGAATTAGGAAACTAACCAACGAAGTAACGGAATCGAATTCCGAGAAGAGAGGAGTCGCTATCCGCTTCTTCTTCTTCTTGTTCGGGTTCTCCTTCTTCTTGAATGCTCACGCCACAACCCAAGGAAGTGGATGAGGTGCGCCGGCCCTAGATGGAGGAAGGGCGCCGGCCCTAGGTCACCAAGTGGGCGCCGGCCCTAAGGGAGGATAGGGGAGGGAGAAGAGAAGAGAGAGAGGGAGAGAATAATTAATCTCTTGATTGGAATTAAGGGCTAGCCTTTGGTTCCTTTATATAGTAGCAACTCCTTTGCTAAGTCTCCCACTAAACCGAATTAACGGAATTAACGGAATTAGTTATAAGAAATTTATCTTTTAAATTTTCTTATTGCTTATTCCGTTTAAGCCTAGTCTTATTATAACTAATTTATAATAAAACAAATTAATTATCATAAGAAAATTTATCCTATAAATTCTCTTATGAATTTTATTATAACTAACTTTATAATAAAACTAATTAATTATCATAAGAAATTTATCCTATAAATTCTTATGAATTATTCTATTTAAACCAAGTTTTATTATAACTAATTTATAATAAAACAAATTCTTCTTCTCTTTAAATTATAGAATAAATTTTATAAGAAATTTATAAACTTTCTTATTATGGAAAAATCAATTCATAATTGATTTTATAAAATTAAAATAAACCAATTCATGGATTATTTTAATCTTCCATAAAAGAATAAATTTCTATAAATTTATTTATATAAATTTCTTTATACAAATTTATTTATCCATAATTTATAAAATAAATCGCGCTGGATTTATCTTATTAATTAAACCAAAATTAATTGGTTTTCTCCTCTTATTGTGGCCGGCCACCAAAGGGGTTTTGGCACCCTCTTTGGCCGGCCAAACCAACCCGAACCGCCGCGAATCAAACTCATTTAATTCGCCCGAAAAGTCTTCAAAAGACTTAGCCATTTTTAGCTTCCATTGCGCCTCTGATTTTCAACTCGTTTTAAATCCCTCAGATTACTCGTAGTGCGTGTGACTAAATAGGCTTTCGATTTATGTTGGTCGTCTATAATCAACAAATTATAGAACGATCATGAGTGGCACCTAGTAGTACATCATGACCCCCAATTAATCGAAAGATCAACGGTTAACCTCAGAAGTAATTCTGAAACCCTTCAGCAGCTCTAATGAATCGTGCCCCATTCCCTTCACCATCTTATACCTACTTGGTTCAGGACACGGTCTATTTGTGTCAGTCCCCACTAGGCTGACTATGTCACACCTAGCCCAAGTAGTGTCTTTCTCGTCCTTTGGATTTCTAATTACTCTCATGTATTTAAGAGACTCGCACTCTAAACATGATATATTCTGGCCAGAGGTTTTGAGTAACAATCCGACGATAGGCCTGGGTATACATCTCCTCGCAAGGAGTGGTGAATCCTTTGTAGGCTGTTCAAACATCTTCGGGCACTTCGGCTTATACCCAATCATCCTGGGTCCACACCTCCTTGGAGATGCTTGCTTAAGATGTTAAAGTATAAGTCTCCATGACCAAGATGACTTGAACACCGCAAGTCAAAGGAACATCGCACTTAAGCCGCAGTAAGAACTTCATTGACATTTCTATAGATAGATTGCATATGAAGTCTTACAGCTAGTGACTCCAATGAACTAGTTCCCTTAACTAGCATCCATGTTTATCTCCGGACATCCCAATGTCACCAGTCAGTGAGAATCAGCTGATTAGAGAATAACCCATGCTAGTCTCAACAGAATTGATAGTGTCCGTATTTATCAATTCATCGACTAGGGATATTTTCAATACTTCACATTTGCCCATTTAGAGATAATCACTAGTTGTGATCCCATCACAAATTCTCTTATGCTGTGAGTTGTATTGCGGACATTCAGTAGATGAGTTTAAGATCCCAATCAAATACACAAGCATGTATACTCAAATAGTGAATTATCATTTATTAAAATAAATATTTACAATCATAAGGCGATTGCCTTAGGACACTTCTCTCATATCACTAACAGTTATACCTCCTCTCAGAGAGATCTGACTCGATCATTGAACTTAGCCAGTTTGTGAGATAAGTATGAAATTAGCACGTAATGATCCGATTCGGAAAAACTAGTTACCTTAAGTCAGCCCATTTCCGACAATGAGATGGTTCCGTGCTCCATTTCTTCGTCTGATTTAGAGACACTGTCAATCTCGTCTTTAGCCATTAAGGCTGTTAGGACCGGTAGGAGAGCTAGAGGGGGTGACTAGCTTCAATTTGCTTGTAGAAGATTTATTGCCGCGAAAGACTTCAAGCAATGCTAACGCTCAAGGATTTACTTGGTATCCACCTCCTTGAGGTGACTAATCCAAGGATCTGCTCTCCTCACACTCTCATACACTATGAAAGATCTCCTTCTTGAGGTGGAGAAACCTCTTACAAGCTTATAAGAAGAATACAATAAGAGAAAATAATACAATAGGAAATCTTACAAGATTTACAACAATGAGCTCTCTTTGCTTTCCTTGCTTTCTTCAAGCTTGAGATCGCCTCTAGAACATTGGAAGTGCAGCAACACTATGCCCTAAGACCTCTCTTGAAATGGAGAGGAAGGAGGAGAAGAACTGGCGAAGAACTGTGTGAGCCCTGTGTTGGGACCGGGTGCATGTTGACATGGATACGGGTTCGTAATTTTAAAATTTAATTACATGCAGCGGAAGGTTTAGCATAAATAATTTCTCAAATTATTTTAACCACGTATCTAGCATGCAACCTTATATTGTGTAGACATGATCATAAATTAAAATTTTGCAGAAAGTAAACTAATTTACTTGGTACCTCGCGTAACTCGAAGTAAGGGACGAGATCCAACCGTAGCGTCCCTTGGAAGCTCCGCCTCTATTCGCGTCCATGCCGAGTATCTTCGGGATGACTTCGCAAAGCCACGAGTTTCGTGTTCTCGAGAACTACTAGATTCTCCGAGAACGCGACAAGAAAAAAAACAAGAGAGAAGTATGGAGAGAGAGAGAGCCGTGAGCAACTTGGCTTCTGCGGCGTGAACAGGAAATTAATTTGCTTACAAAGCAATTTCTTGCATGCGGATTAATTTGCTTGGGCAAATTAATTGATTGGAAAGCAATTTCTTGCATGCGGATTAATTTGCTTGCATGCGCAATTCTCCACAGAGGATGAGCAGCCTTCTTGCTCACGCGCACCTTGCGCACCTTGCTTGGAGAACATGCAGCCAACGCCGACAATTTTCTCTGACGAAAAAATTGCTTGCTCCACCGAGTACATGAAGGTTGCTGTGAGCAACCATCTTTCTTTCTCATGGGGACAACTGCAGTCGGTGCCGCATAGAGAGAGAGGAGAGGAGAGAAGGAGAGAAAGAGAGGGCTTATTCCTAGATCTCTTAGATTTATCTCCAAGCCTTGCCTTGGTACCTTTATATAGTAGCCTCTTAATCGCCAAGTCTCCTCTTAACGGAATAAATTTTTAATAAAAAATTTATCTTATAAATTTTTCTATGAATTATTCCGTTATGCCAAGTTTTTATTATAACTTAATTTATAATAAAAACAACCATGTCTCCCCTTTTATTATGGATAGAAATTTCTTTATATAAATTTCTTTATATAAATTTCTTTATCATGGTAAATCAATCCATTATTGATTTTATAAAATAAAATAAACCAATCCATGGTTCATTTTAATTTCCATGAAAATAAATCCCTTTTTATAAATTTCTTTATATAAATTTCTTTATCCATAATTTTATAAAACAAACCGCGCTCGGTTTATTTTATAATTTGAACCAAATAATTTGGTTTCCCTCCTCATTGTGGCCGGCCAAACCAAAGAGGGTGGGGACCCTCTTTTGCCGGCCAAACCAAGCCGTCTCCTTGCGAATTAAACTCATTTAATTCGTCCAATAAGCCTTCAAAAGACTTAGCCATTTTAAGCTTCCAGTGCGCCTCTGATAAATTCAGATTCGACTTATTTCTCTTGATCGGAAAATCCAATTTTCAACTCGTTTTAAATCCCTCGGATTACTCGTAGTGCGTGTGACTAATTAGGCTTTCGATTTATGTTCGCCGTCTATAATTAACCAATTATAGAACGATCATGTGTGGCACCTAGTAGTACATCATGATCCCTAATTAATCAAAAGATCAACGGTTGACCTCAGAAATAATTCTGAAACCCTTCAGCAGCTATAATGAATCGTGCCTCATTCCCTTCACCATCTTATACCCACTTGGTTCAGGACACGGTCTATGTGTGTCAGTCCCCACTAGGCTGACTACGTCACACCTAGCCCAAGTAGTGTCTTTCTCGTCCAACGGATTCTAATTACTCTCATGTCTTTCAGAGACTCATACTCTGAACATGTCATGCTCTGGCCAGAGGCTTTGAGTAACAATCCGACGATAGGCCTTGGGTATACATCCCCTCGCAAGGAGTGGTGAATCCTTTGTAGGCTGTTCAAACATCTTCGGGCACTTCGGCTTATACCCAACCATCCTAGGTGCACACCTCCTTGGAGATGCTTGCTTAAGATGTTAAAGTATAAGTCTCCATGACCAAGATGACTTGAACACCGCAAGTCAAAGGAACATCGCACTTAAGCCGCAGTAAGAACTTCACTGACATTTCTATGTGTAGACTATCATGTGAAGTTTTACAGCCAGTCACTCCAATGAACTAGTTCCCTTAACTAGCATTCATGTTTATCTCCGGACATCCCAATGTCACCAGCCAGTGAGAATCAGCTGATTAGAGAATAACCCATGCTAGTCTCAACAGAATTGATAGTGTCCTTATTTATCAATTTATCGACTAGGGACAATTTCAATACTTCACAATTGCACATGTAGAGATAATCACTATTTGTGAATTCATCACAAATTCACTCATGCTGTGAATTGTATTGTGGGCATTCAGTAAATGAGTTTAAGATCCCAATCAAATACACAGACATGCATACTCAAATAGTGAATATTCATTTATTAAAATAAATATTTACAATCATAAGGCGATTGCCTTAGGACACTTCTCTCATATTACTAACACCCTGCGCTTCAAACCTGCGTGAAAACCCTATATACCCGATGCCTAGGGTTCCTTAATCGATTGCCCAATCGATTACCATGTCAAACTTAGCCATTCAATGACTATTTTTTGAAGCTTAATCGATTAGCCAATCGATTAAGAACAACCTTAATCGATTACTGAATCGATTCAGCACCTTTTTATGCTCTCGCACAATACTACGATAATCGATCGTCCAATCGATTACCGGACCTCTTAATCAATTGATTAATCAATTAAGAGAAGGTTGAATCGATTGTCCGGTTGATCCAGCCATATTCTGTTCTCGCAACTTATTTCTCCCAATCGATTACCCAATCGATTCACACCTTGCTTAATCGATCACCCAATCGATCAAGAAGGCTTCTGTTCGCAAGAAACCAAACTCAAATCGATTACCCAATCGATTGAGTCCAACCCTAACTTGTGTGCACAAGTCTAATGTTCCCTTGCCTATCCTTGGTCAACCGTGACCTGTTAGGACTTCTCTACTAAGTGTCCGATAACCCTTTGACCAACTTGGATTTCTCTTGCCTAGCTCCTAACTAGGACTTAACCTGATTCCCAACCAGGTTTGCCTAACCCTTGAGTTAGGTTTAGTCTCTTGGTAGACTTTCACCTTGCCAGCGTACGATCTCCCTGATCCACCTGAACCACTCCTAGTCCCACTAGGTCTTCTCCTATGCCAGCGTGTGATCTTCTCGATCCACCTGGATCCTGGACTTCACCTAGTCCCACCAGGTGTGTCTAGTCACACAAGGTCTAGTCTCTCGGTAAACATCCACCTTGCCAGCGTGTGATCTCCCCGATCCACCTGGACCTCTCCTAGTCCTACTAGGTCTTCTTCCATATCAGCGTGCGATCTCCCCGATCCACCTAGACTTCACCTAGTCCCACCAGGTGTGCCTAGTCCCACCAGGTGTGCTTAGTCCCACTAGGTCTTTTTCCAGCCAAGTCTCCAGTCAACCTTGACCCACTTGACTCACACGATATCCAAACATCATTATCAAACATCGAAACATTCAATCTTAAGCTTACCAAGCTTACTAAACATAAGCTCACCTGAGCCTAGTCAAACTATATCAACCCTGGCCTAACCAAGATTGCACCAACAAAGGCGAAGAGGTTGGAGTGTGTTGGTTCATCCTCGTCCGATTCCGATGATGACTCATCCCAGGTAGCCTACAATGCCTTCTTCATCCAGAGCTTCTTTGTATCCTTCATGTTTGGACACTCAGATTTGAAGTACCCCTTCTATCCACACCCATAACAGGTGAGCTCCGCCTTGTTCTTTGGTTCAGCCTAATCATCCGTTGGCTGTCCCATTTTCTTCTTCTTTTGGGCTTTCTGAGCTCTGAACAATTTCCGGACGATGTTCACAAGCTCTACCAGCTCTTCTTCTTCGGATTCCGAGTCAGAATTTGGGTCCGGTTCCGGTGTCTTCTTCTTGATTTTTCCTGCAATCAAGGCTATACCTTTCTCTACAAGTGAACCGTTAATCTGTTCATATAATTCAAATTTGGAAAATAACTCATCTAATATTATTTTAGAAAGGTCCTTAGAAACATTGTAGGCATCAACCATAGATGCCCATAGTGAGTTTCTAGTGAACGAGTTTAGTGTGTACCTGATCAGATCCCTATTCTCGATTGGGTATCCGATGATGTGGGGTTCATTCATAATCTCCTGAATTCGAGCATGTAGCTGGGAAGCTATTTCTCTGTCCTGTATTTTTAGGTTATACAGTTTATTTAGCAAGAGATCGCGATGGCTTACCTTAGTATCGGTGGTTCCTTCATGGAGTTCTATGATTTTCCTCCAGAGTTCTTTTGCGCTGTTGAAGGGACCAACACGATTAAGCTCCTCCTTTATAAGTATGCATTGGGGGTTTGTGTCACTTTTACATCAGCTTCAATTTTTTTAGCAGCGACATCCCATTTTTCATAGCTCAGAATCACCCCTTGCTCGTCTCTCGGAAGGTCAAATTCGGTTTGGATGATTATCCATATGTCCACCTGAGTTTTCAGGTGAACTTCCATTCGACTCTTCCAATACTCGAAATCTTCTCCAGAGAAGAGGGGGGGACGAGCAGTACTGTAGCCCTCTTGCAATACCATAAGAATAGTGGAGAGAATTTCTGACTCTTGCAAAACAAAAAAATAGCAAAATGTACCAAGACATTTTGTCTTAGATTAGCAGTGCGGGATAAAATAATAAAAGAAATGCAATTGAAGTGAATTTCGAAAAGTAAGTAAAATTATCAAAAAAGCGAGAAATCCAAAAGTACTCAAGTGGTGGTTTCACCAAAATTGAGCAGCCCCTGCTCTGATACCAATTGTAGGATCGAGATGAGCGATAGAGGTGTTAGGATGTATACTATAAGCCTAGCTTTTCTATGAACATCTATTTTGAAATAAAAATCACAGCGGTCATGTGTTTGCATTTTATATTTATTATATGTATGTAATTATCCTTTACTTCACATTATAGATAACATGGTGTGTGATGCCACACAGAAGATTATGTTATCAGTTCCTTGTAAAGTATAAGTAGTGGCTCAAAACCAAGATGGATTTGGATAAACCATTAGAATGGTTGTAGTGTAATTTGGTATTAGTCTATCTTGACTATAGAATTACACTAGTGCACTTTGTATGTATTGAGCAGGATCGTTTTAAGGTGATTTGATTTATACTAACTATATAATCGAATCAGACCTCGGTTATTATGGATGTATATACTCTTAATCCCGATATAATAATGGACACGCATAATTAATATTTATTTCTTTAATTTACCAATAGGCGAGATTTATTCGTTAAATCAATAGGCCCGGTAAATTAGAAAATAATATTATTTATATGGTGTACTGTTGATTATAGAAGAAAACTGTCATAAATTATTTAGGCTGATGATGCTCCCTTGAGGAGCTCATAAGGATTATCATGTAAATCCTGCAGGTGGACTTGGTCCGACATGATAATAAAGTTCAGTGGTACTACTCATGAAGTTAGATGTTAATTAATTAAATTGTCAATAATTTAATTAATTAATGGACATGCGATATCTTAAACACGGGGAGATAATGTACACATAATAAGAAGGAGCCTATATTTAATTATGGGGTTGGTGCGATAGTTCAATAATAACCCATTAGTAGAGCGGGTTATTATTAACGGGTTGGCTTGAGGATCCGTTAGGAGACCAAAACTAACTCCACCTCATGGTCCCTATTGTAGCCTATATATACCCTCATAAGCCATGAAACCAAAACCTAATAAGTCTCTTATTCTCTCCCTTTCTCTCTCTCTCTCCTAGGGTTGGGCGGTGTCGGCAACAAGGGGCTCTCGGCTAGGGTTTGTGGGGAAGGAAGATCACCTTTCTTCTTCTTCTCTTCTCTTCTCTTCTCCCTCCCTTGGGTGTGTACAACATAGAGGAAGGAGGAGGGCCGGCACAACCTTGAAGGAGGGATTCTTCTTCTTCCTTTGGCCGACGACAACAATTTTGGGAGCTAGGGTTCGGCGCAAGAAGAAGGAAAGTTTTCTTCTCTCCTTTAGGTTCGGCGCAACCAAGAAACGAGGAGGAAGGTTTTGGTGGCTTTGTTTCTTGGAAGATCGTTGCCCACACGATGTCCAAGAAGAGGATAGGAATCCAATAGAAGATCAAGAGGTAAAACAAGAGGTATAATCTTGTTTTCATGCTATGCTTTAATTGTTTTCTTATTTCTCATAGACCCCGAAACAAACACAAGAACCGGCGATCCATACTTCATCTTCATTTCTGCTTCTAATCGATAAAGGAGTTAGATTGCTTGAACAACAAGTTTGTTCAAGCGATCATTTAATCGAAAAACATAAAGATGAAATAGGTCGTTTGGGAAGTTTTCTTTCCCTATTCGGATTAGTTCTAATCAATAGAATTTTAATCCAGGGATATAGGGAGAAATCCCGTCCCGACAACAATTGGTATCAAAGCCAATGGTTTCTGGTTTTGTGTGTTTTGAATTCGATTACATTCATGCTTTTCATATATAATATGCCGGATAATAGTAGGATGTGCATGAGGCTAACTTTGTGGTTGCAGGCATAAGATCCAACTATTATGGTTATGTGATTGTGTATGATGGTTGTGTGTGATTGTATATTTTATTTGAATCCTCGGAGTTGACGAGGCTATTTGTATTTAATTGTGTAATTAAATACGACAATGTTAGCCGCTTTGTTTTAATTTATTTCAATCTAGATTTTATTTACACTCCTTTGTGGAGTATAAGATCAATGGATGAAAATTAAAATTTTTTCTCGGCTCGGAACTTCTTGCTTGCACACGGCTAAGGGAGGAGGAGACGAGGTGGCAACACGACTGGAGGCGTATTGGAGAACAGCGGAACCTTCAATGCCATAATAGTAGGAAATTTTGAATTTTCATATTTATTGCTTGCCGTTCGTTATGCTTGTTGTGATTGCATGAAAATTTCTCATTTTAAAAATTAAAATAACTAAGTTGGTGAGGGAATCATTGAGTCCCGTGGCCTCCATTACTAATTTAAAAGGTGATGCATTCAAACTTGCGCGTTGGCTCTGAGTGCCTTCCTCCACATCGGATGAGTTTGTTTTACGGATCACTAGTTCAAATTTGATTTTAGGAAATTATTTAGGAGCGTGTAATCTTCCCCATCGAAAGGGACATAATCCTAGAAAATTGACTTAATATCGAGTAATGGTGTACACTTAGACGCAATTAATAGTATCATCCCCATCGGAGTCACTGCTATTATTTGTATGACCGAAGATAAACCAACTATTAATTTTATTTGTCAGAAAAGTAAGGTTGATAAGATAATAAAATTAATGGGTAAAACCTCTTCTTACAAATGTTTGAATTAGTATACGTCCACACTATCATAGCATACGAAATTCACGATGTTTTGAGGTGTTGGTGATTTAAAAATTTTATTGTTTGAGGAATCAATATTATTTTAAAATCTAATATTTTGACCACTTGTGATTCTTAGGATTTTTCAAAATATCTTTCAATCCCCTTGCTGTGATTTTAAAAGAAAACAAACTTACTAGTCCACTTTATATTGATTGGAAACGAAACTTGGATATTGTCTTGACTGCTGACGAGTACAAATTTCTACTCTTTGAGATCAGTCCTGATAAGCCCAGTGATAATTCTAGTGAAGAGGAGAAAGAATGTTATAAGAAGTGGGTAAAGGTAGATGAGATGGTACGGTGTTATATTTTGGACTCCATGTTAAATGTGCTGCAATATCAACATCAGGCCTTCGTTACTGCTTATGACATGATGTTCAATCTCAAGGAACTCTTCGGACACCATAATTGGGCTGCCAGGCAAGAGGCCATGAGAAACTTAATGATGACCACCATGGCTGAGGGGACACCCGTGAGGGATCATGTTCTCAAGATGATGGCTCATTTGAATGAGATGGAAGTCTTTGGAGCTGAAATCGATGGGAAAACCCAGGTCGATATCATTCTCCGGACGTTACCCAGGTGTTTTGAGTAGTTTCACCTGCACTACAA
This sequence comes from Boesenbergia rotunda, assembly GCA_024364735.1. Taxonomy (NCBI): domain Eukaryota; kingdom Viridiplantae; phylum Streptophyta; class Magnoliopsida; order Zingiberales; family Zingiberaceae; genus Boesenbergia; species Boesenbergia rotunda. The sequence goes on along the minus strand of JAGFNQ010006208.1, from coordinate 40,380 downwards.
TATGAACAAAAGGACATATTCGTTGGCAGAACTTTTGACAAAACCCCAGGCGGCAGAGGGGCTATTTCGTCAAAGTGCTCAAGCTTATGTTGCTAAAAAAGTTTCTGCTTCTAAGCCGAAAGGCGGAAAGAAGAAAATGAAATAAGCTGGTCGGCAAAGAAAGCGGCTAGATCTCAAGGTTCACAGAGTGGAGTGAAGAAGCCGAAAGTCAAGTGTTTCACATGCAAGCAGACTAGACATTGGAAGGTGGACTGTCCCCGCCGGAAGGAGAACAAAGAAGGTATATCTTTTTCATTAGTTGTTGAAATATGTTTAGCGGTGTTATCTACCGGTACCTGGTATGTAGATACAGGAGCCACTGATCATGTCTGCAATTCATTGCAGGGGTTCCAAGAAACCAGATGACTATCTGAGGGCCAGATTACTGTCTACATGGGCAATGCTACGGAGGTGGCGGCTATTGCAGTGGGAGATATTTATTTATCTTTTGATAAGAATAAATTTTTGATTTTAAGAAATTATCTTTACGTACCTTGTTTTAGAAAGAATTTAATTTCAGTTTCTAAACTATTTATGGATAGATATTCTATTTTTTTTAATAACAGAGTTGTTATAAAAAGGAATAGAGAGATTATCTGTTCTGGTGCGTTGATTGACAATTTATATACTCTTAATCCAATAACTCCCACGATGCAAATAAAAATTAATAACACATCTTCTAATCATAATAAGAGAAAAGAACCTTCGAAAATGAACCAAACATATCTTTGGCATCTAAGGTTAGGTCATATTAACTTGAGGAGAATTTAAAGGTTGATAGCCGATGGACTTTTGGGTTCATTGGTGGTGGAAGATTTCCCAACTTGTGAATCTTGCTTGGAAGGAAAAATGACCAAGAGGCCTTTCAAAGCCAATGGGTCTAGAGGCAAAGAAGTGTTAGAATTGGTTCATTCTAATTTGTGCGGTCCTATATCTATCCAGGCTAGAGACGGTTTTGAATATTTCATCTCATTCATAGACGACTATTCCAGATATGGATACATTTACTTGATGGGTCGCAAGTCTGAGTGCTTTGACAAGTTCAAAGAATACAAGACTGATGTGGAGGAACATCATGGTAAAAGTATCAAGACACTACAGGCTGATCGTGGTGGTGAGTACCTCTTGGGAGAGTTTAAGAGTTACTTATCAGAGGTTGGGATTCAATCCCAATTGTCCGCACCTGTTACACCCCAACAGAATGGTGTGGCGGAACGAAGGAATAGGACTCTTATGGAAATGATTAGATCGATGATGAGTTATTCGAAATTACCGAATTCGTTCTGGGGATATGCTCTGGAAATGGTAGTGTATATTCTGAACTTTGTACCTTCTAAATCAGTACCCTCTACTCTCACAGAATTGTGGAATGGGTGTAAGCCTAGTCTGAGACATATTCGGATTTGGAGTAGCTTAGCACATGTGCTGAAGGGAGACGCTGATAAGTTAGAATCTCGTATAGAAGTTCACTTGTTTGTAGGCTATCCTAGAGGAATGAAAGGAGGTTTGCTTTATAGTCCTAAAGATCAGAAGGTCATCGTTAGCACGAATGCCCGATTTTTAGAAGAGGACTATGTAATGAACTATAAGACCATAAGTAAGATTGTTCTAGAAGAGATGAGAGGGGAAGTTCCTACTTCAGTACCAACGGTACAGGATGATATACCACAAGTGACTGCACCGCATGTCACAGATGATACACAGGTAGTACCTGGTCATAGTGGAAGGGTTGTTAGATAACCTGACAGATTCAAGTTTTTGGGAGAGTCTTCGAACTTGGTCCCTGGTGAACATGAACCTGATCCTTGGACCTATAACGAAGCACTCCAAGATAAAGATGTGATATCTTGGCAAAAGGCGATGAATTCTGAGATAGAATCTATAGATTCTAATCAAGTCTGGGAGCTTGTAGAACCATCGGATGGTGTAAAGCCATTGGATGTAAATGGGTTTTCAAAAGAAAGAGAGGATCAGACGGAAAGGTGGAAACCTTTAAAGCAATGCTTGTTGCGAAGGGGTATAATCAGAAAGAGGGGATCAATTATGATGAAACCTTTTCACAGGTAGTCATGCTTAAGTCTATCCAGATTCTCTTATCTATTGATGCTCATATGGATTATTAGGTTTGGTAAATGAATGTCAAGACAGCTTTCCTTAACAGAAGTCTTGAAGAAAATATCTATATGAAGCAACCAGAGGGATTCATTGCAAAGGGCAAAGAGCATCTTATGTGCACGCTTAATCGGTCCATTTATGGATTGAAACAAGCTTCAAGATCTTGAAACATTCGTTTGATGAGGTAATCCAGTCTCAAGGATTTGTACAAACTCCGGATGAGTCTTGTGTATACAAGAGGTGTGACGGAAACGTAGTGATATTTCTTGTAGTATAAGTGGATGACGTTTTGCTCAGTGGAAACAATGTCAAAGTGTTGTTAGACGTAAGGGTATGGTTGTCCAAACAGTTTGATATGAAGGACTTGGGAGAAGCTGGACATATCTTTGGGATCAAAGTTATAAGGGATCGCAAGAAAAGGATGTTGTGCTTATCTCAAGCTTCATATATTGACACTATCCTAGCTCGTTTTAGCATGCAAAACTCTAAGAAAGATTTTTTACCTTTTCGGCATGGAGTATCTTTATCTAAGGAGATGTGTCCTAGAACGTCAAAGAAGATAGAGGAGATGAAGACAATTCCTTATGCTTCGGCTGCAGGAAACCTAATGTATGTTATGTTATGTACGAGATCGGATATCTGCTTTGTCGTGGACATGGTTAACAGATATCAAAGTAATCCAGGATAAGGATATTGGATTGCGATAAAGCATATATTAAAGTACCTGAAAATGACTAGGAATTATATGCTAGTTTACTAGGCAAATCATTTGCTCCCTGTGGGTTACACGGGTTTTGATTTCCAATCAGATAGGGATAACAGTAAGTCAACCTCGGGTTATGTGTTTACTTTGGGAGGTGAAGCCATAGTATGGAGGAGTATTAAGCAGAAATACGTTGCAGACTCCACCATGGAAGCTGAGTATGTGGCAGCCTCTGAGGCAGCCAAAGAAGCTGTATGGCTCAGGAACTTCTTGATGGACTTAGATGTGATTCCTAGTTTGGTCAAAGCTATCACAATTTATTGTCATAATATGGTGCAGTAGCAAACTCAAAGGAATCACAAGCCCATAAGGCAAGTAAATGTTAGTGTCAGAAGCACCAAAGTCAAACCTATGTTTTGATGATGGCAAAGGGTTCAGAAGTTAAGATTTGGTTGTGATCTAACAAGCTTATTAAGTGTGCAGGAATGTCCTAGGTATACTAGGCACTAAGTCCTGGTTCCTTGAATTGGGCACTAAGTCTTAGTCGCGGGCTGGGCAATTAAGTCCTGACGTAATGTTGGGCAATAAGACCTAGTGAGTGAAGCTGGGCACTAAGACCTGGTCGAGGACTGGGCACCGAAGACATGGTGTGTGAAGCTGGGCACTAAGACCTGGTCGGGGACTGGGTACCAAAGACCTGGTGAGTGAAGCTGGGCAAAAGTCCAATCGGAGGAGCCAGTTGGCAAAAAAGTAAATTCTCCCGAGAGGAGTAGGTGAGGACACTTTCCCCGTAGGAGGGAACATTAGGCGTCGGTTCAACCTAGGGTTCCATTTGGGAGACCCAAAGTCAGAACCAAGATAGCTTAGTCTGTAAATAATGTTTAATATATCATGTATATTTGTTTCTTGTGTTTGGAACTAACCCTGGTTGCAGGAAACGAAGGGACGGTGTTTCTGCAGCTCAGGCGCCTCATTGGAAGGAGGCGCCTCACTGGGCTAGGCACCTGTGTGGATGCAGGCGCCCCAGTGCAAGGCCAAACCAAGCCATCGATGCAAACTGCCACGAAAGCCTTTGGACCAAGTCAAGTTAGGCGCTTGTGTTAACACAGGCACCCCAGTCAGCTCAGGTGCCCCAGTTGAAGGGATAAGTGCTGGCCAAGTTTACGGATTGGAGTTCTCGCAGAAGAGGCCACGTGTCTGGCGCCCCCTTCAACACAGGCGCCCATGCGACTAGTATAAATAGGGGTTCACCGCCAAGGCTTCAGAAGAAGTCGAACATCTCTCTCTCAACACTTTTGTTCAAGCGCTACGCTCCGACACGCTCCGTACTCGCGATTCAAGTGACGACGACGACCCACTGCTCCGAACTTCCAACCACTTCGGTCGACGGTAAAAGTTTATTTTCGTAAAGTGTTGTAATTTCTTTCTCAATTCTATATTTTGTACTCCAACTTGTAAACGTTTTTTACGAATATAGAATTGCCCATCGTAAACGGTCAAGGACCGTGGGCCTTGGAGTAGGAGCCGACTACGACTCCGAACCAAGTAAAAAGAAAGATTGTTAGAGATTGTTTTTGTGTTTTCCGCTGCGTAATTTCTCTTAATCATCCGAAAATTTTACGATCGATATTCACCCCCCTCTATCGATTTACTCCGATTCAACAAGTGGTATCAGAGCGGGTGGCTCAAACTTGGTGCAACCAGCAGTTTGAGAATTTTTTTTGGATTTACGAATTTTAAATTTTTTTTCCTTTTCGCACAAATATTCTCGTTAATCGAGGTTAGTGCAACACCACTCGATCATTTTTCGTTATTAATATTTTCTCCATACTGCTAATCCATGACCTAGTCTTGGGACAAGTTGTTTCTAATTTTTCTGTAAGAACTTAATGGCCATGCAAGAGGGATACAACACTGTCAGACCTCCTCTTTTCAGTGGAGAAGACTTCTCCTACTGGAAAAGCAGGATGGAAGTCCACCTGAAAACTCAGGTGGATGATAAGTATCATTTTATTGATTATTTGAGTTGCTAAAATCCATGTTTGACCTATGTTTTTATTGCTTAATTGTGAAATTGCCCTAGGTTTTAGAACTTACTCTTATTTTGGACTTAATTACAAATTTATACATATTAGGATTATTTGGTCACTAAATTTGTGATCTATCTTTGTAAGCATGAAAGGTTCATGGACCTAGGGCATATTGGGTCAAACTTGAGTCGGAAGTGACCCGGATCGAGTTATCAAGATTAGGATTAAATCTGGGCCGTCTGATTCAAAAGCGGCTAGATCTAAACCATCCGGGACCATCTGAAGCAATCCGAGCTAGGGTTAGGGTTGATCAAGCACTCTGATCAAGATCTGATGGTTTCATCCCAATCAGAGCTCATTCAACCGTTGGATCAAGCTCGGAGGGCTCTAGATCGTCCATTCAAAGATTAGGTTGATCTAGACCATCCGTTGCACATCTGGAGGATCCGAGCTACCACGAGGCAGATCCTGACCCCTGATCAACATCCTCAAAGTCTGGCACAAATCAGAGCAAGATCAGGCGTTGGATTTCCTCAAATCAATCTGGGCCGTTCATTCATAATTACATAAGGAAATTTTCCCTGCAGCTCAGCGTCGTCGCGTCTCCGCCGCAGTTTCTACTCCTTCGGATTTCTTCTTCGTTTCTTCAGCTGTTCCTTCAATCCAAGGGGCGCGACCACCTCCATTCTTCATTAGATCAAGTTCGAGGTCACCGGGGAGAGCAATCGGTGGAGTTTCAGCTCGGAATTGGGCAAGAACAGGGTTGAGTGAGGGTTTCCTCAGCTCTATATTTGATAGCTTCGATTTCTATTTTGTCAAGTTCTTCATCAATCCAAGCTATTCAGAGGGGTTCCCTGAAGTGTTTGGATCATTCCCGCACCTTCATTTCAATCAGACAAGGCTGAATTGAAGAAATCGATTGGGATTTCCCTCTTGAACAGATTTGAGCTAGATTCGACTATAGATTCAGTTCCCCAGTGAATTACTGAGCTTACGGGTTCGAGGCCAGCCCTTGTGTGACGAACAAGGAGACTTTGAGCTAATGGAGTGATTGGGGGTTAGATTTCTTATTGCATTTTTGATTTGTAGCTGTAATTTCAATTTCTGCTGTAGTTTCATTCCTGAATTTATTCAGCTGCTGTAATTTTCTTGTATGGACCGTTTCTTTCTCAATTGAGGCTCATCCTTGAGTGACAGCAAGGATTCGTGAGCTGAGATGAGAGATTGAGGCTTTGCTTAGTTGAATTCCACTGCAATTAGCTATAATTTTCGAATTCTGCAGTGTTTGTTTCTATATTTTTGTATCAGCTACATTAGGTTCAGTTTTGAATTGTTTCTGCTTTAATTAGTGGTTCGAATTTGTTCTTTCAGTAGTTAGCTAGCTTATTTAGTTAATACTTCATTTAATTTCAATTGCTTTACAATTTCCTACTTGCGTATCAGTTTGTGCATCCCGTATCAACCCTGTTTTTTCCATTTTCAGCTTAGTTTCTGAATTTTTGTAGCTTCTTTCGAATTCAGTTGTGTTTAGTTTATTCCCTGCAATTGAAGACAACCTTTAGTGTGCTAATTCATTAGATTCGAGTTTGTTTCTCATTCAGCATCATTTCTGAATTTTTAGCCTAGCTGTCTTGCGTATCAATTCCTATTTCTGCAATTAGGCAGTCTCAGTTATGCAGTTTTTCAGCTTTCAGTTCCAGAGATTGCATCGAGTGAATTATAGTTCAAAGGAATTTCATGTGAACCATAACTTTGATGCAATAGAATTCAGTTGTTGTTTGGTTTTAGCGTCCAAATCAGTTCTGAGTTTTTACACGTTATCTCTGAAATTCTGCATTTGATCTTTTCTTCACCTGCGCATCCTTTCTGCACGTTTTATCTCTGTGTTTGAGTCATCTTGTTCTGCATTCATTTATTGTTTGCCTCTGATTTGTTTGATTCACAATTACTTACTCCACATCAGTTGTAATTCTGTTTTCTTCATCAAATATCAGCTCAAAAGTCAGCTCTATTTCTGCCCGTGATCTCCAATTCTGCCAGATTCAATTTTCAATTCTGAAAGTTGGTTTCATTTCTGCAACTCTTGGTTGTAGTTGCTGTAATTTGTGACAAGGGAGGCATAGCTCCTTTGAGTCTCTTCTGGAGTTAGATTTGTACTTTCGAATCTAGTTTGTTGCTTGTTCTGCATGGGATCGCAGCTGAATTCCTGCATTCGGGATTAAATGTCCTGCACTTTCATTTCTGCACAGCTGGTTGTGTATCAGTTCAGTTCTATTTGCTGCAAATTCAATTTCATATCTGTTGAATTACGTATCAACTGAAAACCGAGCAACTTTATTTATATCAGCTAGAGTTCTATTCGCTTTGTTCTTGGAATTTAGTTGTCCTCTTGGCACATTAGTTTTCATTCCTTTCAAGATGTATCAAGTAAAAATTCAGCAAGGATTTGAGCAGCTTGTTTGCATTCAGCTGGTTTTTAGTGTGATTCCTGAAGTTAACCACATCCTTAGTGTATTTTTGGTTCTTGAAATCAATTGCCTTCTCATTCAATTTGTTTCTAAACTATATTCTCTCTTTTCGGCAAGTTAGCCTGCATTGCTTGCACCTTGTATCAAGTAGAGTCTTGGCAATGACTGTGTACTAGTTTGGTTAAAGGTTGAATTACATTTAATTCTTTGGAGTAGTAAATTCTGAAGAAGATCTTTGCATTAGTGCTAGTCGAAATCAGATTTGATTAGATAACATCTTGAATTCCAAATTTGACAAGGTTGCATCAGTTGGATAAATTGTCCATTAGTTGAGTCATTGATTGCCATCACTTGTTTAGCTTATTAGCTAAGTTCCTTCTTTTCATTTCATTTTCATTCTCAATTGCAATCCAAACCCAGATTTACATTCGAAATAGAAAATTCACAAACGACACATAAATACAAGCACGAATCACACAACGTCAACTAGTCCCTTGGAAAAATACGACCTGTGGCCCCTTTACTACGTTTTCACATTTTGATTGCAAAAAGGGTTTCCAGCATTTTTTATTCATATTCTAAATTCTGATGGTCCCACAATTCGTGACAACTTAATCTAGTATTTCGGGGCGATCAAATTTTTGGCGCAAGAACAGGGCTGAGTGAGGGTTTCCTTAGCTCTGTATTTCATAGCTTCAATTTCTGTTTTATCAAGTTCTTCATCAATCCAAGCTATTCAGAGGGGTTCCCTGAAGTGTTTGGATCATTCCCGCACCTTCATTTCAATCAGACAAGGCTGAATTGAAGAAATCGATTGGGATTTCCCTCATGAACAGATTTGAGCTAGATTCGACTACAGATTCAGTTCCCTAGTGAATTGATGAGCTTACGGGTTCGAGGCCAGCCCTTGCGTGACGAACAAGGAGACTTTGAGCTAATGGAGTGATTGGGGTTTAGATTTCTTATTGCATTTTTGATTTGTAGCTGTAATTTCAATTTCTGCTGTCATTACATTCCTGAATTTATTCAGCTGCTGTAATTTTCTTGTATGGACCGTTTCTTTCTCAATTGGAGGCTCATCCTTGAGTGACAGCAAGGATTCGTGAGCTGAGATGGGAGATTGAGGCTTTGCTTAGTTGAATTCCATTGCAATTAGCTATAATTTTCAAATTCTGCAGTGTTTGTTTCTGAATTTTTGTATCAGCTACATTAGGTTCAGTTTTGAATTGTTTCTTCTTTAATTAGTTGTTCGAATTTGTTCTTTCAGTAGTTAGCTAGTTTACTTAGTTAATACTTCATTTAAATTCAATTGCTTTACAATTTCCTACTTGCGTATCAGTTTGTGCAGCCTGTATCAACCCTGTTTTTTCCATTTTCAGCTTAGTTTCTGAATTTTTGTAGCTTCTTTCGAATTCAGTTGTATTTAGTTTATTCCCTGCAATTGAAGACAACCTTTAGTGTGCTAATTGTTTAGATTCGAGTTTGTTTCTCATTCAGCTTCAATTTTGAATTTTTAGCCTAGCTGTCTTGCGTATCAATTCCTATTTCTGCAATTAGGCAGTTTCAGTTTTGCAGTTTTTTAGCTTTCAGTTACAGAGATTGCATCGAGTGAATTATAGTTCAAAGGAATTTCATGTGAACCTTAACTTTGATGCAATAGAATTCAGTTGTTGTTTGGTTTTAGCGTCCAAATCAGTTCTGAGTTTTTACACGTTATCTCTGAAATTCTACATTTGATCTTTTCTTCACCTGCGCATCCTTTCTGCACGTTTTATCTCTGTGTTGGAGTCATCTTGTTCTGCATTCATTTGTTGTTTGCCTCTGATTTGTTTGATTCACAATTACTTACTCCACATCAGTTGTAATTCTGTTTTCTTCATCAAATATCAGCTCAAAAGTCAGCTCTATTTCTGCCCGTGATCTCCAATTCTGCCAGATTCAGTTTTCAATTCTGAAAGTTGGTTTCATTTCTGCAACTCTTGGTTGTAGTTGCTGTAGTTTGTGACAAGGGAGGCATAGCTCCTTTGAGTCTCTTCTGGAGTTAGATTTGTACTTTCGAATCTAGTTTGTTGCTTGTTCTGCATGGGATCGCAGCTGAATTCCTGCATTCGGGATTAAATGTCTTGCACTTTCATTTCTGCACAGCTGGTTGTGTATCAGTTCAGTTCTATTTGCTGCAAATTCAATTTCATATCTGTTGAATTACGTATCAACTGAAAACCGAGCAACTTTATTTATATCAGCTAGAGTTCTATTCGCTTTGTTCTTGGAATTTAGTTGTCCTCTTGGCACATTAGTTTTCATTCCTTTCAAGATGTATCAAGTAAAAATTCAGCAAGGATTTGAGCAGCTTGTTTGCATTCAGCTGGTTTTTAGTGTGATTCCTGAAGTTAACCACATCCTTAGTGTATTTTTGGTTCTTGAAATCAGTTGCCTTCTCATTCAATTTGTTTCTAAACTATATTCTCTCTTTTCGGCAAGTTAGCCTGCATTGCTTGCACCTTGTATCAAGTAGAGTCTTGGCAATGACTGTGTACTAGTTTGGTTAAAGGTTGAATTACATTTAATTCTTTGGAGTAGTAAATTCTGAAGAAGATCTTTGCATTAGTGCTAGTCGAAATCAGATTTGATTAGATAACATCTTGAATTCCAAATTTGACAAGGTTGCATCAGTTGGATAAATTGTCCATTAGTTGAGTTATTGATTGCCATCACTTGTTTAGCTTATTAGCTAAGTTCCTTCTTTTCATTTCATTTTCATTCTCAATTGCAATCCAAACCCAGATTTACATTCGAAATAGAAAATTCACAAACGACACATAAATACAAGCACGAATCACACAACGTCAACTAGTCCCTTGGAAAAATACGACCTGTGGCCCCTTTACTACGTTTTCACATTTTGATTGCAAAAAGGGTTTCCAGCATTTTTTATTCATATTCTAAATTCTGATGGTCCCACAATTCGTGACAACTTAATCTAGTATTTCGGGGCGATCAAATTTTTGGCGCAAGAACAGGGCTGAGTGAGGGTTTCCTTAGCTCTGTATTTCATAGCTTCAATTTCTGTTTTATCAAGTTCTTCATCAATCCAAGCTATTCAGACGGGTTCCCTGAAGTGTTTGGATCATTCCCGCACCTTCATTTCAATCAGACAAGGCTGAATTGAAGAAATCGATTGGGATTTCCCTCATGAACAGATTTGAGCTAGATTCGACTACAGATTCAGTTCCCTAGTGAATTGATGAGCTTACGGGTTCGAGGCCAGCCCTTGCGTGACGAACAAGGAGACTTTGAGCTAATGGAGTGATTGGGGTTTAGATTTCTTATTGCATTTTTGATTTGTAGCTGTAATTTCAATTTCTGCTGTCATTACATTCCTGAATTTATTCAGCTGCTGTAATTTTCTTGTATGGACCGTTTCTTTCTCAATTGGAGGCTCATCCTTGAGTGACAGCAAGGATTCGTGAGCTGAGATGAGAGATTGAGGCTTTGCTTAGTTGAATTCCATTGCAATTAGCTATAATTTTCGAATTCTGCAGTGTTTGTTTCTGAATTTTTGTATCAGCTACATTAGGTTCAGTTTTGAATTGTTTCTGCTTTAATTAGTGGTTCGAATTTGTTCTTTCAGTAGTTAGCTAGCTTATTTAGTTAATACTTCATTTAATTTCAATTGCTTTACAATTTCCTACTTGCGTATCAGTTTGTGCAGCCCGTATCAACCCTGTTTTTTCCATTTTCAGCTTAGTTTCTGAATTTTTGTAGCTTCTTTCGAATTCAGTTGTGTTTAGTTTATTCCCTGCAATTGAAGACAACCTTTAGTGTGCTAATTCATTAGATTCGAGTTTGTTTCTCATTCAGCTTCAATTCTGAATTTTTAGCCTAGCTGTCTTGCGTATCAATTCCTATTTCTGCAATTAGGCAGTTTCGGTTTTGCAGTTTTTCAGCTTTCAGTTCCAGAGATTGCATCGAGTGAATTATAGTTCAAAGGAATTTCATGTGAACCTTAACTTTGATGCAATAGAATTCAGTTGTTGTTTGGTTTTAGCGTCCAAATCAGTTCTGAGTTTTTACACGTTATCCCTGAAATTCTGCATTTGATCTTTTCATCACCTGCGCATCCTTTCTGCACGTTTTATCTCTGTGTTGGAGTCATCTTGTTCTGCATTCATTTGTTGTTTGCCTCTGATTTGTTTGATTCACAATTACTTACTCCACATCAGTTGTAATTCTGTTTTCTTCATCAAATATCAGCTCAAAAGTCAACTCTATTTCTGCCCGTGATCTCCAATTCTGCCAGATTCAGTTTTCAATTCTGAAAGTTGGTTTCATTTCTGCAACTCTTGGTTGTAGTTGCTGTAGTTTGTGACAAGGGAGGCATAGCTCCTTTGAGTCTCTTCTGGAGTTAGATTTGTACTTTCGAATCTAGTTTGTTGCTTGTTCTGCATGGGATCGCAGCTGAATTCCAGCATTCGGGATTAAATGTCCTGCACTTTCATTTCTGCACAGCTGGTTGTGTATCAGTTCAGTTCTATTTGCTGCAAATTCAATTTCATATATGTTGAATTACGTATCAACTGAAAACCGAGCAACTTTATTTATATCAGCTAGAGTTCTATTCGGTTTGTTCTTGGAATTTAGTTGTCCTCTTGGCACATTAGTTTTCATTCCTTTCAAGATGTATCAAGTAAAAATTCAGCAAGGATTTGAGCAGCTTGTTTGCATTCAGCTGGTTTTTAGTGTGATTCCTGAAGTTAACCACATCCTTAGTGTATTTTTGGTGCTTGAAATCAGTTGCCTTCTCATTCAATTTGTTTCTAATCTATATTCTCTCTTTTCGGCAAGTTAGCCTGCATTGCTTGCACCTTGTATCAAGTAGAGTCTTGGCAATGACTGTGTACTAGTTTGGTTAAAGGTTGAATTGCATTTAATTCTTTGGAGTAGTAAATTCTAAAGAAGATCTTTGCATTAGTGCTAGTCGAAATCAGATTTGATTAGATAACATCTTGAATTCCAAATTTGACAAGGTTGCTTCAGTTGGATAAATTGTCCATTGGTTGAGTTATTGATTGCCATCACTTGTTTAGCTTATTAGCTAAGTTCCTTCTTTTCATTTCATTTTCATTCTCAATTGCAATCCAAACCCAGATTTACATTCGAAACCCAAAATTCACAAACAACACATAAATACAAGCACGAATCACACAACGTCAACTAGTCCTTTGGAAAAATACGACCTGTGGCCCCTTTATTACGTTTTCACATTTTGATTGCAAAAAGGGTTTCCAGCATTTTTTATTCATATTCTAAATTCTGATGGTCCCACAATTCGTGACAACTTAGTCTAGTATTTCGGGGCCATCAAATTTTTGGCGCAAGAACAGGGCTGAGTGAGGGTTTCCTCAGCTCTGTATTTGATAGCTTCGATTTCTGTTTTGTCAAGTTCTTCATCAATCCAAGCTATTCAGAGGGGTTCCCTGAAGTGTTTGGATCATTCCCGCACCTTCATTTCAATCAGACAAGGCTGATTTGAAGAAATCGATTGGGATTTCCCTCTTGAACAGATTTGAGCTAGATTCGACTACAGATTCAGTTCCCCAGTGAATTGCTGAGCTTACGGGTTCGAGGCCAGTCCTTGCGTGATGAACAAGGAGACTTTGAGCTAATGGAGTGATTGGGGTTTAGATTTCTTATTGCATTTTTGATTTGTAGCTGTAATTTCAATTTCTGCTGTAGTTTTGTTCCTGAATTTATTCAGCTACTGTTATTTTCTTGTATGGACCGTTTCTTTCTCAATTGGAGGCCCATTCTTGAGTGACAGCAAGGATTCGTGAGCTGAGATGAGAGATTGAGGCTTTGCTTAGTTAATTCCATTGCAATTAGCTATAATTTTCGAATTCTGCAGTGTTTGTTTCTGAATTTTTGTATCAGCTACATTAGGTTCAGTTTTGAATTGTTTCTACTTTAATTAGTGGTTCGAATTTGTTCTTTCAGTAGTTAGCTAGCTTATTTACTTAATACTTCATTTAATTTCAATTGCTTTACAATTTCCTACTTGCGTATCAGTTTGTGCAGCCCGTATCAACCCTGTTTTTTTCCATTTTCAGCTTAGTTTCTGAATTTTTGTAGCTTCTTTCGAATTCAGTTGTGTTTAATTTATTCCCTGCAATTGAAGACAACCTTTAGTGTGTTAATTCATTAGATTCGAGTTTTTTTTCATTCATCTTCAATTCTGAATTTTTAGCCTAGCTGTCTTGCGTATCAATTCCTATTTCTGCAATTAGGCAGTTTCAGTTTTGCAGTTTTTCAGCTTTCAGTTCCAGAGATTGCATCGAGTGAATTATAGTTCAAAGGAATTTCATGTGAACCTTAACTTTGATGCAATAGAATTCAGTTGTTGTTTGGTTTTAGCGTCCAAATCAGTTCTGAGTTTTTACACGTTATCTCTGAAATTCTGCATTTGATCTTTTCTTCACCTGCACATCCTTTCTGCACGTTTTATCTCTGTGTTGGAGTCATCTTGTTCTGCATTCATTTGTTGTTTGCCTCTGATTTGTTTGGTTCACAATTACTTACTCCACATCAGTTGTAATTCTGTTTTCTTCATCAAATATAAGCTCAAAAGTCAGCTCCATTTCTGCTCGTGATCTCCAATTCTGCCAGATTCGGTTTTCAATTCTGAAAGTTGGTTTCATTTCTGCAACTCTTGGTTGTAGTTGTTGTAGTTTGTGACAAGGGAGGCATAGCTCCTTTGAGTCTCTTCTGGAGTTAGATTTGTACTTTCAAATCTAGTTTGTTGCTTGTTCTGCATGGGATCGCAGCTGAATTCCTGCATTCGGGATTAAATGTCCTGCACTTTCATTTCTACACAGCTGGTTGTGTATCAGTTCAATTCTATTTGCTGCAAATTCAATTTCATATCTGCTGAATTACGTATCAACTGAGAACCCAGCAACTTTATTTATATCAGCTAGAGTTCTATTCAGTTTGTTCTTGGAATTTAGTTGTCCTCTTGGCACATTAGTTTTCATTCCTTTCAAGATGTATCAAGTAAAAATTCAGCAAGGATTTGAGCAGCTTGTTTGCATTAAGCTGGATTTTAGTGTGATTCCTGAAGTTAACCACATCCTTAGTGTATTTTTGGTGCTTGAAATCAGTTGCCTTCTCATTCAATTTGTTTCTAAACTATATTCTCCCTTTTCGGCATGTTAGCCTGCATTGCTTGCACCTTGTATCAAGTAGAGTCTTGGCAATGACTGTGTACTAGTTTGGTTAAAGGTTGAATTGCATTTAATTCTTTGGAGTAGTAAATTCTGAAGAAGATCTTTGCATTAGTGCTAGTCGAAATCAGATTTGATTAGATAACATCTTGAATTCCAAATTTGACAAGGTTGCATCAGTTGGATAAATTGTCCATTGGTTGAGTTATTGATTGCCATCACTTGTTTAGCTTATTAGCTAAGTTCCTTCTTTTCATTTCATTTTCATTCTCAATTGCAATCCAAACCCAGATTTACATTCGAAACCCAAAATTCACAAACGACACATAAATACAAGCACGAATCACACAACGTCAACTAGTCCCTTGGAAAAATACGACCTGTGGCCCCTTTACTACGTTTTCACATTTTGATTGCAAAAAGGGTTTCCAGCATTTTTTATTCATATTGTAAATTCTGAGGGTCCCACAATTCGTGACAACTTAATCTAGTATTTCGGGGCCATCAGTGAACATGTGGATAATTATCCAGTCTGGGCTGGAAATTCCTAAAAATGCACAAGGCATGGTACAACACTATACTGAGTGGGACGACCCACTAAAGAAGAAAATTAAAGCCGATGCAAAGTCGACCCAAACTTTACAATGTGGCTAAACAAAGGAGGAGCTGAACTGGGTAGGACCCTTCAACAGCGCGAAGGAGCTTTGGAACAAGCTGATCGAGCTGCACGAAGGCAGTTCCAACACGAGGATCAGCAAAAGAGATCTGTTGCTTAACAGACTCTATACAATCAAGATGCATGACAGCGAGACTGCAGCCTAACTCCACGCCAGAATCCAGGAGCTGATGAACAGACTGCACACGATAGGTCACAAGGTTGACAACCGTGACCTGATAAGGTATACTTTAAATTCCTTTCCTAGAAACTCACTGTGGGCGTCTATGGTGGATGCCTACAAAGATTCAAGGAACTTATCTGAAATTAAGCTAGACGAGTTGCTTTCAGAATTAGAACTGCACGAACAGACTAACACTACCTTGATCGAGAAAGGTATAACTATTGTTGCAAGAAAATCTCAAGGAAAAACTCCCAAAAAGAAGCCTCAACCAGCACCCGAGTCTGACTCAGACTCAGAATCGGAAGATAGTGAAAGGGATCGACCCAAATTGGTTCGGCTAGCTCGGGATTACTACAAAGAACTACAATACCAAATGAGCAAGAAGAAATCAAGACGAAGAAAGGAAGATCCAGCAGAACCTTCAACAAGCTCGAAGAGCAAGACCAACGTTACCTGCTACGAATGCAATAAAAAGAGACATTTCAAGTCAGAGTGCCCCAATATGAAGGAAACGAAGAAGGCGCAAAGAAAGAAGGCTCTCCAAGCCACCTGGGACGAATCCTCTTCTGAAGAAGAAGAAGACCTGCACGCAAATCTCCTTGCCCTAACCGCCTCGGAAGACGTCGACTCCGGATCAGAATTAGAACCAGATGACGGAAGACTCACAATCTCGGAGAACGGGCAAATCACTGTAAGAGGTTATTCAGAATATGCATTGTCAAAATTAATTTCGTATTTGTCTCGTAACTTAGAAAAATCCAAAATCCGGGTTGAGTCCCTCCGACAGGAAGTAAAACGCCTGAAAGAGGAAGCCAACACGATATCCTTGATCGAGCAAATTCAAGAAGAAAACTCAACTCAAGTCCAAAAACTTGAGGAAGAGTATTCCTCCCTGAAGACTCAAGTCAAGGAGCTCAGAGTAGCCTTAGAACGGTTCACTTCGGGTTCCAAGGGTCTTGACATGATCCTTGGAATGTAGAAGTCCGTTCTTAACCGATCCGGATTAGGCTATCGAACTCAGTCGAGACAACGATCATATTACTCTGTATTGAACCAATCTAGAACCCAAGTCCATGCATAGGTCCCCAAGCTGTGTTTAAATAAACCGACTGGACAAAATCAGTATTGGATCCCCAAGGACAAGATTCACATCTTGCCTAGTCCTTATCGAGGCTTCAGTCCAGGGGGAGCCAGTATAAAAACCATATTCATAACTAGATAATTGTTTTAATTCACTTGCTTGCTTGCTTGTTTCTTTTCCTTTTTGCAATCTTACCATGCTTAGACTTAGGATTGGTTAGATTAAGGACAAATGATTAAGTTGAAATTTGAACAACATAGTATTGGGTGGAGGTGAAATGATAGTACCTTAGGGAAGCCCCTCTAATAAGGTCAAGTATATCCTACTTGGTCTGTTTACTCTGGTGAAAGTACCCGAAGCTTCCGATCCAAGACCCAAACTAGTTAGACCAAAATATTTCAAGAAGTAACTTGAAGATGAATTTTCAATAAAAGGCTTTGTTATGGAAAGGGTTGTTGCTCCAACAAGGCTACGGCCAAAGAAGGTCTTGTGCCTCGCCAAGACCTGGAAGCTGATTACTGAAAACCAGATTCAAATTCCTATTTGTTAAATTTGAATCTAACACAAATTTCATTAGATTTAACACACTTTTCAAAATCAATAACTTAAACTTTATAAAATTTTCAAAATTAATTCAATGTCTTCAAAATTAACCATGCTTTTCAAAATTAAAATCTTTATTTTTGAAAACATATCTCACAAAACCCATAAGGTTAACGTGATTGATAACACTAGACTGAGTGAGACAGACTAGGTTGTGAAAGTCAATTTAAGCTATCCCTAACTCTAAGTGGATCCAAATCAATAAATAGTTTATGTGTAGGAACATAAAGATGTGGACCAATGGATGTTGGATAGTGGATGCTCCAGACACATGACTGGAGACAAATTAAAATTCATCAAAATCAAGTTCAAGAACCTAGGCTCAGTAGCATTTGGCAACAATGCTACACTCAAAGTCATTGCGTCAGGTAACATTGAACTCAAGTCTAATTTTGTGATTAAGAAAGTACTCTTGGATGAAAATTTTAAGTTCAATTTGCTTAGTATAAGTGAACTATGTGATACTGGCTACGTAGTTACATTCACCAACTCTGACTGCCTAATTAGAAACCTCCAAGACTCAGAAGTTATGCTTAAGGGTACTAGGAAAGACAACGTTTATACTTTTAATTTACCACTAGTACCAAAATACTTCTTGACTCAATTAGAAGAATCCAACCTCTGGCATAGGAGATTAGGTCACACTCATGTCAAACTAATTTCTTAAATTACTCAACTTGGTTTCATGTAAATAAGGTAAACAAACTAAGTCTACTCATAAACCAATTCAATCAGACTTAACTCAAACCACACTTGAGCTCCTGCACCTTGACCTATTTGATTCACACGGAGCCAAGTCGCTATGCGGGAATCGGTACTGCTTAGTAATTATCGATGATTACTCTAGGTTCACCAGGGTTAGGTTCTTGAAAGCTAAGGATGAAACCATAAATCTATTTATCGGCTTATGCAAAATAATTGAAAACCAAAATGATACTAAGTTTAAGAGACTTAAGAGTGATCACGGGGGAGAATTTGAAAATCAAAGGTTTGAGAAATTCTGCAAAATCAATGGGTATATTCATGAGTTTTCCTGTCCTAGAACCCCCCCCCCCTGACGGGCCCAAACTATGTGTCACGAATGTGGGCCTCAAATTTAGAATTTATATATGAATGAAAGCTGGAAACCCTTTTACAATCAAAAGTATGAAAATGTAATATAGGGGCCACAGGTCGTATTTTTCTCGAGGCTAGTTGACGTTGTGTGATTCGCGCTTGTAGTTAGGTGTCGTGATTGTTTTTGGGTTTCGAATGTGATTGGGTTTTGGATTGCAAATGACAATGAAATCGCAATTAAAATACAAGATGTTTGCCCCAATGAACTAAACAAGAAGTTGGCACTAAAGGACTCACTAATAATGGATGTAATTAACCAATGTGAAGTAGCCAAACTTGGAAAACAATTCTGAATTCGATTTCACGATGCACCACAGATTGTACTGAATTTATCTATCAAATCCGACGCATTCACTTGATTTCTAATGCAGCAATGAAACTACTTGATACTCATGTGAGAAAGCTTATGTGCCCAAAACCAATACTAATTGCTTAATCTGTAAACTGCCACTCCAAAACTGCCATAGACCAACTCAGTTTGTAAGGCAAAGCTACATTCAACGTGATAAGCAAGAATGACTGCAGGAATTTAAATCTCTTACTGACCAAGACAGGAACCAGCTAAATTCAGAATTGAAATGCAAAAATTCTGAACATTACAGCAGAAATCAGCAACAATTCAGATGCAAATACAATCAATCCAACAAGCTAGCTGAAAGTAATTTCTCAAATTAGTTGTCAGATGGGATTTAGAAGAGCCAACATTCTATTGATGCAGCTTGAGCAATCATAAACTGAACAATTCGAAAATAAATCTAAAACTGTCTAAGCATAGATGAATTCAGGGATTCAGAAATCAAATGCAGTGAATTGAAACTGAATTCATAAGCAATGGCTGTGCAGAAATTGGAAATTGGTGTGCCAACTACTTCTAACCATTCATCAATGGAAACAAATCGATTAAGATTGGGAAGGTAAGTTATCAATACAATGATACGCAAGTTTGCAGGACAAAATTCAATCCCAAAGTTCAGAAACAACTCAGCAACACAATTCATAAACTGTCAAGGCAAAATCTGTTCCAGAACTGCAGATCAGTTCGATTGCAAACAAACACATGAGGCAAGCTGAATTTCGATGTGCAATTTGATGGATCAAGTTCAGATGCTGAAATAAAAAAACTGATACTCAGAATTTAAGTGCAGAAACGCAGATGTTTAAAGTTGATACAATAGCAGAAATTGTGAGTGGCACGCAAGGATGATGCGCAAGCTGTGAACTCAATTCAGAAATGAATTTCAGCTAAATAAACTGCTTAAAACACACTTATTCATTACACAAATAAGCTAGCTAATAAAAACACTGAATTAAAACTCTAATTGAAGCAGAAACAAATCAGAAACTTGAAACTGAAGTGGCTGATACGCAAGATGAAGAAGAAAACAGGGAAAGCTGATACAAATTGATACTCAAGCTAAAAACGAGAAATAAACTGAAATTAAACACAACTATCCACTAGATAGGTTCCTAAACTACTCAACTTGAAGGATTAAAGCTAGATTACAGCTGAAACAATGAAATAAACCAAGTTAATCAATCTGAAATTCAAAAAAAAACAGTAACTAAACTAGGCTGAAACGAAATTTACAACTAATAAACGAAATTAACTAAGAAATCTAAACATCGATCTCTTCCCGAGCTCGAATGTTTCTTGGTCGTCAAGCAAGAGTGAGCCTCGGACCCGCAAGCTCAGCAAATCAATGGAGAAACGACCTCTGCGAAGCAATCCAGCTCACAGTCTGTGCCAAGCTGAATTGCCAATCGATTTCTTCAATCTTGCCTTGTCCAATCGCGCGGATGATGTGGGGATGAACCAAACACTCCAGGGAACCCCTCTGGATAGCTCGGATGGATGGAGGATGGATCAAAACCGAGATTGAAGCAATGAAGGACAGAGTTGCGGAAACCTCGCAACAACTCTGTTTTGGCCAATTCGGAGCTGGAAATTCACCGAAGCAACTCCCCAAGGATCTAGCACTCGATCTAGGTCAGAAATCGAGGGGTCGCGCCCCTTGAATTGAAGAAATTAGCTAAAACGATGAAAAAAATGCTAAGAACTAAAGAAGAACTGATTGCGGCGAGGAAAACGCGACCAGGAAAGCTGCGGGCTCATTTCTGATTAAATAGGAAACAGTGGATGGTCCAGATTGCTTTGATGAAATCCAACGGTAGATCTTGGTCTGATTTGATCCAAACTTTTATGATGATGATCTGCCTTGTGGTAGCTCGGATCCTCCAGATTTGCAGTGGATGGTCCAGATCAACTCTATCTGTGAATGGACGCTCTAGAGCCCTCCTTGCTTGATCCAACGGTTGATTGAGCTCTGATTGGGATGAAACCTTCAGATCTTGATCATAGAGCTTGATCTACCCTAACCCTAGCTCCGATTGCTTCAGATCGTCCCGGATGGCTCAGATCTAGCCGCTCTTGAATCGGACGGCCCGGATTAATCGTAGGCTTGATATTTCGATCCGGTTCACATCCGACTCAGGTTTGACCCAGTATGCCCTAGGTCCAGGATCCTTTCATGCCTACAAAAATATATCAGAAAATTAGTGGCCATTTAATCCAAAAATTTGTGTAATTTTGCAATTAAGTCCAAAATGAGATAAAGTTCCAAAACCTAGGGTAAAATCATAATTAAGCAATAAAAACATAGGTCAAACATGGATTTAAGCAATTAAAATAATCAATAAAATGGTGCTTATCACCCCCCCCCCCCAACAAATTGGGATAGTGGAGAGAAAAAATAGAACCCTTCATGAAGCAGCTAGAACCATGTTGAATGAATTTAACCTAGCTAACCAATTTTGGGAAGAAGTAGTAAGTACGACATGCTACATCCAAAACAGGGTTCTAATTAACAAAAGACATAATAAAACCCCTTATGAACTATAATATCATAGGCTGCCTAACCTATACTACCTAAGAGTCTTTGGGTGCAAAGTCCATATCTTGAATACTAAGGACTACCTAGGTAAGTTTTAATCCAAGTCAACCCCAGGGATCTTCTTAGAATATTCAACAACTAGTAGGGCCTATAGGGTTTATAATAAACAAACTCATAAAATTGAAGAAACTACTAACTTAATTTTTTATGAGAAAATTGAACCAAAAACTGATAATCAAAACTTGAACCAATCAAATATTGATCTGGAAGACAGTGAACCAACAATTGAACCATCAATTGAACCACTAATTGAACCTCTAAATTAACTAACTCTTGAACCAACTACTAAAGTCTCAACTGAACCAATAACTGAATCAACCCAAGTAGTTGAAGCAAACACTGAACTGAACCATCCAGCAGGACCTGATGCTGAACTTAGTACTCGAAGAACCAAGAAACCAAGACTCAGTCACCCTTCTGATCAAATTATGGGTGATCCATCCTTAGGAGTCAGAACTAGGTTTTCTAATAGAAATCTTATTCAGATCGCATTAATTTCAAAAATTGAACCTAAGACTATAGAGGAAGCCCTACCTGACCCTGATTGGATTATAGCTATGCAAGAGGAGTTAGCCCAATTTGAAAGAAACCAAGTCTGGGAACTAGTACCTAAACCTGAGGGTAAATCTGTTATAGATACTAAGTGGGTGTTCAGAAACAAATTAAATGATCAAGGGGAAATATTTAGAAATAAAGTCTGCTTAGTAGCTAAAGGGTTTAGTCACGTCGAAGGGTTAGACTATGATGAAACCTATGCCCCAGTAGCCAGACTTTAGTCAATTAAAATGTTGTTAGCCTTTGCAGCCCATAGAGGATTCAAGCTATACCAAATGGATGTTAAGTCTGCCTTTTTAAATGGGTTTATCAAAGAAGAAGTTTATGTAGGACAACCCCCAAGATCTGAGGACCTAGAAAAACTTGAGTATGTTTTTAAACTTAGAAAAGCACATTATGGGTTGAAACAAGCACCAAGGGCATGGTATAAACGTTTATCAACTTATCTAATTTCTAAGGAATTTTACCAAGGTCAAATTGACTCCACCCATTTTGTTAAAACCTTAGAAAATGATATTTTTATTGCCCAAAGTTATGTTGATGATATAATTTTTGGATCCGCCAACTCTAACTTTCTAAAAGAATTTGTAAAAATAATGGAAAGTGAATTTGAAATGAGCTTGGTAAGTGAGCTCAACTTTTTCTTAGAATTACAAATTAAAGAGACTAGAGATGATAATTATGTTCACCAATCCATGTATGCTAAAGAGTTAATAAAGAAATTCAAAATGGATAATTCCAAAAGCTTAAATACCCCTATGGCTACAAATGTCAAAATAGATAATGACCCTGAAGGAAAGCCTGTAGATCTTAAGTTATACTAAAGCATGATTGGTAGCCTACTTTACTTGACCGCTAGTAGACCTAATATCTTATTTTCTGTAGGAATGTGTGCTAGGTACTAAACTTGTTCTATGAAATCCAACTTAGCAGCCCTAAAACGAGTACTTAGGTACATTAAGGGTACCCTAAATGTAGGGATTTAGTATCCTAGGACTTCCACTTTTGAATTATCAGGATATTTTGACTCTGACTATGCTGGGTGCAAATTAGATAGAAAAAGTACAAGTGGAAGTTGCCAACGATTAGGACATAGCCTAGTCAGTTGGTGTAGTAGAAAGCAACACTGCGTAGCCTTGTCTACAACAGAAGCATAATATGTTGCCCTAGGAGAATGTGTAGCACAACTTTTGTGGATGATGCACACTCTTAAGGACTTCCAGCTTGACTACACCCAAACCCAAGTCTATATTGATAACATTAGTTCAATCAACTTGACTAAAAACCCAATTCAACATTCCCAATCAAAACATATAGAAGTTAAACATCATTTTGTAAGGGATCATGTAGCCAGGGGTGAAATAGTACTTAAACATGTGGACTCAAAATTCAACTTAGCTGATATCTTTACCAAACCCTTACCTGAGTCTGAGTTTAGCTCACTAAGAAGGTAGTTAGGGTTGTGCTTACACTACCAGAAAAGTGATGCTTAGCGGCGATTTTTTAGCGGCGGTTTGCTAAACCGCCACTATATAATGTGTTTTCCGGCGGTTTACAATAACCGTCACAAATTAAATTATTTAGCGGTGGCTAAATTTTGAATCGCGGCGGTTTAATGATTCGTGGCGGTTTCAAGATCAATATCTTCCTTATCACTTAAATCAGATGGCTCAGATCAAAAGTGAACCGATCCGACGGCTAAATCTTCATTCCAATTCAACGACTCAGATCTTAATAAAAAACCCTTAATTACTTCGATCTCCTCTCCTCTCCTAACCCACGCACGCAGGACGGTGCAACCCAATTCATCGCCTCTTCTAATTCATCGCCGAACCAGGAACGCCGAACCCTAGCTGAGCGAGGAGCTCTCTCTGGTTCTCTCTCGGTTTCTCTCAGTTCTCTCGCGCCTTCCCTCCCTCTCTCAAGCACTCCCTCGGCGACGGCGAGGAGCTCTCCCTGTTCTCTCGTGAATTTGGTTTTCCGGCCCTCTCTCGTCAGTCGCCACACCCTCCCTGCTCGACGCGACGAAAAGCTCCTTCTTCCCATAACGTATCTGCTCTTCCTAGCTCTTTTTGATATTATGTGTCATTTTTGATTTTTCTCTATGTTAAAATTGATAATGATTTCTGGCTTGGATGAAGTTGAAGTAACCTTTACAAGTTTGATTATATTTTGAGAACGGATATATGTTTCTGTCAAAATAAAACCATATGTTCTCCCAGGTAGATGCAGCTATTAGTTGTATTGCATAGGCAATATGCTCTTTACGTGGTTCAAACACTCACTTAAATGACAAATTGTGCAGGCAAAGACGCAAAGTAGAACATATGTACACATATGTATACTTGTATATTGTAGTCTTAAATTGGCTCACTTAAACCATAACAATTTAACTTATTTGAGTGAAATAATTGCTTGAATTCTATAATAGTACTTTGAGTGAAAGACACTAGGTATAGCTTGTTTCATGAATTCTATAATAGTACTTTGAGCATGGAAGAAAATGTTGCAAAGCGACCGCCTGGAATTGATGAAAACCATTGGAGATGGTTCATTGAGTACCGCTTGAGTGAGAAAACCCAGGTATTGAGCTTCCCTTAGTGTTTGAGCTTATCTTAGTGTTTGGATCTAAGGTATTTTTTCTCTATTTTTGATTATGCAATATAATAGGACATGTGCAAGAAAAATGCTGAAAATCAAAAGAAACAATTATACACCCACACAGGTGGTTCAAAAATAATAGCAAGGAGAAAACATGAAGAGGTGATATACCCTTTAATTGACGTATTGGTTCATTTTGTTTTGTTTAATTATTGACTAAATATCAATAATGACATATAGGAACGACAACGTGGAAGCAGCATTAGTAGAGGGGAGTTATGGGTTATGTTGCATAAGAAAAAGGATGGTTCTTATATTCATGACAATGCTCAAGTTATTGGTGTAAGTTTTGTTTTAATTAAAGTTGTCATATCGTAATTTTTTCAGAAAAATGGTATTTCATTTTTAATTAATAAGTGATTAAATTTATGTATGCAGGAAAAAATTATGAATATTGAGTGTGAAGATGATTCCTCTAAGGAATTTTCAAAAAATGATTCACTTTCTCAAGCTATAGGGAAGGAACACTCTGGCCGAGTTCGAGGTGTGGGTATGGGCCATGTCCTACTCAAGTCTTTGGTCAAACTGAATGTTCAAATGCACCTGTTGATCATGGATTGCAAACATATATGACTGAGATGAAGTCTGAATTAGAAGCTTCTCGAGTAAAGGTGCAGAATCTGGAATCAATGATAGAAGCAGAAAGATCTAAAAGACAAGCAATAGAGGGAGCTGTTAAATATATGCTGCAAATGCAAGGAAGCAATTTGCCACCTGAATTGGCTGCTTTGATTAATTGCATGGTATGTATGTTAGCACTTTTAAAATTAGTTAGCTGTTAGTATTTAATGTTAAAGTATTAAATAGCTTTTTAAAATTAGTTAGCTATTAATTGTATTTAATCTATATCTTCAGCTGTGATGGTACGTATGTAATGCAAGGATGCACTTTTAATCCATAGCTTCAGTTGTTAATTGTATTTATTATTAAAGTATTTAATTGCTCTTGTGTATTATTTAATTGCTCTTGTGTATCCATTGCTTCAGTTGACAATTGAATCTTCTATTCATAATTTTAGGCCCCAGATGAAGGGAGTGCACCAATCTCAGTGGGTGTAAGACCATCTTCCTCAGCTAGTCATGATGCTCAACACTGTGATGATCGTTTCAACCGAAGTTCAAGTTAATGAATGCTTGCTGCTTGATGTCCAACCAAAGTTGACAATGGTATGAATCAACACTTAGAGATGCTTAAATATGGTTGAAAAATTATTTAATTAGCTAATGGAATAGTTTTCCCTGATTTTGCTGGGATTTTTAAATATGCAACAGTCATGTGAGTTATTAAATATTAATTTTTCTTCCTGCATTTGATGATTCTCTATGTCATTCCTCGTTTTTAAAAAGCTATAGATTTATATGCAACTCAGAAAGTTAAGCAACCTGAATATTAACTTATGATTGATGTCCTCGTGGTTTCTGCTTAGTTTTTGTCACTTTGAGGCAATACCTTTGCATTCAACATCTGAAAGTCATAATTAATTTTGTTTTAAGGTCGAGGATCGTCAGTTTTGTTATTTTGTCTTACTAAAGAAAATGCTTCTGCAATTATATATACTCATCGATTAGGTTGCTACTATTTCTTAAGTATTTTCCTAGTTATTTAACTATCTAAACACGGGTTAATAAACTTCCCTGGAATCCATACAAGGCATCTGCTTTCTTTCACAGGCACGAAGAATCATAAACATGCATTCCCTATAAGCTCTCATGCACTTAGTTCCTGAAGAATCTGCAAACCACGATGAAATGATAATGCATGCATAAAAAATTAATGTAGATGTTATTAGTTGAATTCATTTAAACTCATCTTGAAACATTTTGAATTGTGTTGAAGTGTGCTTTAACGCATCATGGAACTTGCATGGGAAGCATAGGAGTGGATATTCGTGCCAACTACATCGGGTTCCAATAATTGGTAGTATATTTTGCACCAATAAGCAAGAAAACTATCTGAAATTCATGACAAAAAACATTGTTGCCTCACTGCCAGTTCAGTTGTTCAAAGGTTTGGGCTAACAACATTACTCAATATAGAAAAGGGCAAAAATGTCATTAAAAAATTGAAATGCATGAAAAAAAGGGCTAACCTGTAACCTGCCCGAGCTTGTACATCTTTTCAGCCAGAGAGTAGAAATATTTAGGATCAAGTTTGACTCTCACAAAACACCTAGAAACTTTAGCTTCAAAGGTATCAGGATCTTTAAAAAGTTCTACAATTAAAGATCACCTCATATAAACCAAATTGATGTTCTCGCTAACTATGGAGGCATAGTGAGATTTATACAATGCAGAAAGGTCTCTCTTTTGATTCTTCAGATGTGATGTATCAAATTGGTAATCATTGTTTTTCTTTTGTTTCTTACGCCTACCAAATGCATCATCATCCTCTTCCGAACTAAACGACAACTCGTCGTTTGAGTTATCACTTGAAGCAAAGTGACTTTCCAGTAAGTTGTATATTTTGTGAAATTTTTCTTTCTTCTTTCTGAATAGTGTACAGCCATTCATCACATATAACATTTTTTTTCTTCTTATCATTAGGATCATTAAGTTTGCTTTCTTGAATGTAATCCTTTACAATTTCACACGCATCCAACTGTGTAAGCGGTTCTTTTGTAGTCTTACCAATAGATGCAAGAAAGCCAACCAGCTCTACTGAACCCCAACCAACTAACTCCTTTTTCTTTGGCCTGGATTTCTTTTGCCGCTTCTTTGATCTAACAGACGTGTCTTTCAAATCCTCAAAAATTGCCATACAACTTATCAGTTTCCATACAACTCTCACGAACTAGTTTTTATGCATGTATTATCATTTCCTTGCAGATTAATTTTGAAGAGATATAACTTGGTTTTTATTTTTCATTCAGGTCAAATTTTTACTGATGTGGTTTGAAGCCAATACTATGCTACTCCTCAAGTACTTTGCAAGCATTACAGACTAGAAGCTGAAGTTTGAACTGCTGCTGCTATGTTATATATTTTTGTTGAGTGGTGTACCCCCATTTTGGTTAAGATTTCACTTCAAACATTTTTTGTTGTTAGTACTTTGTTTTTTGAGCATTTACTTTTGTAGACATTCATTTGAATGTATTTAACTACTAGCTATGAAAATTTTCTATCTTCTGAAGATTACACAAGTGTTTAACTTGTTTGTCCTTCATAAAAAATATTAAAAAGAAAAATCAAATAAATATTTTCGGTTGAATTTGCCTTTTGTGGCGGTTTCAAAACAGCCGGTAATTTGATTTGGGCGGTTTCAAAACCGCCGATAAATGATTTACCGGCGGTTTTGACCCTTTTCAACTAGTTTTTACGGCGGTTCAAACCACCACTAAATTAGGTAATTTGGAAACAACAATTAATTTGGCGGTGGTTTAATATTGTAAAAACTGCCGCAAAAAATTCATCAACGTAAATCGAGCGATATTTTAATCGGCGGTTAAAACCACCGCTATGGAACCGCCGCAAATTAACCGCCAATAGAACCGCCGAAAAACGTATTATGGCGGCGGTTATTCCAGCGGTTCAGTTAAACCGCCGCTAAATCATTTAAGGACGCCGTTATCGGCGACGGTTTTGTAAACCGCCGGTAAACCCTTTACCGTCGCTTCCAAACCGCCGTAAATCTCAAATAAAACCGCCGCAACGTACCTTTTTTTTGTAGTGTTAGTAGAATAGGACTGATCTATATTGTTTTCTTAAAATTTTCCTATTTGTTCTTATTTTTTTTGGAAAATTAGCAAATTTATCATTTCGTTTATCAAGTTTTTGAAATTTAAAATGATTTTCCGATTTAGTTTTCTTTCAAAAACTATCCCCATCAAAACTAGGACTTTTTCGCAAATGGACTTAGCTTAGGCCCTAACCCTAGAACTACATGCACCTATAGATCTAGAAGCTAGCATCTCACAAGCACCTTAAGGTACTTTTGAATGATAACCTAGACTGGGTTGAGATGCTTAAGTCTATGCCTTGATTCAAGATGCTTTAAGTCAGCGCATCTGCAATAATTGGGGCAATAAATATAAGTTGAACAACAATCAGGTTATGTGTCTAGCTTAGAAAATCTAACTTGATCAGATCACTTAACTTGACTAACCCTAGCGAAAGCTACTATTTATGACAGTTAGTAAGTAGCTAACAAGGTTAAACAGTGTTGGATCGGAGTATATCAATAGAGGGGGGGGGAATATTGATTGAAAATTTTCGGACAATAAAGAGAAATACACAGCGGAAATAGTAATGCAAAGTCGCTAACACGATTTGTTTTACTTGGTTCGAAGTCGCG
Organism: Boesenbergia rotunda; assembly: GCA_024364735.1. Taxonomy (NCBI): domain Eukaryota; kingdom Viridiplantae; phylum Streptophyta; class Magnoliopsida; order Zingiberales; family Zingiberaceae; genus Boesenbergia; species Boesenbergia rotunda. The sequence continues at coordinate 11,709 of JAGFNQ010006208.1, read as the reverse complement.
GTCTGCTCCTACTCCAAGGTCCATGGTCCTTGACCATTTATGTTGGGCAATTCTATATTCGTAAAAATAATCACAGTTTCGACAACAGATATAGAATCGGAAAAACTAGTTACAACACTTAAGAAAATTGACAGTTTTATCGACGATTGAAGTGGATCGAATCTCGGAGCAGCTGGTCACCGTTGGCGCTTGAATCTCGAATGCAGAGCGTGTCGGAGTGTAACGCTTGAGCGAAAGTGTTGAAAGCGAATTGAGCGAGTTGTACTGAAGCCTTAGGGGTGAACCCCCTTTTATAGTCGACTCCTGGGCGCCTGTGTTGAAGGGGGCGCCTGACACGTGGCCTCTCCTACACGAACACTGATTCGTAGGCTCGATAAGCGCTTATCCCCTTCATTGAGGCGCCTGAGCTGTCTGGGGCGCCTAGCTTGACTTGGTCCATAGGCTTTCATGGCAGTTTGCTTCTATGGTCTCGGTTTGGCCTTGCACTAGGGCGCCTGTATCCTTATAGGCGCCTAGCCCAGTGAGGCACCTCCATCCAATGATGTGCCTGAGCTGCAGAAACACAGTCCCTTCGTTTCCTACAACCAGGGTTAGTTCCAAAACACAGGAAGCAAATATATAATATATGTTAGAGATTATTTACAGCCTAAGCTGTCTTGGTTCTGACTTTGGGTCTCCCAAATGGAACCCTAGGTTGAACCGACGCCTAATATTCCCTCCACGGGGAATGCATCCTCACCTACTCCTCTTGGGAGAATTTACCTTTTTGCCATCCGGCTCCTCCGGTTGGATTTTTTCCCAGCTTCACTCACTAGGTCTTCGTGCCCAATCTGCGATCAGGTCTTCGTGCCCAGCTTCACTCACCAGGTCTTCGGTGCCCAGTCCTCGACCAGGTCTTATTGCCTAGCTTCACTCACCAGGTCTTATTGCCCAACTTTAGGTTAGGACTTAGTTGCCCAGCCCACGGCCAGGACTTAGTGCCCAATTCAAATGAACCAGGACTTAGTGCCTAGTGTACCTTGGACTTTCCTGCACACTTAATCAGCTTGTTAGATCACAACCAAATCTTAACTTCTGAACCCTTTGCCATTATCAAAACAAAGGTTTGACTTTGGTGCTTCCGGCACCAACAATCTCCCCCTTTTTGATTTATGACAACATGGTTCCAAAAGTTAAGATAAAAACATATTATAGTAATCTAACAATACTAACCACAGAATTTTAACTCCCCTTGAATTTCACATTCTCCCCCTGATGTTTTCTATATCGTGTGGGTTTTGTAAACTTTCTAAGTGCTAAGTGTTTTTCAAGTTTTTTTTTGGCAAAAAAACTTAAGTTTTTGACTAAGTATTTTTCGAAAATAAGGCAATTATACTCAAGGACATTTAGGCAATTTTTTGAAAAGGTTATGTAAGCCTAATTTACTTACACAAAACAAGTTTTTAAAACTGATTTTCCTTGCCAAGTTTTCATTTTGAGATTTTGAAAAAAAAATTCCCAACTCAGAAAATTTTCCTTAAAAACATTTTCACAAAACAAAATTTGTTTACTAAAAAGAATACTTAGCACATTTGCCAACAAAAAAAATAGTTTAGCTCAGGCAAATTTGATTACCAAGAAGAACTTCTTTAGAATTGTTTTTCAAAATACACTTAGAAATTTTGAAGCCTTTTCAAAGTATTGTAAGAGTACTTAGGATTAAAAGTTTGATGTAGTGACAAATACTTAGATAAATTTTAGAAACCTTTTTAAGTACTTAAAAAATTTTAGCATAAATTTGAAATACTCAAAATAGTTTAAAAACATACTTTAAGTACTTAAAAAACTTTGAAGTATTTCAACACTGAAAAGTACTTGAAAACTTAGCACTTAGAACAAAAGTACTTGAAAACATAGCACATAGAACTTTCTACTTTTTGAAAAAAGAGATAGAAAATTTTGAAAAATTTTGAGAAATTTTCCCTCTTCCTTTTGCTCTCTCCCCCTTTGCCATATATAAAAAAAATTGATACTAATTATAGCAAATAAATTAGAGCTAGCAAGAAATTGAAATTTTGTATTGAACCAACTCTAAAAAAACTAGACCAAACCAAATTAAACCAATGTTGTTCGGGTCCTGTCTAACCATGCTAGCTACTTACTACCTGTCATAAATAGTAGCTTTTACTAAGGTTAGTCAAGTTAAGTGATCTGATCAAGTTAGATTTTTCTAAGCTTGATACTTAACCTGATTGCTGTTCAACTTGTATTTATTGCCCCAATTACTGCAGATGCACTGACTTCAAGCATCTTGAATCAAGAATAGACCTAAGCATCTCAACCCAGTCTAGGTTATCAATCAAAAGTACCCTAAGGTGCTTGTACGATGCTAGCTTCTAGATCTATAGGTGCATGCAGTTCTAGGGTTAGGGCCTAAGCTAAGTCCATTTGCAAAACATGCCCTAGTTTTGAAGGGGGTAGTTTTTGAAATAACACTAAGTCAGAAAATCATTTTAAATTTCAAAAAACTTGATAAATAAAATGATAAATTTGCAAAAAAAATTATTTTATTTTTTTTTAAAAAGAAAAATAGGAAGATTTTCAGAAAACAATATAATCAGTCTTACTCTACTAAGCACAACCCTAACTGCCTTCGTAGTGAGCTAAACTCAGACTCAGGTAAGGATTTGGTAAAGATATCAGCTAAGTTGGATTTTGAGTTCACATGTTTAAGTACTATTTCACCCCTGGCTACATGATGTCTTACAAAATGATGTTTTACTTCTATATGTTTTGTTCAGGAATGTTGAATTGGGTTTTTAGTCAAGTTGATTGAACTAATGTTGTCAATATAGACTTGGGTTTGAGTGTAGTCAAGCTGGAAGTCCTTAAGAGTGTGCATCATCCACAAAAGTTGTGCTACACATTCTCCTAGAGCAACATATTCTGCTTCTATTGTGGGCAGTGCTACGCAGTGTTGCTTTTTGCTACACCAGCTGACTAGGCTATGTCCTAATAGTTGGAAACTTCCACTTATACTTTTTCTATCTAATTTGCACCTAGCATAGTCAGAGTCAGAATATCCTAACAATTCAAAAGTGGAAGTCCTAGGATACCAAATCCCTACATTTAGGGTACCCTTAATGTACCTAAGTACTCGTTTTAGGACTGCTAAGTGGGATTCCTTAGCACAAGTTTGTTACCTAGCACACATTCCTACAAAAAATAGGATATCAGGTCTACTAGCTATTAAGTAAAGTAGGCTCCCAATCATACTTCGGTATAGTTTAAGATCAATAGGCTTACCTTTTGGGTCACTATCAATTTTGACATTTGTGGCCATAGCGGTACTTATGCTTTTGGAGTATCCATTTTAAATTTCTTTATTAATTCTTTAGCATACTTGGATTGGTGAACATAATTACCGTCCCTAGTCTATTTAATTTGTAATCCTAAGAAGAAGTTGAGCTCACCTACCAAGCTCATTTCGAATTCACTTTCCATTAATTTTACAAACTCTTATAGAAAGTTAGAGTTGGTGGATCCAAAAATTATATCATCGACATAAATTTGGGCAATAAAAATGTCATTTTCTAAGGTTTTAACAAAAAGGGTGGTGTCAATTTGACCTTGGTTAAATTCCTTAGAAATTAGATAAGTTGATAAGCATTCATACCAAGCCCTAGGTGCTTGTTTCAACCCATACATTGCTTTTCTAAGTTTAAAGACATACTCAGGTTTTTCTAGGTCCTCAAATCCTGAGGGTTGTCCTACATAGACTTCTTCTTTGATGAACCCATTCAAAAAGGCAGACTTAACATCCATTTGGTATAGCTTGAACCCTCTATAGGCTGCAAAGGCTAATAACATTCTAATTGACTCAAGTCTGGCTACTGGGGCATAGGTTTCATCATAGTCTAACCCTTCAACTTGACTAAACCCTTTAGCAACTAAGAGGACTTTATTTCTAACTATTTCCCCTTGATCATTTAATTTATTTATGAACACCCACTTAGTATCTATAACAGATTTACCCTCACGTTTAGGTACTAGTTCCCAGACTTGATTTCTTTCAAATTGGGCTAACTCCTCCTGCATAGCTATGATCCAATCAGGGTCAGGCAGGGCTTCCTCTATAGTCTTAGGTTTAATTTTTGAAATTAACACGATTTGACTAAGATTTTTATAGGAAGACCTAGTTCTGATTCCTAAGGTTGGATCACCCATAATTTGATCAGAAGGGTGACTGAGTCTGGGTTTCATGGTTCTTCTAGTACTAGGTTCAGCCTCAGGTCTGGTTGGACGGTTCGGTTCAGTGTTTGGTTCAACTACTTGGGTTGGTTCGGTTATAGGTTGAGTTGAGACCTCAGTAGTTGGTTCAAGAGTTAGTTCATTTAGAGGTTCAATCAATGGTTCAATTGATGGTTTAATTATTGGTTCATTATCTTCCTTATCAGTATTTAATTTGTTTAATTTTTTATTATTAGATTTTGGTTCAATTTCCTCATAAAAAATTAAGTTAGTAGTTTTTTTTCCATTTTATGAGTTTGTTTATTGTAAACCCTATAGGCCCTACTAGTTATTGAATATCCTAGAAAGATCCCTGTGGTTGACTTGGATTGAAACTTACCTAGGTAGTCATTAGTGTTCAAGATATGGACTTTGCACCCAAAGACTCTTAGGTAGTGTTGGTTAGACAGTCTATGATAATATAATTTATAAGGTGTTTTATTATGCCTTTTGTTAATTAGAACCCTGTTTTGGATGTAACATGTTGTACTTACCGCTTCTGCCCAAAATTTATTAGCTAGGTTAAATTCATTTATCATGGTTCTAGCGGCTTCCTGAAGGATTCTATTCTTTCTCCCTACTATCCCATTTTGTTGGGGGGTTCTAGGACAGGAAAATTCATGTTTGTACCCATCTATTTTGCAAAATTCTTCAAACCGTTGATTTTCAAATTCTCCCCCATGAGAACTTCTAAGTCTTTTGATTTTAGTATCATTTTGGTTTTCAATTATTTTACATAGGTCAATGAATAAGTTCAAAGTTTCATCTTTGGTTTTCAGGAACCTAACCCAGGTAAACCTAGAGTAATCATCAATAATTACTCAGCAGTACCGATTCCCGCTTAGTGACTTGGCTCCATGTGAATCAAATAGGTCAAGGTGCAGGAGCTCAAGTGTGGTTAGGGTTAAGTCTGATTGAATTGATTTGTGAGCAGACTTAATTTGTTTGCCTTGGTTACATGAGTTACAGATTGTGTTTTCAAAGTTTTTAATTTTTGGTACACCTTTAATTAAATCGAGTTGGGTAATTTTAGATATTAGTTTAACATGAGTGTGACCTAATCTCCTATGCCAGAGGTTGGATTCTTCTAATTGAGTCACGAAGCATTTTGGTACTAAAGGTAAATTAATGGGATAAACATTGTTTTTCCTAGTACCCTTAAGTATGACTTCTAAGTCTTGGAGGTTTCTAATTAGGCAGTCAGAGTTGGTGAATGTAACCACATAGCCAGTATCACATAGTTGGCTTATACTAAGCAAATTGAATTTAAAATTTTCAACCAAGAGTACTTTCTTAATCACAAAATCCGACTTGAGTTCAATATTACCTGACCCAATGACTTTGAGTGTAGCATTGTTGCCAAATGCTACTGAGCCTAGGTTCATGAACTTGATTTTGGTGAATTTCAATGTAACACCCAGTACTTTTCATATATATTAATAGGAATTTCACTGAATTTTTCTAGTATTTTTAGAAATTAAATAGGAGGAGAAAAGGAAGAAATTTTAGGCTGGGAAGTTGACTGTTCAGGGTATCAGTCGACTACTATCTTGGCAGTCGACTGGTGCCGCGGGAGAGAAAGAAAAAAAAAAGAGAAAGAGTTAAGTGGTCGTGGAGAGATTTGATCCCGCGATCTCTCCGGTTCAGGGCTAAAGCAGAAACCAGCTGGGCTAGGGTATCAAGCACAGAAAAGGGAGGAGAGAAATAATGTTGTAGTGTAGTTAAGCCTTTTCATCAAGAGGTATATTAAGCCACTTAAGTCGCGTTGAAAAGGGGAGGCTAGGGTTGTAGCCGCGCGCGTGAACAGAGAAGAGAGGCGAGGAGAGGAGGCGAGTTCAAGGGTTCTTCTTCTTCTTCTTCACCTTCCCCTTTGAGTAGAGAAGACCTAGGAGTGCTTCCTAGGGCTAAAGGTGGAAGCTTTTCACAAAAAGGAAGGGAAAGGATTTCGTAGGGAGTTTTTCTCCCTGTTTTTGTGAGTTTTCTTCAAGATCGATGTAAGTAGATCGCTCACCTGCAATAGGAGTAGTTTCGTTTCGAAATTCTCATTGTAGAACCCTAGTTTTCGAAAAGTAGAAGCTTGGTTAAGAGAATTTTGCTATTCTATGTTTTAGCTATTAAAGTTGCATGTTTTAGCATGTTAGAAATTCAATTTGTTTGTATTGAATGTAAGTAGGCCAAGCATGATGAGTTTCTATACTTTTGAAAAGACCTAAAAGTGAATTTGAGTTAAGGAGCATACAAGATGCTCCATGGAAAGTTAAAGTGAGAAAAGTAAAGGTTTTTAGCATGAAAACATATGCAAAAATAAGTAAAGTGATAAGTTTAAGTATGGTAAGTAAGAAAAGTATTTTACTTTGAGAAAGAGACATGTACCGGGCAAATGTAAGGCTCATAGAAAGTTAGAAAGTAAAGTTCTAATAGGGAGCGGTGGCTAGCTACCTCGCAACTTATTAGAAAAGCGCGCATTGGTTCATTGATACCATGGTACAATGTCAAGGCCTAGGAGAAAGTTGATTATGATATTTTCAAGTATATAAGTATATGAAGTGTTTTCCTTTTTAGTAAGTGTTGTAGTTCATGTGTACTTTGATACATTGCAAGCATCATAAAGTAATTCAAGTTGTAAGCATGTTTAGTTGTAAGTATTTTGAGCAAGTAATGTTTTTAAAGCATTCCTTGAAATGAGCATGTTTAGTATCGATATGTGATTTTTGTGAGTAGGGATTTACTTACTAAGCATTGTGCTTACTAGTTGCATTTTCCTTCTATTGCAGACAAAGGAAAAGAAAGGTGTAAGTTGGGAGGCGACAGGACTTGCATTGGTGCTCAGTGGTGGTGGAACCGTGGAAGAGTGTTTGGATTGAGTATTAGTAATGTTAAATGTTTAGAAACATAAAGTTTCATGTCTTAGTCGTGTTGAGTATGAATAACCTATTTTATTTCCTATTAGTAAAGTTAAATATTTAGAAACATATAGTTTCATGTCTTAGTCGTGTTGAGTATGAATAACCTATTTTATTTCCGCATGAAGTCAAGAGTTGATACAAACTTTATCCTAAAGTTATATAGTTTTTCATAACTTGTTAAATCTCGCAAAAGTCCTAATTTCAAGTTTATGGATTCGTTATGATTGGCTAAATTGTTTAGAAAACTAGTATAGAGTATAGAAATGGTGTCATGATTTTGTATGGCTCGAAAGTATAGGTCTGGTGGAGTTTTGAAACAAGGCTTCGAATCTGAAAATCAGGTTTTCAGACTTACCAGTCGACTGGTACAGTACCAGTCGACTGCCCTATCGAACAGTAGCTTCTGTTCGATGCACCAGGTAACTGCCAAAGGACAGTCGCCTGGGACCAGTCGACTGCCATATAGCAGTCGACTGATACCCGTAAGCTGAGTTGTGCAAGGCAAGTTTCAATAAGTATTTTCTTACGAGTTTTGGAGAAAGAAAGTGTGACCTGGTATCATGCATGACTCTTAAAGTTAGAATATCATCACTCTTAGATAGATTAAAAAGAAAAAAAAAGATTTCCGCATTTTTAGTCGTGCATTAGAGTCGAGAAGTAGATAAAGGTAACGATCCGTCTAAGGTAGAGAAGGCGGGTCGTCACAGAGTGGTATCAGAGGAAAGTTCCATCCTTCCGCCACACTGACATCAAGCATCAATCCTGCCGCCTGCCAAGTAAGAAGTTCATATGTTATAATTTTGCATGCTTTTCATTATTGACTGCTAGTATCAGTAAGTGCATGATGAAGAAGTTCATATGTTGTAGTTTTGTATACTTTAAATTATTGACTACTAGTATCAGTAAGTGAAAGATGTTAAGGAAGAATGTTAGTATTATTATATACTAATATGTGCATGGAGATAATGAAGTAAGTTAGTAAGGAAGTATGTTAGCTTTATTATATGCTATTATGTGCATGATCAGTATATGCTATATGAGTAAGATGACATGATATGACATATCATGATATGAGTATGATGATATGAGAATGATGATAGTGAAGTAAGTTAGTAAGAGATAATGAGCTTTTATTTTCTTTATGATATAAAGTAAAAGAATGTCAAGAGGACGTCCTAGATGATATAAAGTAAGAGAATGTTAAGAGGAAGTCCTAGAAAGGCCCAAAACGAGGAGCATGCTCCTAGAGGGTAAGAGGCAGAGTCAGTACCACCACCAAATCTCTTAGAAGTGGTGGCGCAACTACAAAGACAGTTTGCAGAGTAGCAACAAGTTATTGCCACCATGATGGCTAACCAGCAGACCGCTCCTACTACTCCACCGGTGGCGAATGTAGTGGCACCAGTTGTGACCGAAGACCCATCGGTTACATCTGTAGTCCCGGTAAGGGGGCGTAACGCAAGAAGCATACCCCATCCAGTGGCAGAAACTAAAGCCAGGAAACTTCTCAGGCACAAGCGAACCATGGGATTCTTAAGCATGGTTTAAAATGTTGGAAAGCATAGTAGAGCTACTGGACTGACCTGAGGTAGAGAAGACAAAGTGTGCATCTTTCTAAATTATGGGAGACGCCAGGATGTGGTGGGAAAGAGTGAAGGCTAAGAGAAATGTGAGTCAGATGACCTGGGCCGACTTCGAAGCAGAGTTCTTGGAGGAGTACTTTCATATGAAGGTAACGAACAAACACTACGATGAATTCACGGAGTTCCGTCAAGGAGAATTGTTTGTAGATGAAGTAGTGAAGAAGTTTAATCGGTTAGCTCGTCGTAGCCCAGAGCTAGTTAGCATAGAAAAAGAGAGAGTCAGGCTAAAGCTCAAGAAGTTAAGGCTTGAGACAACGTTAAATGTGGTTAGCGGTGCTAAGAGACCGCAAACCTCCGAAAAACTGATAAGTAGTGCTTTGATCACTGAGCACTACTTAAACAGTATAAAGGCCACCAGAAAGGTTGAATGATGAAGTTCTTAACAACCTTACCTTCGAGAGAGGTCATGGCACCTACTCAGTGGCTGAGAGATGTGCCAATTCAGATTTCCAACCGTGAACGCTATGGTGATTTAGTAGTCCTTGACATGAAGGATTATGATATCATCTTAGGGATGGATTTCTTGAGCAAATACAATGCTCCTATAGACTGCCGCAAGAGAAAAGTCAAGTTCACACCGAAAGCAGAACCTCCATTCGAGTTTATTGGAGACCCAAAGAGAAAGACAAAAAGGTTCTTATCTACCTTACAAGCTCAGAGAATGTTAGATAATGGATGTTCTGGTTATTAGCGCATATAGTAGATGCAAGGCAAAGAGAAGAGTTAAAGTAAAAAGAGGTACGGGTAGTCTGCGACTATTCGGAGGTGTTTCCTGAAGAGTTACCAGGACTCCCTCCCAATCGGGAAATTGAGTTTGAAATTGAGTTGGCCCCAGGAACCAACCCAATTTCGAAGGCATCTTATTGCATGGCGCCAGCAGAACTGAAAGTATTGCAAGAACAATTGCAAGAGCTGCTTGACAAGGGTTTCATCCGCCCTAGTCATTCACCTTGGGGAGCTCCTGTACTGTTCGTCAAGAAGAAAGATGGATCTATGCGAATGTGCATAGATTATCGAGCTTTGAATAAAGTAACCATCAAGAACAGATATCCTTTGCCAAGGATCGATGATTTGTTTGATCAGCTGAAGGGAGCTACAGTGTTCTCCAAGATAGATCTGCGATCAGGTTACCATCAGCTCAGAGTGAAGGAGAGTGATGTGCCAAGGACTGCTTTCAGCACAAGATATGGGCACTATGAGTTTGTGGTTATGCCCTTTGGAGTGACAAACGCCCCTGCGACGTTATGGATCTAATGAATAGAGTATTCAAGGATTTTCTGGACAAGTTCGTTATTGTCTTCATTGATGATATCCTAGTGTATTCAAAGACTCAGAAAGAACATGAAGAACACCTGAAGATAGTGTTGCAAACCTTACACCAAAGGAGTTGTACGCCAAATTCTCAAAGTGTGAGTTTTGGCTTGATCAGGTGGCCTTCCTAGGCCACATTATTTCCAAGGAAGGTATTATGGTAGACCCAGCCAAGATTGAAGCAGTTAGTAACTGGAGTCAACCAAAGAATGCTAGTGAGATCAGAAGTTTTCTGGGGTTTGGCAGGGTACTACAGAAGGTTTGTGGAGGACTTTTCAAAGATAGCTTCACACTTACAGCCCTTACCAGAAAGAATAAGAAGTATGAGTGGACTGAGACTGTGAGCAGAGTTTCCTTGAGTTGAAGAAGAGACTGACCAGCGCTCCTATCCTTACAGTACCCGAAGGTGATAAGAGCTTTGATATATACAGTGATGCATCAAAGCTAGGACTTGGAGCAGTCCTTATGCAAGAAGGCAAAGTCATAGCTTATGCTTCCAGGCAACTCAAGGACTATGAAAAGAATTACCCCACTCATGATCTGGAGTTGGCAGCTGTAGTCTTTGCTCTAAAGATATGGAGGCATTACTTGTATGGAGTGCAGTGTAAGATTTATACAGATCACCAGAGTCTGAAATATTTCTTCACTCAGAAAGACCTCAATATGAGACAGCGAAGGTGGCTCGAGTTAGTGAAGGACTATGACTGTGAGATTCTTTACCACCCTGGTAAGGCAAATAGAGTAGCAGATGCACTGAGTAGAAAGACTTGTGCCACTTTGATGTCCTTATCATCATTGGCACCACCATTACAGAAGGAGATAGTAGATTATGGAGTGGAGATTATTGATGGGCAGCTAGCTCTATTGACACTAGAGTCAACTTTGCTTGAAGAGATACAGAAAGAGCAAGCTGAGGATTCTGATATCCAAAGGATCAAGCAAGAGATGCAAGAAGGAGAGAGTAAAGAGTTTAGAGTATCTGACAGTGGGATACTCTACTATGGTGACCGTTTATGTGTCCCCAATCATGAAGAGCTGAGAAAGAAGATTCTTGAAGAAGCCCATGGAACTCCCTACTCAATGCATCCTGGTTCCACTAAGATGTACCAGGATTTGAAAAGAAGATTTTGGTGGTCAGGGATGAAGAGACATAGCTAAGTATGTCAGCACCTGCCTGACATGTCAGAGAGTTAAAGCAGAACACCAGAGACCAGGAGGTGTCCTACAGCCCATTCAGATTCCAGAGTGGAAATGGGAAGACATAGCCATGGATTTCATAGTTGGTCTACCAAAGACAACTAATGGCTATGATGCTATTTGGGTGATAGTAGACAGATTGACCAAGTCTGCCCACTTTTTGGCAATCAGAGTGTCTTACTCAATTGAAAAGTTAGCCCATTATATGTGCAGGAAGTGATCCGACTACACGGAGTCCCGAAGACCATTATCTCTGATAGGGATGGTCGTTTCACTTCACACTTTTGGGAGTGTGTACAGACAGCGTTAGGCACCAAACTGAAATTCAGCACAGCTTTCCATCCCCAGACTGATGGACAGACAGAGAGAGTGAATCAGGTTCT
>JAGFNQ010006207.1:0-26820 GCA_024364735.1 Boesenbergia rotunda | reverse complement strand
AAGGTCGTGGTAGGGTAATTCTTCTCATAGTCCTTGAGCTGTCTGGAGGCATATGCTATTACTTTACCGTCTTGCATGAGGACAGCTCCAAGGCCCATCTTGGATGCATCACTGTAGATGTCAAAGGCCTTGTCACTCTCTGGAACAGTCAGGATGGGAGCACTGGTCAGTCTCTTCTTCAGCTCTAGAAAACTGTGCTCGCATTTATCTGACCATTCAAACTTCTTGTTCTTTCTGGTCAAGGCTGTGAGTGGAGAGGCTATCTGGAAAAGTCCTCCACAAATTTTCTGTAATATCCTGCAGGCCTAAGAAACTTCTGATTTCACTGGCATTCTTGGGTCTACACCAGTTGCTGACTGCTTCTATCTTGCTGGATCAGCTTGAATGCCTTCTTTGGATACAATGTGACCTAGGAAGGTCACATGATCTAGCCAAAACTCACACTTTGAGAATTTTGCATAGAGCTTCTCCTGCTGAAGGATCTGCAGCACTATCCTCAAGTGTGTAGCATGGTCCTCTGGAGTCTGTGATATATGAGAATATCATCAATAAATACAATGACGAATTTATCGAGATACTCCCTGAAGATGTGGTTCATCAGCTCCATGAAGACTGCTGGAGCATTGGTTACTCCAAAAGGCATCACTACAAATTCGTAGTGGCCGTATCTTGTCCTGAAGGCCGTCCTGGGATGTCACTTTCTTTAACCTTTAGCTGATGATACCCAGAACGCAGATCTATCTTCGAGAACACTGTAGCCCCTTTGAGTTGATCAAATAAATCATCTATTCTGGAAGGGGGTACTTGTTCTTGATGGTTACCTTGTTCAGAGCTCTGTAGTCTATGCACAGGCGCATAGACCCATCCTTCTTCTTGACGAAAAGTACAGGAGCTCCCCAGGGTGAATGACTCGGCCGGATGAAGCCCTTGTATAGTAGCTCCTGGAGTTGCTCTTGTAATTCTTCAGCTCTGCAGGAGACATACGATATGGGGCTTTTGAGACCGGGCCGGTACCGGCACTAGCTCATCTCAAATTCCACCTCCCTGTTGGGAGGTAGTCCAGGTAGTTCTTCTGGGAACACTTCTGGATATTCGCAGACTACCCGTACATCCTCCTGCTTGAGTTCTTTCTTTGCTTCTGAGTCCACTATGTGTGCAAGAAAACCAGCACACCCTTGCTCTAGCATCTGGTGGGCTGCCAAGGCTGAGAGGAATTTCTGAGTCTTCCTCTTTGGGCTCCTTGGAACTCGAATGGTGGTTCTCCTTCTGGGCTGAAAACCACCTTCCTTCTACGACAGTCCACTGAAGCGCTGTACTTACTGAGGAAATCCATGCCCAGTATGATGTCGAAGTCTGCATCGCAAGGACTATCAGATCGACATATAGCTCTCGGTCTGAAATCTTGATTGGCACAGCCCGGAGCCGCTGGGTGGATTCCATGATTTCCCCTGAAGGGAGAGTTGTCAGGAATCTGGACTCCCAACTCTCTGCAGGCACCTGTAACTTACTAGCAAAAGGTACTGATACGAAAGAATGGGTCGCCCCAGTGTCAAACAGTGTAGTAGCTAAATGCTGAAAATAACTATTTGACCTGTTACGACCGTGGGGGCGCTGGCAGCTTCTTCCTTCGTGAGGGAAAAGACTCTGGCATTGGTTGGAACTGGTGCTGCTTCCAACCCTCCTGACTGATCTGAGGTCCCTCCAGTATAGTAGGCATGTAATGTAACTGAGGCTTGCCTCCATACTGTACAGACTGCTGAGGAAGTACCTTAACTTGTTTGGGCAGTCTCTGGATCTGTGTCCCTCTTGTCCACATGAGTAGCATCCAGTTACACCCAAAAGGCATGATCCTGGATGGGTCCTCCCACACTTAGGACAAGGTGGGTACCTAGCTTGCTTGTTCTCTTGGTTTCCTTTTTGGCTGCCAGGCCATTGCTTCCTTTTGTGGTTCTTGTTCTTCCAGTTCTGGTTATTTGGCTGAGGCTTCTGGCCTCCTGTTGTCTTGTTCTCAATCAGGACTGGCTTCTGCTGCGTTTGCTGTGCCTTGATGCTATTCAGATAGTGCTCTGAGATTAGAGCACTACTGACCAACTCCTCGCTGGTCTGGGGTCGGTGCGTCCCGCTGTTCACGTTGAGTGCTATTTCAGGGTTCAGCATGCGGAGCATCAGTCTGACTCGCTCCTTCTCTGTGCTGACTAGCTCTGGGCAGAGGCGAGCTAGTCTGTTGAACTTCGCGACTGCTTCTCCCACTGGTAGGTTATCTTGTCTGAACTCCATAAAGTCCTCGTAGTGCTTGTTGGTAACCCGCATGTGGAAGAACTCCTCATAGAACTCTTGCTCGAAATCTGCCCAGCTCATCTGGTTGACTATCCTCTTACTCTTGACTCGCTCCCACCACATACGAGCATCTCCAGTTAGGCAGAAGGAGGCACATTTGACCTTCTCGACCTCTGGCCAGTCATGAAGCTCCATTGTGCTCTCTAAAGTCTTGAACCAAGCCTGGGCATCCCAGGGCTCAGTCGTGCCTGAGAAGCTTTCGGGTTTCAGCCTCTGCCACTGGACGAGGTATGCTTCTTGTCTTCGGTTCACGGCAGGGGTCTCCTGTGTGACTGGTGGAACTTCAGCCACCACTGGAGTTTCCACTCCTGCTGTGGGTGGTGTAGGGGGCTCTGGGTGCTGATTTGCCATCAGTGTGGCGATGGTCTTCTGTTGCTCTGAAATCTGAGCTTGCATTTGAGCAATGACCGCCATCAGGTTTGGTTGTTCTGTGCCAGGCACATTGTTATCTTGAACTGGGGTTCCGTTCCTTGCATTAGGAGCTCGGCCTCTTCTTGCCATCTAATAATGCATAAGGGAACAAGAAATCACTACTACCTCTCTAGGTATAAACTTGTCTTCTTACTTAGTAACCTAATATCCATTCTAGGGATTAAACATGATTCCGTGATACTAAGGTATTAAACATGCTTCCTTGTTCTATGCACATATGAGTAAGTACTTAAGCATTTCTCTATACTGAAATTAATAAAGGAGCAATAGAAAACTGAAACTTAAAGCTTTCTTACTTGAAGACGGCAAGGTTGATGCTGATGTGTGTGTGATGCTGGAGAATGGGAACTGCTCTGATACCACCTGTAGCGACCCGCCTTCTCTACCTTAGACGGATCGTTACTTTTGTCTACTTCTCGACTCTAATGCACGACTAAAAAAATGCGGAAATCTTTTTTTTTTAATCTATTTAAGAATGATATTCTAACTTAAATAGTCATGCATGATACCATGTCACACTTTCTTTCTCAAAAACTCGTAAGAAAATACTTATTGAAACTTGCCTCGCCCAACTCAGCTTACGGGTATCAGTCGACTGATACTGTACCAGTCGACTGATAAGCCTGAAATCTATTTTTCAGATTCGAAGTCTTGTTTCAAAACTCCACCAAACTTATACTTTCGAGCCATATAAAATCATGACACCATTTCTATACTCTATACCAGTTTTCTAAACAATTTAGCCCATCAAAACTAATCCATAAACTTGAAATTAGGACTTTTGCGGAATTTAGCAAGTTATGAAAAATCTACATAGACTTTAAGCTAGAGTTTATACCAAACTTAACTTCTAACCATTGAAACTCATCACACAAAATTCTGAAACATCCCTAAGGCATTATCAAATGAGAAAACAACTTTTCTAAACATACTTAAGCAATAAACCTTGATTCAAAGGGAAATTAATACTATCTTGGCACATGCATCTATTTCTCTAACAAAGTATCAATATTTCAAACTACTCACACTTCTACTCATTCAATGCAATCATAAGGATATGTATGCTAAATGAAATGACATGGAATCTTTACTCTAAGAAATTGAGCATGTAAAACTATCCAAAGCTTAAATGTTCGCTAAACTCCATAAAGCAAGAACTTGAAATTTGAATAAACTAAAACATTATAATTCAAATAACTAAATTGTCTCGTCTCGAGGATCTCTCCAAAATCAGCCACCACACACACTTTACTCAGCACCGCCTCGTCGCCTTCCTTCAGAATTGCTTGCCTTTACCTTTATCTGCAGTAAGAGGAAATGCAACTAGTAAGCAAAAAGCTTAGTAAGTACTATCTAGCTCACAAAATCTCAAAATGTGCAAACATGCTTCTTGATCAATATGAAATTCATATGAGATACTTATATGCTTGAAAGAAAACTAAGAACATGTATAACTCAAAACATGCATACTCAAGCATTAATAAATCTCAATTTACTTTTCTTGGCTCAACTTGAAACTTTAGCTATTCTTGAACTTTTTGAAAACTCTTTAAACTTTAGAAACTTTGCTAAAGCATATACTTGAAAATAATAATCACTTGGATCCACTGAAGACGTAAGTACCATCTCATGCGCATTCCCTAAAAGGTTGGGGTAGCGAGCCACCAATCCTAATAGAGCAGAACTTGGTCTACCAGGGCCAAGACCTTGGAATTGGACACCTGGATTTCTTTAACGACGCCCTTGGACGCCGGGTACTGGCCTTAGAAAATAAAATAGCTTTTCTTTCTTTTCTTTCTTATCTGTAAATGTCTTGGCATTTTCTCGAGCACCTTGCGTGCTAAAATCCCTAAGTCTTGACTTTTGGGGATTTCTTAAGGCCTTGGCCTTTTCTTTTCTTATCTTTATCTTCTCTTTTCTTTTCTCTTAACTTTCTTAGCCCCTAATCTCACATAGGGTGCTTTATCAAACTTATACAAGCATATAATGAACTAAGATCACATGCAAAAACTTAAACAAAAAGGAAATATCTCTTTTAAAAACTATTAAGGGAAATTCTTGCGGAAAAACCGCCTCTTACTGCAGGTGAGCAGTACTTACCTTGATATCTTGGACTTACAACCATGATTGACGTCTAGGGCTCGGGAGAAACTTGAGATCTCGGAGAATTCTTCGCGCCTACGCGTTCCTCTCGTCGCGGGGATCCCGAATATAGGAATATCTCTCGGAGGAGAGCCTTGGCCGGCCCTCTTGGCCTTGGTGTTGGTCGGCGTCGCCCAAGAGAGGAGAGGGAGAGGAGTCGCGCAGCTAGGGTGAGGAAGAGAGATACCAAAAATCCAATTTCCTCTCTTAACTTATCTATTTATACTATCTTTATAAAAAGAATCGTAACTACTCTATAACTATATTTCTCTCCATCTTTCGTTGTGCTTGATACCCTAGCCTAGCCGGTTGCGCTCGCGCCTGGTCTCCTGCTGGTCGCGGGTTCGAACCCCCTGCTGCCCTTAAACGTTTTTCCTTTTTTTTATATACTAAACGGACTCGGAAAATTCCATAAAAAAATTCTAAAAATCCCTAAAAATATCTAGAATATTTCTAAACCATTTTTAAATAATTCTAAGGACTTTAAGAACTAAAAATGGAAATTTTGGGGCGTTACATTATGTACTTTGGTATCGTCAAACGTCACCCATAACATGGTGGACTATAAAGGCGATCACTGGGTATGTAATGAATTATGCAGAGGGATGTGAGTGATATAGATGGGATCTATCTCTCTCATATAATGGAAGTGATATCTGTGGGCCCCTTGATCTAGTAGGACTATTAAAACATATGGTCATGCTCAAATAAGTCAATATGAGATATTGAACTCATTTGTTTGAATGAGTCTACTCGGGATCAAGAAACACAAAGATTGATCGAGAATGATACGGTCTATATCTCATTGGTCAATCTAGATATCGAGAATAGAAGGACAAGGTCATACATTATCATAGTCACGGAGGTTAAGTCGGATCTCAACTTTCTCATCACATGGGTAACAATGATGCATTGCTAGATGCTGCTCATTGCTTATGTGTCTAAAGCGGTTTAGACATATTTCCAACGTTACGAGAACCTATTGTGTCACACACTAAGGACATGATGCTTCGGAGATTAATTGATTTGATCCGAATTAGATTAAATGAGTTAGACTCAAGTGAATCTAATTAGATTATAGGATTGAGTTCTTATTTGAGTTAGACTTATTTAGATTAGACTCATTTAAATTAGACTCAACCACATTTGAATGAGATATTAATTCGTTAAAATGTTTAATGAATTAATAATAGAGGAAGATGAAAAATTTCTTTTCATTGGATGAAGAAAAATTGAAGAGTCACATGAGAAATATGTACTCTAATTGGGTTTTTATTGGCTTTAATGGAGGGAAGCTAAAGGGACAAAAACTATTCATATTCATGAAATGAATATCAAAGAGTTTTTCTTATCATTTGGGTAATGTTCTTGTCATTTTTTTCTCCTCTTCCCCTTTGGTCGAACCCTTCTTCTCCTCTCCTTCTTGCTTGTGAATCTCCTCTTGTGGCTAGCAACACAAAGGTCCGAAGCTTGAGTGATCGTGTTCGTGTGAATACGCATAGAGGCATGGACACTTGAACGTGTAAGATATCCGACGTACCTTAGACAAGCGGGATAATCGAAGGGCACGCTTCAAAGGTATACTTATAAGATAGGAATTTGTAGTCCTAACTTTGTATGAGTTTTTCTTCCGCATAGATCACTTGAGGGATCTATTATTTCCGTTGTGATTTTAAAATTATTATGTCAATAGATCCCTACAGTGGTATCAGAGTCACTTACGAAAGATCGTACAAAGTTTTATATACTTTCGTATGTGATATAGAAGTAGGACAAGTTTTTGTTATGGGTTGCACATAATTGTATGAGTATTTTGTTTATATGCAAAAGTTTGTGTTGATCAAACTAAAAAGCTATAGCATCATCATCCATATGATAGCGTGCTATAGTCCGATTGCATTTGAAAAAAGATTATAACCTACGGTGTTCATGTTGATGAAGTTGTGTCTGTCTGTTGAGAACTGATTGTGAAATCCTTCATGATTTATTTTGAACAGATTGTGCATTTTTATCGCAAGGATGCATCAATGAAAGAAGAAGGGTCTCAGATTCTCTTTTGATGGATCTAGAGTAGTGACTCATTCAAGGAGTCAACAAAAGAAATTTTGTTTCGAAAGCACTGCCGCCATGCCCCCACAAGGGGCGCTACCCCTTGACCCCACCCGCAAACCGGCTAGCGGGACCGTCATGAGGTTTTTGCTCATGAGCGAATTTTGCACTCATAATAAAATTAATGTTCTAAATCTATAATATGTGATTGATGACATGGTGCATGGTTATGACGTTAATCCCAATGTGATTGGATGTATGTGTGTGTGCATATTGTAAAGTAATTCATAATACGGTTTGTGTGACGTGCCTTATCTCTATTTTTCTAGTTGTAAAATAGATTTAGACTCGAATGTACTCGAGTTTTCCTAATTTGTAATGTTCAAAACGAGGAGTGGAATGCCCATTGAAGGATGAAGTTACAAGAAGGATGTTGACGACACATGATGACCGAAGGATGCACTTGGAGAAGATGTTATCCCTAAATTGACCATCAATTTTCTCATTGGCTTGAGAAGATCATAGTATACAGGTCATAACCATGTCACCTTTTACTGCTTATATGTTGATATATGCAATGTGTGTATGTGATACATGATTAGATAAATATTTATCTTAATTAAGTCAACTCGATATGCCTACCAAAGTTCAGTACTCATAAACTACCTCGATCATTTGTTGTTGGATTTGCTAAAGCAAAGTGATATATTTTATCTTAGTATAGTGCAAGAGGATAATTGTGATGTTCCGCTATTGAACTTTGGGTGAGACTTAACTAAGTCATCTCAATTGTATCGAAAAACTTAAAGGCATATCCCAAAAATTGGGAAT
This sequence comes from Boesenbergia rotunda, assembly GCA_024364735.1. NCBI lineage: Eukaryota > Viridiplantae > Streptophyta > Magnoliopsida > Zingiberales > Zingiberaceae > Boesenbergia > Boesenbergia rotunda. The sequence continues at coordinate 19,029 of JAGFNQ010006207.1, read as the reverse complement.
GTTGGGTAAGAGAATAATTATACTAAGTCTTGGGTGATTAGCCAATGCTAACTCAAGATGATGTATAATGTGGATCTTGACCCTTTGTTTCCAAGAGATGCATAAGATGTAATTGGTAAAATATTGTCTACCTAATTATACCAAGTCTTGGGCAACTAGCCAAAGCTTGTTGGTGCAAAGAGCATCAGACATAAACAGTCAACCTCTAGTGTTTTGATGTTTGACAATATACTAAGGTCTCGTCAAAGTGATCAAGGATTAAGCCAAACAGGACCTGATGTTCGGTAGGGTAAACCCAAAAATTGATCAGGTTGACCAAAGGGTTAGCCAAACAAAACCTGATGTTTGATAGAGTGATCAAACATAGATCTGATATATTTCACAATATACCAAGGTTTGATCAGTTAGAACAAGGGTCAATTAAATAGGATCTGATGATTGGTAGAGAACTCAGGGTTGGTTAGTTGGACCAAGAGATAAGCCAAACAGGACTTGATGTTTGACATAGTAATAAAAAATATTTGGACTAAACTAAAAATGGCTTAATGTTTGGCAGAAAGAAGTTTGGTTAGGATTAAGATGACTAGCAAAGAAGTCATTATCGAAGCACGAAGTCCTGACTGAGGGTTGGGCATCGAAGTCCTGGTTCAGGGAATAGGGCATGAAGTCTTGACCTACAGGGTTGAGCACGAAGACTTGGTCTGAGGGATCGAGTAAAAGACATTGCCGAGCGGGGATCGTGGATAGGAGTCGAGACTGGTCGAGGTCGAACGTCGTCGAATTCCGAATTCTCGAAGGTCGAGCAAAAGTCTTGGTCGGGGATCGAGTAACGAAGACTTGGCAAGTGAAGTCGAGCATGAAGACTTAGTCTGGGGGACCAAGCAAAAGACTTTGACGAGCCAGGATCGCAGACAAGAGTCGAGAAGGGTCAAGGTTGAACGTCGTCGAGTTCTAGATTCTCGGAAGTCGAGAAAAAGTTCAACCGAAGGTCTCGGTTGGCAAATGATAACTTCTCCAAAGTTGAGTAGACGAGGACACGTTCCCCAGGAAAGGGAATAGTAAGCATCGGTTCGACCTAGGACTTTATTTGAAATCCAAAATCAGAATCAGACAGCTCTAGATGTCAATCATTAAGGGTTAGGATTATTTATTTTGTCTTGTGTTTGTTTGTCTTGCAGGAACCTGGAGTTAGAGGCAAGATAGGAGAGCAAAGCAAGAAAACAATAACCTCGGAAAGGGCTCCCAGGCGCCTGAAGAGCAAGCCTTATCTCTGCGTTGAGTACGCTAGTTCGGATCAAGTTTTGACCGCAATGAGGGCGCCTGAAAGACCATTCAGGCGCCTGAGTATGTACTATAAAAGGGGTCGAGTGCAGCTGTAATGACCCTCTCTTCTTAACCTTAGCCTTAGAGGGAAATCAGAATTTCTTTTTCTCTTTTCTTATATTTTCTTCTCTTCACATTGCTCTACGACCCTCTCTCCTTAGGCTTAGAGGGAGGTCACAAAACAACTCACAAACTATGCACAATTCACACCCGGCTATGTGCCCAAATTAAAAAAAAATAATTCTTGCTCGCTGTGCAAGGATTTAACCCCTAGACCCCTTTGTTGTAAGATCCACGCACTAACCATCAACCCAACAACTCTTTCTCTTTTATATTGGCACCAGTCGACTGATGACCTTATCAGTCGACTGGTGCAGTCGACTCATGAGCCCATACACTCCCCCAATCTTTCTGTTCGAAATCTGGCCAGGGAGCAGTCGACTGGTGGGACTACCAGTCAACTGGTGCAGTCGACACAGCCTGGAAATCACTCGACCAATGTTTCTGTTCCCTCGAATTTCCGAGGGCAGTCGACTGATATGTCTGGAATCTCAGTTTCCAGACTTCAAGATCATTGATCGACCCAATGATACATATCTACTTCAGCTACACTAAGATTATAGACTCACAATCATAAGAACCATAATCATACTCCATTTAACATGCATATCAATCTTAATATCTTTTGCTGAATAACAACAAAACATCAAAATACTTAGACTAGATCATAACCATCTAACATGCAACTCAATTAGTAAGAAACATCTCAATCTTAAAATCTTTGCGAAAATAATAAACATAACACCAGTCTCATCCCAAAGGATCTCACTCACGGTTCCGCCGCCACTGACACAAAACATCCTTCCTTTAGCCTCCTTGCCTTACATCCTTTCTTTACCTTTATCTGCAGTAAAAGGATGCAACTATAAGCAAATTGCTTAGTAAGTAGATACCTATCTCACAAAACATGCAATCGATATAAAACATGCTCTTGGTCAAAGAATGTTTGCTTTTAAACATATGTACTGAAAATGCTATACTAACATGAATATGCTCATGAATACACTTGTAACAAATGCTTGAATTTGAAATCTTTGCTTGAAATGAAAAAAAATGCTTAACATGCTTGAACAAATACTTGCTTTTGAAAACTTGAAACTTTTACATTCTTATACTTCTTATACTTCAAAATAATAATCATCCTTTCTTGGGCCCGGCATAGTACCAATGCATGCATCCCTAATAGGTTTCAGGCTAGCTAGCCACCGAACCCTAATAGAGCGTCTACTAGGCTTGCCTAGATCTTGTGGCCTTGGCCCGGTACATGCCAAAAATACCTTGGTCTTACAAAGTAATATACTTAAACTTGTACTCATGCTTGTATTGAAAATGCATAACTTGGTGCATGACTTAGCATATCTTTTTCACTTAAAAAGTAATGTTCCAAAACTTGTTTTGAAACACATCAAGACCTTGGTCTTGTACTTACATAAAAGCTTAGTCCTTGAACTCGTTCTAGGACTTAGTAAGACCTCGGTCTTACTCAGAACTTTTATCGAACACCTTGCGTGCCTTAATCCTAAAACTTGTTTTGGGGCAAATCAAGACCTTGGTCTTGCTATACTAAGATCACAAACACCAAAAAGACTTAGAATCATGTTTAGAAATCATTCGAGAACTACTTTTACTCAGGTGAGTGATCTACTTACATCTTTACGCTTCTAAACTTACTACACCGACATAGGATCTAGCGTGGTACTCCTCGTCCACTTCCCTCGCGCGATCCGGACCTTGGGCGCAAGAAAAGAAGAAAACCCTAGGTTTCCTCTTCTTGTTTTCGCAGGGAAGAAGAAAGAATGAGAAACCCTTGGTTTTCTCTTCTTTCTATTCCTTTATATACTAAGTGGAAGTTGAAGCATCTTCCATAAAGGACGCTTACTATCACTTATCTAATATTGGTTCCATATTTTAGTTTGATGCTTTACTACCACCTAATGGAAACTTAAACCAATGTTAAATGAGGTGTCTCGGGTTCGAGCCTCGACTCTGACCCCTTTTACAGAAATTTTTATTCCTCTTTTATTTTGGAAAAATTCTGGAAAATTCTAGATAATTTTGAGCGTTACAATCCTCCCTACCTTATAAAAAGTTCATCCTCGAACTTAGAATAGCTCCGGATACTTTTGCCTCATGCTATCTTCTATTTCCCAAGTTGCCTCCTCAAACTTCTAGTTTAGCCATAGAACCTTTAATAGGGGTACCTCTTTGTTCCTCAGTTTCTTGACTGCTCGATCTATTATCTGAATAGGTCGACTTTCATAACTGAGATCTTCTTGAACTTGTACAGTCTGTGAATCAATCACTTGGTTGGCATCGGAACATGTTTCTTCAGCATTGAGACATGGAACACATTATGAATAGCTGACATCTCTGAAGGTAGCTCTAACTCATAAGCTACATTGCCAACTCTTTTCGTTACTAGGTAGGGTCCTATGTAACGAGGACTTAGATTGCCTTTCTTCCCGAATCTTATTACACCTTTCATGGGAGCTACTTTGAGGAAAACTGTATCCCCAACCTCGAACTCTAGCGGTCTACGTCGCACATCGCATAACTCTTCTGCCTACTCTGAGCAGTTTATATTCATTGGCGGATGCTCTTTATAGCTTCTGTGGTATCATTAATAAGGTCAGTCTGATATCCTATTTCCTTCTTCTCACTACTTTCGTACTAACAGATAGGAGATATACCTTCTACCATAAAGAGCTTCATAAGGCGTCATACCAATAGTAGCTTGATAACTGTTATTGTAGGCGAACTCAGCTAAACATAAATACTTGCACCAACTGCCCTTGAAATCTAATGCACAAGCTCTAAGCATATCTTCTAAAACTTGATTCACTCTTTCTGTCTGCCCATCAGTCTGAGGATGGAAAGTTGTGCTAAACTTTAGTTTGGTTCCAAGTGCTGTCTGTACACACTCCCAAAAATGCGAAGTGAAACGACCATCTCTATCGGAGATAATGGTCTTCGGAACTCCGTGTAGTCGGATCACTTCTTGTACATATAACTGAGCTAGTCTTTCTATTGAGTAAGACACTTTGATTGCCAAGAAGTGGGCAGACTTGGTCAATCTGTCTACAATTACCCAGATAGCATCATAGCCATTTGTTGTCTTTGGTAGACCAACAATGAAGTCCATGGCTATATCTTCCCATTTCCACTCTGGAATATGTATGGGTTGTAGGACTCCTCCTGGCCTCTGGTGTTCTGCTTTAACTCTTTGATATGTCAGACAGGTACTGACATACTTAGCTATCTCTTTTCATTCCAGACCACCAAAATCTTCTTTTCAAATCCTGGTACATTTTGGTAGAACCAGGGTGCATAGAATAGGGAGTACTATGGGCTTCTTCAAGGATCTTCTTTCTCAACTCTTCATTGTTGGGGACACATAGACGGTCACCATAATAAAGTATCCCACTCTCAGACACTCTAAATTCTATACTTTCTCCTTCTTGCATCTCTTGCTTGATCTTTTGAATATCAGAATCTTGATCTTGCTTTTTCTGTATATTCTCAAGCAGAGTTGACTCTAATGTCAATACTGAGAGTTGCCCATCTATGATCTCACTCCATAATCTCTTATCTCTTCTGTAGTGGTCGTGACAGTGATGACAGGGACATCAAAGTTGCACAAGTCTTTCTACTTAACACATCAGCCACTTTATTTGCTTTACCGGGGTGGTAGAGGATTTCACAGTCATAATCTTTAACTAACTCCAGCCACCTTCGCTGTCTCATATTCAGGTCCTTCTGAGTGAAGAAATATCTCAGACTCTGGTGATCTGTGTAAATCTTGCACTGGACTCCGTATAGATAATGTCTCCACATTTTGAGAGCGAAGACTACTGCGGCTAACTCAAGATCATGAGTAGGGTAGCTCTTTTCATAATCTTTGAGTTGCCTGGAAGCATAAGCAATGGCCTTGCCTTCTTGCATGAGTACAACTCCAAGTCCTAACTTTGATGCATCACTGTATATATCAAAGGTTCTATCACTTTCTGGAACTGTAAGAATGGGAGCACTTGTCAATCTTTTCTTCAACTCAATAAAAGTCTGCTCACAATCTTCAATCCACTCGTACTTCTTATTCTTTATGGTAAAGGCTGTTAGTGGAGAGGCTATCTTTGAAAAGTCCTCCACGAATCTTCTGTAATACCCTACTAAACCCAGAAAGCCTCTGATCTCACTAGCATTCTTTGGTCGACCCCAGTTACTAACTGCTTCAATCTTTACTGGGTCTACCATTATACCTTCCTTGGAAATGATGTGGCCTAGGAAAGCCACTTGGTCAAGCCAGAAGTCACACTTTGTAAATTTGGCATATAACTTCTGCTGCTGTAGGGTCTTCAACATGACTCTCAAATGTTCGTCATTGAATAAACAAGGATATCATCAATGAAGACTATGATGAACTTATCAAGAAACTCCTTGAATACTCAATTCATTAGATCCATGAATATTACAGGGGTGTTTGTCACTCCAAAGGGCATGACTACAAACTCGTAGTGTCCATACCATGTTCAAAAAGCAGTTCTCGGCACATCACTCTCCTTGACCTTGAGTTGATAGTAACCTACCACAGATCTATTTTGGAAAACACTGTTGCCCCTCTCAACTAATCAAAAAAATCATCTATCCTTGGCAAAGGATATCTGTTCTTAATGGTCACCTTGTTCAAGGCTCGAGAATCTATGCACATTCGCATAGATCCATCCTTCTTCTTGACGAACAACACAGGAGCTCCCCAGGGTGAATGACTAAGGCGGATGAAACCCTTGTCGAGCAACTCCTGCAATTGTTCTTGCAGCTCCTTCAGTTCTACTGGCGCCATATGATAAGGTGCCTTTGAAATCGGGTTGGTACCTGGAGCCAACTCAATTTCAAATTCAATTTCTTGGTTAAGAGGGAGTCCTGGTAACTTTTCAGGAAACACATCCGGATAGTCACATACTACCCGCACTTCTTCTTTCTTCAGTCCTTCTCTTTGCCTTGCATCTACTATATGTGTTAAATAACCAGAACATCCATTATCTAGCATCTTGTGAGCTTGTAGGTTAGAAAGAAACCTTGTTGTCTTTCTCTTTAGGTCTCCGACAAACTCGAATAGAAGTTCTGCTTCTGGAGTGAACTTTACTCTTCTTTTGCGGCATTCAATAGAGGCATTGTATTTGCTCAAGAAATCCATCCCTAAAATGATGTCGTAATCCTTCATATCAAGGACTACTAGATCACTATAGAGTTCTCAGTTGGAAATCTGAATTGGTACAACTCTTAGCCACTGTGTAGATGCCATGACCTCTCCCGAAGGTAAGGTCGTTAAGAACTCATCATTTAACACTTCTGGTGGAATCCCTAGCTTCCTAGAGAATGATATAGACACAAAAGAATGTGTTGCAACAGTATTGAATAACACACTAGCATAATGAGATAAGATGAGTATTCGACCTGTGACCACGGTAGGAGAATTTGCCACCACTTCCTTGGTGATGGCGAAAATCCTAACATTGGACGGGACTAGTGAGGCTTCCACTCTCCCTTAACTGATGTAGGGTCCTTCTAGTGCTGTCTGCATCTGGTGCAACTGTGTAGACTTTCCCCCGTACTGAATAAGCTGTGGTGGAGGCAGATTTGCTTTGGTAGGCAAGCCTTGGCCATATGCCCTTCTACTCCACAAATGTAGCACCCACTCATGCCTTGGCGACATTCTCCTGGGTGCGTCCTCCCACACTTTGGACATTGAGGATATTTGGGGTACTTGCTTGATGAACTTCCTTTGTTGATTTCAGAAGTCTTTTGATCCCCCTGCTTCCTTTTATTTAGGTTCCCCTTCCAGTTCTGCGGGTTACCCTAGGATTTCTGGGCTGTTATTTGCTTCTGTTGTATCCTGGTGGCCTTTATACTGTTTAAGTAGTGCTCAGTGATCAAAGCACTACTTATCAGTTCTTCTGAGGTCTGCGGCCTATTAACACCGCTGGCCACATTTAAGGCTATCTCCGGCCTTATCATCTTAAGCATTAGCCTGACTCTTTCTTTTTCAGTGCCAACTAGCTCTAGGCACAGACGAGCTAGCTGGTTGAACTCTTTACTACTTCATTCATAAATAGTTCTCCTTATCTGAACTCCGTGAATTCATCATAATGCTTATTGGTTACTCGCATGTGAAAGTACTCTTCAAAAAACTCAGTCTCGAAGTCGGCCTATGTCATGTGGTTGATATTTCTCTTAGCCTTGACTCTCTCCCACCACATTCTAGCATCTCCGGTAAGGCAGAAGGAGGTGCACATTATCTTCTCTACCTCAAGCCAGTTCAGTAGTTCTACTATGCTTTCCAAAGTTTTGAACCATTCTTGAGCATCCCATGGTTCGCTTGTGCCTGAGAAGTTCCCTGGCTTCAGTTTCTGCCACTGGATGAGGTATGCTTCTTGCCATACCCCCCTCGCCAGGACTACAGATGTAACCGATGGATCTTCAGTCACAATTGGTGCCACTACATTCTCCAATGATGGGATAATGGGAATGGCTTGCTGGTTAGCCATTAAGGTGGTCATAACTTGCTGTTATTCTGCTACTTGCCTTTGTAACTGAGCCACCACCTCTAAGAGATTTGGTGGTGGTACTGATTCTGTTGTCTCTTACCCTCTAGGAGCTCGCTCCACATTTTAAGCCTTCCTGGGACGTCTTCTTTCCATTCTCTTACTATTATATCATAAAGAGAATAAGGACGTTACTTCACTATCATCATACTCATAATAGCATATACGATCATGCACATAATAGCATATGTTAAGACTAACAGTCAAATAAAGACATGTATATAAAAACTAAACATACGCACTTTCTTACTTGGTAGGTGGCAGGATAGATGCTTGATGTCAGTGTGGCGGAAGGGCGGAAACTAGCTCTGATATCAAACCTGTAACGACCCTCTCTTCTTAACCATAGCCTTAGAGGGAAGTCACAATTTCTTCTTCTCTTTTCTTATATTTTCTTCTCTTCACATTGCTCTATGACCCTCTCTCCTTAGGCTTAGAGGGAGGTCACAAAACAACTCACAAACTATGCACAATTCACACATTGGTAATGGTAAAATATTGAATATTAATTCCTTAATCTTTAATATTAATGCTATAATTTTAGAAATTAATTTTAATATTTTAAATAATTCTTCTAGTAATTCAATCAATGTTGAAGATAACAATGAAACTGTAATTGATAATCCTGAAGATAATCTAAATAATTCTGAAGATAATAATCAAACCTTAATTAATAATTCTCAAAATAATTCAAATAACTTTGAAGATAATTATGAATCCTTAATTAATTATTCTACTTATTTTGAAGATAATGATACAACCTTAATTAGTAATCCTGAAAATTATTCTACATATTTTATAGATAATATAACTTTGATTAATTCTGAATATAACTCTAAAGATGGAGATAATTCTGAAGATGAAAATGAATTTATTAAAATTGAAGCTATAATTACAAAGGCTTATAAGAATTCAAATAAAATAGAAGATTAAATAAAATTAAAAACTTAAAAACAAAAGAAATAATAGATGAATTAGAATTTTTTGAATTAATGAAAATGATGAAATTAGATCCAAAATTATTATTCAAATCTTAAATCTTAATTAATCACAAATCTAAAAACTTAAATCTTAATTAATTACAATTCTTAAAAACTTAAATCTTAATTAATCACAAATCTTAAGAACTTAAATCTTAATTAATCACAACACTAAAAACTTAAATCATAATTAATCACAAATCTTAAAAACTTAAATCTTAATTAATCACAAATCTTAAGAACTTAAATCATAATTAATCACAAGACTAAAAACTTAAATCTTAATTAATGACAAATCTTAAATTTTAATTATCAATTCAACTTTAATTAGAAACTCAATCTTTAATTCAAAACTCAAATCCATGAACTAAATTTAAATTAATTACCTTCAATTATGAAACTAAGTAAAATTCTACCCAACTAAAACATTCAACTTGATAATAATAAATATGTCAAAGTGAGTTGACATATTCGCGGGTTCACACATTCTGTATCAAATCAAGAATTTGATTCTTTATTAGAAATGTAATTAAAATGATTTGATTTGATTGATACATGCATACTGTCATGCTCATACATTTAATTATTTTTCTTCACATATATTTGTCATGTCATTCATGCTAGCTTACTTTTTGCTTAACATAGAATGGCTAGATAAGAAAAAAATTAGTCGATACTTGCCTAACATAGTACCAAGGTGGGGTAAGATGATAGTATAGTGGGGAAGCTTGGTCTGGGAAGTCAAGAAGGGTAAGGAGTACCGACTTGGTTGACCTAGCTAAGTGGAACTAGCCGAAGCTAGCTCGCCACATCCTAAACTAGTTAGACCAAAGTTTTTCAAAAAGTAAATTGAAAGTATCATTTCTTTAAAAGGCTTTATCTATGGAAAGGGTCGTTGTTCTGATAAACAAGAAGGCCACTATGCCTCGCCAAGACCTGGAAGTCAATTATTGAAATTTACCTTTAAGTTACTAATTATTAAACTTGAATCTAACTCAAGGTCAAACAATATATAAAATTAAATCAACACTCATATGGCAACCATGCTTGTTTGTACTGCGACACATAGAATGAGTGAGATGATAAGGACTAATTAATAGATAAATATTTTCAAAAATCCTTAGAATAATTTCTTAAAATTCTATTTTAAAAATAGTGATTAAACAAAATAATGTTTAAATAAATTTCATGCATGATCGTATGTACCAAAAAATATATTTCAAAAATTATATATCTTATCGAAAGTTGTTTAACTTGCACTTAGACACAAATCCTCTAGGTCAACACTAAAGTCCCTTAAGACACTTAGGTAGAGTTTCTTGTAGTTAACAAGAGTAGCCAGAAGGTGTCAGGTTCAAGGGAAGTCTGTCTTTTTGTGAATTTTTTTTGAAAATTTATCTCTTTCAAAATGGTTTTTGCTTAAAAATTATTATTTCATTCAAAATGCTTTTCGAAAAATATTTTTAAAAATTTATTATGTCTTTAAAAATATTTTTTGAAAAATACTTCTTCAAAAATTATCATATTCTTTTAAAAATCTTTTTCTAAAATATGCGTTAATTGTTGTTATGATTTGGATAAACTCGAACTAAAGACACATAGGAAGTGTTCCTTATGATCAACAAGGATTCCTAAGATTGTGTCAAACTTAGGGGGAGTCCCAATCAAAGAACAATTCGTCCTTTAATTTCTGATTACTTTAAAATCTCTCTTAAAAAATTTTTTTAAATCTTTTCGTTTGAATCAAACCCTAAGGCTTAGAGGAAGATCAACTTATGGTCAACAAGCTTCCTAAAACTGTGTCAGGTTTAGGGTGAGGTTCAAATTAATAGAACCTGTTCCGGAAAGAGTAAACGACGATGGCTAGGTACTGAAGCTTGCCCCTGTGGTGGTTGCTGAGGTAGGGAGGAACTTGGGGTCTGCAAATTTAACACAAGCGTTAGGGGACACGCCGGCAGGGGTCCGGCGGAGTCCACTCCGACGCTAAAGTCAGTAACTGCTCAGAAGGAAGGTTTGTAAAAAGTAAAGGAGAAGTTTAGAGTTGATAATGCCTAACCCCCTACCGGAGGGGTTAGACTACCTTTTATACCGATGGCGACGGGCTAGACGTGACCCTTGGCCGGTGCCGCATCGCCCGTACTTAAGCCATGTCCCCCCCCCCCTAATTTTGTGATCATGGGATATCCTTTGAAAAAGTCTACGCCATTATCATCTTCGACCCGTTGCGAGATTCAGGGGCCATGAAGACTTTTTCTGACGGGGGGTGCTTATCCGTACCCCGAGGGGGGTCAGTATCAGAAGTCGGTTATTGTGGGGACTCTGCCCCCCCCCCCCCCCGAGGAGAGCTCGAGGGTTTTCACCTGCCATAGCTCCCGAGGGGTTCTCGAGACCTAACCTCCGGGGGAACTCCTCGAGAAGGATCTCCTTGGGTCCTTCCCGGGCGCGTCGCCCTCGTGGATTCCCGGGAAGGAGGGTTGTCTCAAGCTACCGATGGCGTGTCGGGCAGCTTCTTCATCCTTCGTCCTTGCCAGGGCTCATTTGACCCTATCGCAAGTCCCCCCCCCCTTTAATCTGATCGAAGGTAATGTGACTGACTGATCGGACTAGTACAAAGATGAAGAAACTGCGTTCTCACAGGCCTCCAGCTTTTAGCCCTCAGTGGTCATGAGGGGCTTTTTGATCGCATCATCCTCGACCGGTGTTCCTAATGATTTCGCTTTTTGTGCCTTCTTCCTTTTCCAAAAAGGCTGCTCTGATTTTCGAAGGTTTATAATGACGTCGATTTCCACACTATAAAGGCGCCTGGTCCCTTTTTCAAGGTTAACAGGGTGCTCACATGAATGCCTTGCTGCCACGTGTTCCAATGGTCATCTCCATGAGTCCTTGTGATCGTGTGCCGGTATGGCTGGCTGGTGACAATCGACTGCCTGGGCGAGGCGGTTTCTTGCTTTCCACGTGTTACATCCCCATTGTGCCCAGGTAGGAGGCTGTCAGGTATAAGAGAGGAAAATGGCAGACGTTAGCCTCCACTTCCAATTTAGCGACCGGGCGTACTTCACCTTCCTCCCTTGTAAAGCTTCTGCTATGCGTGAGTAGCTTGTCTCTTCTCTTGTCTTCTTCCTTAGGGATTATGGAAAGCTACCACGTGGAGTGGTATGAGTCCCTTTCCTTGAGAGTGAGACCTGAAGCCTTACAGGCAGCCACTGATGCCTATGGCGTCCCGGCCGAGATGGCAATGGTCATCCCAAAAGTGGGTCAGACGCCCGTGGAACCCCCTGTAGGCATGCTGACCTTTTTCTTAGGGCAGATGTAGTTAGGGCTCCGTTTCCCTATTCCTCCTTTCTTCACAAACATAGCATCTTATTTTGATATCCCCCTTCACCAGATGGCTCCCAATGCCTTCGCCCAGATGGGAGGAGCATATACCATCTTCAAGCTTTTCGATCTTCCACTAACCCCGCATCTTTTCCATTCTTTCTTCGTCCCGTTAGGGTCAAGGGGGGTCTTTAGTTTCGCAGCCCGTCCGGGCCATAGATTTTTAGGAGGATTTCCTTCCTCGCATAAGGGGTGGAAGGAGAAATTCTTCTTCATCCGTCTGCCGTCATTACCTTTTAGTCCTCTATGTTGGATAGCGGATTTGCCGACTCATCCCCTCCTAGAGAGCTTTCTTCGTAGCCCGGTGTATCAACATGCTAGGGAGGTACTTTCTGGCATGGTGTTCAATGGCCCGGGGCTGGTGCAGAGTGAAGAGCTTATGTATCGAGCGGGCCTTAGCCCTAAAGTAACACAGATCAGCCCCACCCTAGGTATGTTCGCCTTTTTCTTCCATGCACATTAGTTCTGGATGATGCTCTCTTATCTGGCTTCTGCAGAGGAAGTCATGTTCGCCAAGATGATGAGTCAGCTCATCAAGTGGGAGGAGGCTAACAAGGAGGCCCTGAACCCTCCTCCGGTCGCTTCTGACGCTCCACCTGCTCCCACCGAGTCCCTTGAGGAGCTTGTTGTCTCGCCCCGTGGGGTTGCTTCACCCGAGAGGGATGAGGTTACTATTACATCCCCTAAGGTTGGGGGCCAAAGGCCTCCGGGTCAGCAGGCTGATCAAGTGGTGGATCCTCCTCCCGGGGGTGGCTCCCCTCCGAGAGCAGTCCCTCTTGAAAGGGCGAACGAGGAGTCCTCCCCTTTAACTACCCCTTCGGCCACCTGGTCCCTCGGTCGGCAGAAGCGGCGGCTCCCCAGGGGCTTGGGCCCTTCATGGAAAAAGCAGCGCCCTGCACGTTCCTCTCCTCTTCCCTCGGTGCCCGAGGAAACGACTCTACCCGCTGAGGTAGTAGTTCCTTCCTCTACTACATCGGCCCCCACTACAGAGGCAGTCGTCCCGGCGCCTCCTACCGACTCCCTCGACCAAGCCACCTCTCCCATGGGTAAGAAGACATCATGCACTCAATATCGGATGAAACTAGATCGACTAAGGGAGAGGTTGGATACAACGTTGGAGGCCTCCTCATGACCTTCCCCTCCAGTGCAATTAAGGGAGATTCCTACTGAGGGGGTTTCATCGGAGGAGACTTCTAGCTCTGGAGGGGATGACTCTGATCCCTCCTGCATGCCACCTGAAGTTCCAACCACTCAATGACTTCCTCTTCGCCCGAGTTCACCGCTGTCAAAGGGGTGAGGCGACACACCCAGCACTCTGGAAGGGGCAGTCGTGCGATCCTTGGCTGGACCTCTGGCCAGCCTTCAGGAGATTCTCCTGAAGGTGCGAATTATCATTGAATTGGATGTTTTCTTGCCCGACTGTTAACCTTGCGGTGCGCTGGCAGGCAGTTGAGGATTGCGTAGTAGTTGGGCAGGGCCTGTACTCCGGGCCCCAAGTGGAGGCTTTACTCCATCGAGCCTTGCGAGCGGAAGCGGTAGCCGATCAAGAGCGTCAGTCAGGAGTGATGTAGGCAGGCGTTAACAGAGCTCTTCATGAAGAAGTCGAGCGCCTGCAGAAGCTCTTGCAGGACAGGAAGCAGGCTCTTCAGAATTCTCGGCATAGAGAACGCTTGGCATCCAAGAAGGCTGTGTCAGCTACCGAGGACCTTCTCCAGATGATGCGGGAGAGAGATCAGCTCCAGGCGAGAGAGAAGCAGTTAATAGTCCAGATGGAGTCTAGCCTCCTGATGGCCACAGACTGTGCCTCTATCCTGGAGGATGATCTAGTCCAGGCTCGATCGGACGAGCAGGCCACCTAAGAGAGGCTCCGAGAGGCCCTGTCCGAGCAATCGGAGATGGTTGCTGAGTTGGCATGGCTAAGACGTTCTTACGAAGCTGCCGAGGCCGAGCTCCTGACCCTTCTGGCAGCCAAAGCTTCTGACTCTAAGGAGGCCGAGCTGGGCTTCAAAGTGAGGTTCCTGGAATCGGAGGAGTTCCACGGTATTATAGCCGACCAGGTAATGGAACGCTTACAGCAGGGCTTCTATGGGGCCATCAATAAGCTGAAGAAGGAGCAACTCCTGGCTTCTGACGCTAACCCGAGATTGTAGATGCCCTCCGAGCTAGGTAAAGGTCTTCTCCCGAGGCCCCGAGCGGCCTGCTATTTGCCCGAGAGACAAGTTTGATTGTATTGATTTTGACTTAGTGTAAACATTTTCCTTGGGTATGTGCTCTTGCGAGATGTGCCTTGTGCTTTTAGGTACGTACTTAACCAACCGTCGACTATCTTCGAGGTTGATTCTGGTGTTTGATAATTCTTTAAGTCAAATCGTTGTACCCTTCATTTATGTCTGCTGTGGATCCTCGTCGATCTTTCCAGCTGAAATGCACGGATAGTTTCTGAACCGTCACCTCCGTATCATCCGCGATCTCCTTGATTAGACTCATGAAGAGTCACGGGTTCCTAGGCGCAGCATTGGCGCGCCAGTCAAAATGACGCTTCGGCACTTGTTGGCGTGATGACATCCTCCTTGCATTAACTGCCCGGAGAGGCAACCATCCCCATAAATTGGGGGAGTGGGGTGTACCGTTTCCTCCATCTCATCCGCTTGCTTGCTTTTTTCCTCCTCGTTCGTATCCCCAATGCGTAACCCTAGAAATACCGTAGAGCTCTTGGCTAAGGGATCTCTGAGAGGTGTAAGCATCTGTATTGTGACCCTCACCGGGGAGCATGGTGGAGATGATGCCCGGGGTCTCTCTGAAGATTCTCGAGGATGTGAGATTCCCGGGTTATTTGAGGAGTTCAGAAAAGACATTATGTGGTCCGCCAAGGGGCATGGGGGAGATGATCACTCCTGCTGATCACCAAACCCCTGGTCGACTTGTGGCGTTGTACCCCTGATAGATACCATTTTATTGATCATTTGAGTTGCTAAAATCCATGTTTGACCTATGTTTTTATTTCTAAATTGTGAAATTGCCCTAGGTTTTAGGATTTCCTCTTATTTTGGACTTAATTGCAAATTTACATATTTTTTGGATTATTTGACCACTAATTTTCTGATATATTTTTTGTAGGCATGAAAGGGTCTTGGACCTAGGGCATATTGGGTCAAACTTGAGTCGGAAGTGAATCGGATCGAATTATCAAGCTTACAATTAATCCGGGCCGTCCGATTCAAAAGCGGCTAGATCTGAGCCATCCAGGACCATCTGAAGCAATCCGAGCTAGGATTAGGGTTGATCAAGCAATCTGATCATGATCTGAAAGTTTCATCCCAATCAGAGCTAAATCAACCGTTGGATCAAGCTCGGAGGGCTCTAGATCGTCCATTCAAAGACTAAGTTGATCTGGACCATCCGTTGCAAATCTAGAGGATCCGAGCTACCACAAGGTAGATCCTGACCCCTGATCAACATCCTCAAAGTTTGGCTCAAATCAGAGCAAGATCAGCCGTTGGATTAATGTGGAGAAATCTAGGTCGTCCAATGCTTATGTATTTAATCAAATTCTGCGCAGCTTCTTCCCATCATCGCGTCTTCGCCACAACAGTAGTTTCTTCAGTTCTTCATCGTGTTCTTCAATTTTTCATTCAATCGAAGGCGTGATCACTCAATCCTTCATCAGAGCAAGGGCTAGGTCAGTGAAGAGAGTCTCAGTGAGGTTTCAGATTGGATTTTTGCTCAATAGCAAGGCTGCGTGAGGTTTCAGCAGCTTTGCTATCCGATTTCAGCGAACTCAGCTGTGCACCATCTCCACTTCATCCGAGCTGTCTAGAGGGGTTCCCTGGAAGGTTTCGGTCATTCCATAATCACAATCGCAAGCCACCACAGCGAGTTTGAAGGAATTGGAAGCAAATTTCGGCTTGAGCAGGATTTGATCTGATTCGGTAGCAGAGATTGCTCCTCACTGATTTGTTGAGCTTGCGGGTCTGAGGTTCTCCCTTGATTGACGACCAAGGAGCTCTTGAGTTGGAGAAGAATTGAGGAGTAGCTTAGTTTAATTTCTGTTTAGCTGTAGTTTTCAATTTTGTCGCAGTTCTGTTCTGAATTTCCTTCTCAGCTACTGTAATTTATGATTTTTAAGTGGTTAGCTGCAATTTAGCTTTAATTCTGCAAGTAGAGTAGTGTAGTGAACTTGTTAGTGATCAATCGAACTTTATTTCAGTTTATTTTTCTGATAATCGCTTGTGTGCCAAGTTAGATTGCGTGCCAACTTACATTTCTGAAATTTCATTTAGTTTCTGAACTTGTATCAAATTGTTGCTTGTTTTCTCAGTCGTTTCTGCATTTAGTAGTTATAAATCCCTGCATTCGAGCTAGATAGATGCTTGGCTAGTTAACACAGCACTTAGTTTTAGTTGCAGCTATTCAGTTTCCTATTTTTAGTTTAGCTAGTTCATCAATTTCCTTTCTGCCATTTAGTTTCAATTTCAGCTGCGTTTCAATTTTAAGTTCCTGAATTCACATCAATTGCATTTCAGTTCTTAGGAATTTTTATGTGAACATTAGCTTGGATTCGAGCAGTTCTAAAAAAAAACAAACAGTTGCATCAATTGAATGTCAATTTCTGAAACATTGCGATTCATCCCTGAAATTCTGCAGCACTTGTTTATGTTTTGATCGGTTTTAGTTGGTTTATGAATTATGCATTTATCTCTGCAAATTGACTGCATTCCTAGTTGTGCTTTCCATGCCTAATTGATTAACTGCGATCCCGAATCATTGAAATTTGCTAGGCACTTAGCATCAATTCTTTTTGGCACATAAGCATTGCCCATGTGTATCAAGTTTGAGTTATTTCTGGTTTTGTGCTAAGTGATGTCTCAGTAGACATTTCAGTAGTTTTGAGTTAAATTCTCGAAGTCCAACAAGTTTTCTAGTGTGGTATTGAGTTCGAGTTCAGTTTGTTTCACAATCAGCAGTTTTGAATTTTAAGCTTCAATTTTTGCATAATAGTGTTTTAGTGGTTGAATAATTGTGTATCAAGTGGAGCACTCGGAATGGATGGGTGTGAATTTGAACATAACCTGTAGTGTAGATTCACATTGGAATTCAAATTTATTATGTGTTTTTTTAAGCTCATGCTCATTTGCATCAGTTAACTGAGTTCACCATTAATTGAGTTCATAGTTGCTATTACCTTGCTTAAGTTCACTTGGGTAAGTTTTCTTTACTTCTTATTGCTTCTCCATTTCTAATTGAAATCAGATCCAAATTTTACTTGAAACCCAAAACTAGTGACGACACATAAATTCAAGTTTGAATCAAACACGACAACTAGCCCCGAGAAAAATACAACCTGTGGCCCCTTTACTACGTTTTCATATTTTGATTGCAAAAAGGGTTTCCAGCTTTCATTCATATACATTTAAATTTGAGACCCACATTCGTGACACATAGTTTGGGCTTATCAAATTTTTGGCGTCGTTGCCAGGGAAGCAACTAGTTGATTTGTTTGATTTTTGCTTGTATGCTTTTAGACATATCATTGGGTTCTGTTTTATTTTGCTTTATCTTTCATATACGGTTGCTGTCATTTTTCTTGTTTGTTTTGTGATAGGGCTGTATGATCAAAATGTGGTCACCAGAGTTCTGTACAGAGATAAAAGAGGCATTGGTGGAGTTGAAATGTTGGTGTAAGGTGTTGGAGTACCAACAAAAACATAAAGCTCATTCATCTACTTTCCAGCAGCTGATTCAGCCTACATTTCAGCCACCTCAGCCACAATTTCAGCCTCTCCAGCAATTCCAGCAGCCAAATCAAGATTTCCAGCAACTCCATTTGAATTTTCAGCAACCAAACTTTCAGTTTCAGCAAGGGTGTCTAGATAATCAGAATTTTCAGCAACCACCCTTCCATCAAGTTCAACCAAACCAGTTTTTTCAGCCACCATTACAACAATTCGAACAACCACAGCAATTCCAACAATTTTAGCCAGATTTTCGGCCAAGTCTATCAAATTTCCAGAATTTTCAGAATGGACAGCCACTATTGCAAAGTTTTCAGCCCCAAATGCAGCAATTTCAGCCTAACTTTCAGCCACCTTATCAACAAGATCAGTCACAATTTCAACAATATCAGCAAGGGCAACCTTTCCAAAATTTTCAGCCATGGCAGCAAGAATTTCAGCCCACTCAATTTTAGTGTTCACCACCACAATTTCAACCTCAGATCCAAGAATTCCAGAATCAGAATTTTCAGCCATATCCACCAACTTGTGAACCAAATTTCAGCAGTTTAATCAGCCTGTGCAACCATTTTATCAACCCCCACAGTCTCAATTTCAACAAATGTTTCAACAAGAGCTTCAAAACCTCGGAAGGCAAATGGGACAAGTGGCTAGTGATTTGAATCAGATAAAATCCCAAAGATCAGAACAATTATCTTCTCAAGTTGTTTTTAGTTCTGAGAGCCCCGGAGTTGATTTTATATCAGTTCAAGGTGACCCTAGTGCATGGCCCAATCCTTCTTCAAATGATCTTAGAATTTTGGTAGTAGAAGAAGAAGAAATCATAAAAATCAGGGCACCTACAGCATGCATCCCTCCGGAGATTCCTATTCAAAATTCATTTCCAAATTTTTCAGCTCCAGAAGAAGAAACTGAAGCTCCACAGGACCATTCTAGACTTTTATTTTGTGATGATAGTAT
>JAGFNQ010006206.1:45443-304566 GCA_024364735.1 Boesenbergia rotunda | reverse complement strand
TTGGTTGTTGGACACATCCAAGCCTGACTAAGCGGTTGAATAGCTCCAACCATGTTAAAACTATTTCTTGATTAATGGGTCAGCCTTAAGCTTGGAGCATCGATTTGTTGTGCCACAGCCAAGGTCGATGTAAAGAGAGGTGCAGTTGGGTGCTATGTATAATGATACATACTTGTTATGAGTTAACAACCCAATGTTTATGCAAACATTCAATTAGTTTGATAGCATAATGTGATAGTTACATATATGTGATGTGTAATCGGTATAATTACCTACCTTCATAGCTAAGAAAACTTGATGGCCACAGCCATGGTTGTTCTTACCTATGGTTGGATATCAACCTATTTGGAGATATTCCTACGATCTCCCGAATTGATAAAAGGGTGACTCAATTCGTAAAATAAATAGGATTTAATTAATGTATGTTGATACAATCTTTAATAAATCTTCTCACATAATCTCAATTTGTATTTCTAGGTTAATCACTCGATCATGTCTTCTCTGAATTTGCGTTCCATTTTGGACACCAACAAATTAACTGGGCCTAACTTCATGGACTGGCTTCGAAACCTGAGGATAGTCCTCAAGGCAGAGAAGATTGCTTATGTCTTGAAATCTACTTCCTCAATCCTCCAGCAGATGCAACTCCAGACCATTGGTGGCCTATCAGAAACATGTGACCGATTCTGAACTTGCAGTTGCATCATGCTAGCCTCTATGATACCTGAGCTGCAAAAGCAGCATGAGCATATGGATGCTTATACCATCATCTCCATCTTAATGAGTTGTTTGAAGAGCAGGCGAGATCCGAAAGGTTCAAGTCTCCAGACTCCTCTTCACAACTAGATGCAAGAAGGCACTTCTGCCTCGCAGTTTGTGCTAAAGATGTTGGGTACATTGAGCGACTGAACACACTCGGTTTTGCAATGGATCATGAACTAAGTATTGACTTAATTCTGAGTTGTTTGCCCAAAAGTTATTCGCAATTTGTGATGAACTATCGGATGAACAAGCTGGAAACTACCATTCCTGAGTTAGTCAACCTGCTGAAGTCTGTAGAGCCTTCTGTAAAGCAGGAACAAAAGTAGTTCTGTTAGTTGGTTCCTCGAAGAAAGGTTCTAAGAGGAAGGCCAAAGAACAGAATAAGGGAAAGAAGAAAAAGGCAAAAAACTGAAAAGAAACCAAAAGGCACTTGCCATCATTGTGGCAAGGAGGGTCACTGGCGAAGAAATGCAAGGTTTATCTTGAGTCCTTGAAGAAGAAGGCATCCGATGCCCCTCCTCTTCAGTATCTTCGTTATTGAATGTCACTCTATTTCCTCAAATACCTGGGTACTTGATACTGGGTGTAGCTCACATATATGTAATGACATACAGGGGCTAAGGAATAGAAGAAGACTCGTCAAGGGAGAAGCGAATTTGCGAGTTGGAAATGGAGCAAGGATTGCTGCTATTGCCATCGGAACATATTTGCTAAAGCTCCCACTGGACGTATCTTAGAATGGATAATTGTTATTTCGTTCCTTCGTTAATAAAGAACATTGTATCTATTTCATGTTTGAATGAAAAGGTTATCATTTAACTTTTAGTAACAATTGTTGTTACATAACTTTAAATGGCGTTCTTTATGGGAATGGAACTTTGTGCAATGGCATCTACACGTTAGATTTATCCAGTGACGTTTTCAATATCGAAGTTAGCAACAAACGTGCTCGAATAGATAATCGAATAGACTCCTACACTTGGCATTGCCGTCTTGGCCATGTAAGTAAGAAACGCATGACCGAATTGCACCGATGTGGAATTTTGGAATCATTTGAACCCGATTCATTTGATACATGCGAATCTGCTTAAAAGGCAAGATGACCAAATTACCCTTTACCGGAAAAGGTAATCAGTGGGAGAGTTGCTTGGTCTAATACATACCGATGTATGTGGACCAATGTCAACTCCTGCACAAGGAGGCTATAGCTACTTCATCACCTTTATCGATGATCACTCACGATTCGGGTACGTGTTCTTGATGAAACACAAATCTGAAGCTTTTGATAAATTCAAAGAGTTCAGAAATGAAGTAGAGAAACAACTTGGCAAAAGTATTAAAATACTTCGATCCGATCGGGGTGGTGAATACTTAAGTCAAGAGTTTCAAGATTATCTAAGGGACAATGGGATATTATCCCAATGGACTCCGCCATATACACCACAGCATAATGGTGTATCTGAGAGGCGCAACCGAACCTTGATGGACATGGTAGGTCAATGATGAATCATGCAACTCTTCCAAAATCCTTTTGGGGTTATGCACTTAAGACAGCTGTTTATTATTAAACAGAGTCCCGACCAAGGTAGTCTCTACTACTCCATATGAGATTTGGAATAGTAAGAAACCTCACTTAACTCACCTTAAGATATGGGGTTGTCCTGCTTACGTAAGCGGTTGTATCAGACAAATTGGATGCTAAGTCTGATAAATGTCTATTTATTGGATACCCTAAGGAAACGAAGGGTTACCAATTCTATCATCCCTTGGAACAAAAGGTGTTTGTTTCAAGGCATGCTGTATTTCTAGAAAAAGAATTTCTTTTACAAGAAAACAGTGGGAGTGGCATTGAACTTGATGAAGTTCAAGAAACTCCAATAGACATTACAGAGACACCGAGTCTAGGCCCACAACCGATAATTCATAATGATGAGCTATCAGTTGAACCTAAAACTACACCACCTCTTCGTAGGTCTGATAGGACACGCAACATTCCAGAGAGATACGGATTTCTCGTAAGTGAATCGAACGACGTGTTGCTCATTGGCGATGACGAACCTATCAGTTATGAAGATGTTCTGAAAAGTTCAGAAAGGGACAAATGGCTTGAAGCCATGAAGTCGGAAATGGATTCCATGTACGAAAATCAAGTATGGGACTTGGTTAACCCACCTGAAGGGATTAAACCCATAGGGTGCAAGTGGGTTTTCAAGAAGAAAACCGACATGGAAGGTAATGTTGTTACCTTTAAGGCTAGATTAGTGGCAAAAGGATATCGTCAGAAACAAGGAATTGATTATGACGAAACCTATTCGCCAGTAGCTATGCTTAAATCCATTCGGATGCTCCTAGCCATAGCAGCTCATTATGATTATGAGATATGGCAAATGGATGTGAAAACAGCTTTCCTTAACGGAAACCTGCTTGAGGACGTATACATGATACACCTGAAGGTTTCACATCGGTTGATAAAACCAAGGTATGCAAGCTTCGACGATCCATATATGGACTGAAGCAAGCATCTAGGAGCTGGAACATCCGTTTTGATGAGACAATCAAAAAGTTTGATTTCTCACAAAATCCTGACGAACCTGTGTGTACAAGAAGGTTAGTGGGAGTGCAGTCGTATTCCTAGTATTATATGTCGATGACATCTTACTTATAGGAAACGATATTTCAGTCTTACAGACAGTTAAAATTTGGTTATCCAAAACTTTCTCCATGAAAGACCTGGGAGAAGCAACCTATATCCTTGGGATTAGAATCTATAGAGATAGATCAAAACGGTTGCTTGGTCTTTCGCAGTCTACATATATAGACCGAGTGCTAAAAAGGTTTAGCATGTCGGAATCCAAGAAAGGTTACCTTCCCATAGGCATGGGATCAACCTTTCAAAGTCTATGTGTCCGCGCACAGAAGACGAGAGGATTTGCATGAATAAGATTCCTATGCATCCGCGATAGGATCTATCATGTATGCTATGTTATGTACTAGGCCTGATGTATCGTATGCTTTGAGCGTCACAAGCAGATACCAGTCGGATCCAGGAATGGATCACTGGGCGGCTGTTAAGACAATCCTTAAGTACTTAAGAAGAACTAAGGATGTGTTCCTAATATATGGAGAAGGAGATTTGGTAATACGTGGGTATACAGATGCCAGTTTCCAGACAGATAAGGATGACTCCAAATCGCAGTCTGGATACGTATTTACTTTGAATGGAGGCGCAGTAAGTTGGAAAAGTTCCAAACAAGACACCGTAGCGGATTCCACCACGGAAGCGGAATATATCGCAGCTTCGGAAGCAGCAAAGGAAGCAGTCTGGATCAAGAAGTTCGTCTCGAACTTGGCGTGGTTCCAACCATTGATGATGCAGTGCCGGTTTACTGCGACAACAATGGAGCTATTGCACAAGCAAAGGAACCAAGGTCTCATCAGCGATCCAAACACGTGCTTCGCCGCTATCATCTGATCAGAGAGATTATAAGTAGGAATGACATACAAATTGAGAGAGTTCCCACTGAAAGGAATATAGCGGATCCTTTAACTAAGGCCTTGCCTCAAAGCAAGTTTGAGGGTCATGTTAGAGCCTGTGGTATTGGATACCGTAGCGATTGGCATTAGGCCAAGTGGGAGTTTGTTAGTGATATGAGAGAAGTGTCCTAAGGCAATCGCCTTATGATTGTAAACATTTATTTAATAAATGATAATTCACTATTTGAGTATACATGTTGTGTATTTGATTGGGATCTTAAACTCATCTACTGAATGTCCGCATACATTCACAGCATAAGAGAATTTGTGATGGGATCACAACTAGTGATTATCTCTAAATGTGCAAATGTGAAGTATTGAAATATCCCTAGTCGATGAATTGATAAATACGGACACTATCAATTCTGTTGAGACTAGCATGGGTTATTCTCTATTCAGCTGATTCTCACTGGCTGGTGACATTGGGATGTCCGGAGATAAACATGGATGCTAGTTAAGGGAACTAGTTCATTGGAGTGACTAGCTGTAAGACTTCATATGGGAATCTACATGTAGATATGTCAATGAAGATCTTACTGCGGCTTAAGTGCGATGTTCCTTTGACTTGCGGTGTTCAAGTCATCTTGGTCATGGAGACTTATACTTTGACATCTTAAGCAAGCATCTCCAAGGAGGTGTGGACCCAGGATGATCGGGTATAAGCCGAAGTGCCCGAAGATGTTTGAACAGCCTACAAAGGATTCACCACTCCTTGCGAGGAGATGTATACCCAGGCCTATCGTCGGATTGTTACTCAAAGCCTCTGCCAGAGCATATCATGTTTAGAGTAGAGTCTCTAAAATACATGAGAGTAATTAGAAATCCAAAGGACGAGTAAGACATTACTTGGGCTAGGCGTGACGTAGTCAGCCTAGTGGGGACTGACACCATTGACCGTGTCCTGAACCAAGTGGGTATAAGGTGGTGAAGGGAATGGGGCACGATTCATTAGAGCTGCTGAAGGGTTTCAGAATAATTTCTTCTGAGGTCAAACCGTTGATCTTTCGATTAATTGGGGATCATGATGTACTACTAGGTGCCACTCATGATCGTTCTATAATTAGTTAATTATAGACGGCCAACATAAATCGAAAAGCCTATTTAGTCACACGCACTACGAGTAATCCGAGGGATTTAAAACGAGTTGAAAATTGGATTTTCCGATCAAGAGAAATAAGTCGAATCTGAGTTAGTCAGAGGCGCAATGGAAGCTAAAAATGGCTAAGTCTTTTGAAGGCTTTTTGGGCGAATTAAATGAGTTTAATTCGTGGCGGTTCGGGTTGGGTTTGGCCGACCAAATAAAAGGAGAAAACCAATTTAATTGGTTTAATTAATAAAATAAATATAGCGCGATTTATTTTATAAATTATGGATAAATAAATTTGTATAAAGAAATTTATATAAATAAAATTTATAGAAATTTATTCTTTTATGGAAGATTAAAATAATCCATGAGTTGGTTCATTTTAATTTTATAAAATCAATTATGAATTGATTTATCCATAATAAGAAAGTTTATAAATTTCTTATAAAATTTATTCCATAATTTAAAGAGAAGAAGAATTAGTTTTTATTATAAATTAGTTTATAATAAAGACTTGGTTTAAACGGAATTAATTCATAAGAATTTATAGGATAAATTTCTTATGATAAATAATTAGTTTTATTATAAAGTTAATTATAATAAAATTCATAAGAGAATTTATAGGATAAATCTCTTATGATAACTAATTTGTTTTATTATAAATTGTTTATAATAAGACTAGGCTTAAAAGGAATAAGCAATAAGAAAATTTATAAGATAAATTTCTTATAACTAATTCCGTTAATTCGGTTTAGAGGGAGACTTAGCAAAGGAGTTGCTACTATATAAAGGAACCAAAGGCTAGCCCTTAATTCCAATCGAGTAATTAAGAGATTAATTATTCTCTCCCTCTCTCTCTTCTCTTCTCTCCTCCTTCTCTTCTTCTTTCCTTAGGGCCGGCGCACCCTAGCTCTCTAGGGCCGGCGCACCCTAGCTCCTCTAGGGCCGGCGCCCAATCACAACTCCAAGGAGGTGTTGCCGTGAGCCACTAGAAGAAGAAGAACCCGAACAAGAAGAAGAAGAAGCGGATAGCGACTCCTCTCCTCTCGGAATTCGATTCCGTTACTTTTTGTTGGTTAGTTTCTAACTCTTCTCTTGATCTTTCAAGTTGTGCCTATAGAGAATCTAGTAGTTCTCATCGGCACAAAACTCGTGACTTTGCGAAGTCATCCCGAAGAGAACTCGTCGTGGACGCGAATAGAGGCGAAGCTTCCAAGGGACGCTACGGTTGGATCTCGTCCCTTACTTCGAGTTACGCGAGGTAATTGGTAAATTAGTTTACTTTTCGCAAACTTTTATTTTATGATTATGTCGATACACTATAAGGTTGCATGCTAGATATGAAGTTAAAATAATTTAGGAAATTATTTTATGCAAACTCTTCCGCTGCACGTAAAAATTTTAAATTTTACGAACTCGTATCCTTGTCGACATGCACCCGGTCCCAACACCAGGATGGTTGGGTATAAGCCAAAGTGCCCGAAGAAGTTTGAACAGCCTACAAAGGATTCACCACTCCTTGCGAGGAGATGTATACCCAAGGCCTATCGTCGGATTGTTACTCGAAGCCTCTGGCCAGAGCATCACATGTTCCGAGTATGAATCTCTCAGAAACATGAGAGTAATTAGAATCCGTTGGACGAGAAAGACATTACTTGGGCTAGGTGTGACGTAGTCAGCCTAGTGGGGACTGACACACATAGATCGTGTCCTGAACCAAGTGGGTATTAGATGGTGAAGGGAATGAGGCACGATTCATTAGAGCTGCTGAAGGGTTTCAGAATAATTTCTGAGGTTAATCGTTGATCTTTCGATTAATTGGGGATCATGAAGTACTACTAGGTGCCACTCATGATCGTTCTATAATTGGTTAATTATAGACGGCCAACATAAATCGAAAACCTATTTAGTCACACGTACTACGAGTAATCCGAGGGATTTAAAACGAGTTGAAAATTAGATTTTTCGATCAAGAGAGATAAGTCGAATCTGAATTTTTCATAGACGCATCGGAAGCATAAAATGGCTAAGTATTTTGAAGACTTATTGGACGAATTAAATGAGTTTAATTCGTATGGTTTTTGGCTAGGGTTTGGCCGGCCACAACAAAAGGGAGAACCAAGTTGTTTGGTTCACGTTATAAAATAAACCAAGCGTGGTTTGTTTTATGAAATTATGGATAATATAAATTTTATAAACCAAGGTTTTGGTTTATTATTTTCCTAAAAATTAAAATAAACTTGAATGGTTTATTTTATTTTCTAAAATTGATTATGAATTGATTTTCCGTGATAAGAAAATTTTATATAATAAATTTCTTATGAAATTTTATTCCATAAAGAAAAAAGGAGAAATGGTTGTTTTTATTGTAAATTAAATTATGATAAAAACTTGGCATGATGGAATATTTCATAGAAAAATTTATATGATAAATTTCTTATGAAAATTTATTCCATAAAAAAGAGACTTGGCGGTTGAGAGACTACTATATAAAGGAACCAAGGCAAGGCCTTGGTTCTTAATCCAAGAGATCAAGAAATAAGCCCTCTCTCTCTCTCCTTCTCTCCCTCTCCCTCCTCTAGTGCCGCTGGCCCTAGAGGGACCCTTTGTTGCCGTGAGCTTCATCCACCAAGCAGACGCCGAAGATGAAGAGGAAGCGGGTGCAACTCCTTCCTTCCTCCCGGAATTTTGATTCCGTTATTCGTTTGGTGGTTAGTCTTCCCATCTCTCTCTTGGTATTCTTGTCGTGCCTTTGGAGAATCTAGTAGTTCTTGTTGGCACGAAACTCGTGGCTTTCCGAAGTCATCCCGAAGAAAATTCGGCGTGGACGCGAATAGAGGCGGAGCTTCCAAAGGACGCTACGGTTGGATCTCGTCCCTTTCTTCGAGTTACGCGAGGTAACAAGTAAATTAGTTTACGTTTCTGCAAAATTTTAAATATATGATCATGTCCACACAACATAAGGTTGCATGCTAGATGTGTGGTTAAATAATTTGAGAAATTATTTATGCTAAATCTTCCGCTGCACGTAATTAAATTTTAAAATTACGAACCTGCATCCATGTTAACATGCACCCGGTCCCAACAGTGGTATCAGAGCCGGTTAGTGTTCGACATAATCATATAATTATTTTGCGGAAAACTTTGTCATGATCTCAATTTTGGAAAAAATTTCAATTATGGAAACTTTCCAATTATGATAAATTTTAGATTTAGGAATTTCAAAGTTTGGAAATCCTCATGAAATTTCGCAAACTTTTGAAATATCCTAGCTTTTGAAATTTTATGATAATTGCGAAAACTTCCCATTTTGAAAACTTTCCAATTTTGGAAATTTCCTATTTTAGAAATTTTCCAATTTTGGAAATATGTAAGTTTTCTTTGTACCAAAAACTTACAATTATTCTGAAAACCTATTATGAAATCTCGCAATTTTGGCCACTTTCTTTCAAGAAAGTCTAGACAAATTTATGGATCATTAATTGACAATTAAATTCGAATTGGTTTTAAATTATTAACAAAATTCTTTAATTTGGACTGAGCCTCGGGGAGTCGTCCAAATTAAAGTTAGTTGTTGTAATTTAATTTCCCATTTTGAATAAAATTGTCATGTTTAATTTGGTTACGCCTCGGGGAGCGGACCAAATTAGATTTACAATAATTTTTTTTTTGGGTATCTGAGCCTCGGGGAGCCACCCAAAGAAAATAATTTGTTGTAATTAATAAATCCATAAATAAAATATGTAATCAAATCTTAGAAATTTTGAGGTGATTCTCAAACGATAATTTCCTTATTTGATTTAAGAGGTGATGCTCTTACATATTGTTGTCTCCAAAATTAATTAGGAAAATTATTTCCTATAGAGTTTTCTTAAATAAGATTTTTATAAAAATAATATGTGGTTGAATTAAGAGAATCTCTCTCTTAATTTAATAAGATTTGATTTAGAGAAATCAAAGTCTTAAACATATTATTTCCGAAATTGATTATGACAATTTAGGAAATTGTTTCCCAAAATAATTCCTTGAATAAAGTATGAAATTAGAATTAGGAAATCCGGTTCTTAATTCAATTAATGAGACTTGATAAATTAAGTCACATATATACTTTATTAAGAAAATCGTTAGTACATGATATAATTATATGTCATGAATGTGCTTAGAAAGAAAAGGATGAGACCCAAAGCCCCTTGCAAAATATTAAGGCCAACACCTTCCATTAATATGGTTAGAACCGGAGTTTTGTTTCTCGTTTGAGTTGATGGACACATCCATGCCCGGCTTGAACCTCAACATGTTCAAACCATGGAATTAGTTTATGATTAATATAGTTAGAGTCAGAGGTCAATCCTTAGTTTTGGTTGTTGGACACATCTAAGTCTGACTAAACGGTTGAATGAGCTCCAACCATATTAAAACTATTTCTTGATTAATGGGTCAGCCTTAAGCTTGGAGCATCGATTTGTTATGCCACAGCCAAGGTCGATGTAAAGAGAGGTGCAGTTGGGTGCTATGTATATTGTTACATACTTGTTAATGAGTTAACAACCCAATGATTTATGCAAACATTCAATTAGTTGATAGCATAAAGTGATAGTTACATATATGTGATATGTAATCGGTATAATTACCTACCTTCATAGCTAAGAATAACTTGATGGCCACAGCCATGGTTGTTCTTATCTATGGTTGGATATCAACCTATTTGGAGATGTTCCTACGATCTCCCGAATTGATAAAAAGGGTTATTCAATTTGAAAAATAAATAGGATTTAATTAATGTATATTGATGCATTCTTTATCATTCTTCTCACATAAGCTCAATTTGTATTTCTAGGATAATCACTTGATCATGTCTTCTCTGAATTTGCGTTCCATTTTAGACACCAATAAGCTGACTGGGCCAAACATCATGGACTGGCTTCGAAACCTGAGGATAGTCCTCAAGGCAGAAAAGCTTGCTTATGTCCTTGAAGATCAACTTCCCAACCGTCCTCCAGAAGATGCAACTCTAGACCAGTTAGTGGCCTATCAGAAACATGTGACCAATTCTGAACTTGCGAGTTGCATCATGCTAGCCGCTATGGTACCTGATCTGCAAAAGCAGCATGAGCATATGGATGCTTATACCATCATCTTCCATCTTCATGAGTTATTTGACGAGCAGGCGAGATCCGAAAGGTTCGAGGTCTCCAGACTCCTCTTCACCTCTAAGATGCAGGAAGACACTTCTGTCTCACAGTTTGTTTTGAAGATGTTGGGGTACATTGAGTGACTGGGCACACTCGGTTTTGCAATGGATCATGAACTAAGTATTGACTTGATTCTGCATTGTTTGCCCAAAAGTTATTCACAATTTGTGATGAACTATCGGATGAACAAGCTGGAGACTACCATTCCTGAGTTGCTTAACCTGCTGAAGACTATAGAGCCTTCCGTGAAGCAAGATCAGAAGACGGTACTGTTAGTTGGTTCCTCGAAGAAAGGTTCTAAGAGGAAGGCCAAAGAACAGAATAAGGGAAAGAAGAAAAAGGCCAAAAAGACTGAAAAGACACCAAAAAGCACTTGCCATCACTGTGGCAAGGAGGGTCACTGGCGAAGAAACTGCAAGGTTTATCTTGAGTCCTTGAAGAAGAAGGCATCTGATGCCCCATCCTCTTCAGGTATCTTTGTTATTGAATGTCACTCTATTTTCTCAATCACCTGGGTACTTGATACTGGGTGTAGCTCACATATATGTAATGACATACAGGGGCTAAGGAATAGAAGAAGACTCGTCAAGGGAGAAGCGAATTTGCGAGTTGGAAATGGAGCAAAGATTGCTGCTGTTGCCATCGGAACATATTTGCTAAAGCTCCCTACTGGACGTATCTTAGAATTGGATAATTGTTATTTTGTTCCTTCATAAAGAACATTGTATCTATTTCATGTTTGAATGAAAAGAGTTATCATTTAACTTTTAGTAACAATTGTTGTTACATAACTTTAAATGGTGTTCTTTATGGGACCGGAACTTTGTGCAATGGTATCTACACGTTAGATTTATCCAGTGACGTTTTCAATATCGAAGTTAGCAACAAACGTGCTCGAAAAGATAATCAAATAGACTCCTATACGTGGCATTGTCGTCTTGGCCATATAAGTAAGAAACGCATGACCAAATTACACCGATGTGAAATTCTGGAATCATTTGAACCCGGTTCATTTGATACATGTGAATCATGCTTAAAAGGCAAGATGGCCAAATTACCCTTTTCCGGAAAAGGTAAACCAGTGGGAGAATTGCTTGGTCTAATACATACTGATGTATGTGGACCAATGTCAACTCTTGCACAAGGAGGCTATAGCTACTTCATTACCTTTATCGATGATCACTCACGATTCGGGTATGTGTTCTTAATGAAACACAAATTTGAAGCTTTTGAGAAATTCAAAGAGTTCAGAAATGAAGTAGAGAAACAGCTTGGCAAAAGTATTAAGATACTTCGATCCGATCGGGGTGGTGAATACTTAAGTCAAGAGTTTCAAGATTATCTTAGGGACAATGGGATATTGTCCCAATGGACTCCGCCGTATACACCACAGCATAATGGTGTATCTGAGAGGCGTAACCGAACCTTGATGGACATGGTTAGATCTATGATGAATCATGCAACTCTTCCAAAATCCTTTTGGGGCTATGCACTAAAGACAGCTGTTTACTTGCTAAACAGAGTACTCCCGACCAAGGTAGTCTCTACTACTCCATATGAGGCGTGGAATAGTAAGAAACCTCACTTAACTCACCTTAAGATATGGGGTTGTCCTGCTTATGTGAAGCGGACTGTATCAGACAAATTGGATGCTAAGTCTGATAAATGTCTATTTATTGGATACCCTAAGGAAACAAAGGGTTACCAATTCTATCATCCCTTGGAACAAAAGGTATTTGTTTCAAGGCATGCTGTATTTCTGGAAAAAGAATTTCTTTTACAAGAAAACAGTGGGAGTAATATTGAACTTGAAGAAGTTCAAGAAACTCCAATAGACGTTATAGAGACACCTAGTCTAGACCCACAACCAATAACTCATAATGATGAGCTATCAGTTGAACCTAAAACAACACCACTACTTCGTAGATCTGATAGGACACGCAATATTCCAGAGAGATACGGATTTCTCGTATGTGAATCGAACGATGTGTTACTCATTAGCGATGACGAACCTATCAGTTATGAAGATGTTCTGAAAAGTTCAGAAAGGGACAAATGGCTTTAAGCCTCAAGTCCCAAAACCCAACCAATAAATCATGCTAAAATACAAAGAACTATTATACCACAGGTGAGGGAGTCTTACCTTGGGTTTCTTGATTTTTTGAACCTTGAAAGAGAAGGAAATGGTAAGATCTTTGGACCCTTGAACCCCCTTGTCCTTGTATCCTTGGAAGACCCCTTAGATCTTGGAGATGAGACCTCTTGTGGAGCTTTTCCAAGGGAGAACCCTTCCTTGGGTGTTCGGCTAGGATGAGGGAAGGAGGAGTTTCGAAAATGCAAGTAATGGGAAGAAGAGGTAACTCCCAAAACCCCCCTTTTATAGCCCATTAAGGAGGTAAATGAAGAGTCTCTCCATGACCCTTCATCTTCTTCTATGCTTTAACCAATATCCACTTCATTCCCTCATAACATTACCTTGCTAGGTGAGTTGGTTAGTACATACATGGTTGTACAAGAGGTCCAAGGTTCAATCCTTGGTCCATGCACCTTATTTTTATTTTATTTTTCTTTTTATTTCCCTAAAATTCCGAAAATCCTTTAAAAATTCCCCCATAATTATGTTAATATTTCTTATTAAAATCCCTTTATATTTATACTAATTTTCACCTAAAATCCACCAAAAATTATGGTACTAGAAAGCCCATATAAGGCCCATTAGTGCCCTTTTTCCCAATTTAAATGAGAAAACATGGATTTTCTAGGCCAAGGTTCGCCTTAATATTTCTAGGTTCCTCAGAAGATTATCTAGACATGCTTAATATTTTAAGTAAATATTAAGAGAATTTGCCGGGTCGTTACAGTGAGTGAAGCCGGGTCCTAGCGAGTGAAGCTAGGTGACAGAAACCCCGGTGAGTGAAGCTGGATCCTAGTGAGTGAAGCTAGGTTGAACAAAGTCCTGATGAATGAAGATGGGCATGAAGTCTTGGTCCGGGGGACTGAGCATGAGTAGCCAAGTGGTTGAATCGGTCTGGAGTCCGATCAGAAGTTGGCACGAGCTTCCTTGTTAATAGATCGGTCTGGTGACCGATCCAGGGAGTCTGATCGTTCTGGTGAACGATCAGAAAGCGAACAGAATGTTTCTGTTTGGCTTCTGATCATTCTAGTGAACGATCAGAGAGAGATCAGAATATTTCTATTTGGCTTTTGATCATTCTGGTGAACGATCGGAGAGAGATCAGAAGATGCCTGTAAGAAACTTGATCGATCTGTCTGACCAATCAGGGACATCCTAACCGATCAGGATGGCTCCTGATCGGTCAGGGAGTGACATGGTTGGTCACTCTGACCGATTAGGCGCTAGCCTGATCGGTCAAGTGACTGATCAGGGAAGTGAGCAGGTGGGAGCTGGAGGAAACTCCAGCAAGCTGGTGGATCGGTCTGGTCACCGATCCTCAATTCCTGATCGGTCAGTGTGACCGATCACAGGTTCACTGGATCGATCAGGCAGGAGCCTGATCGATCAGGCCCATCACTGATCGGTCGGGTTGACCGATCAGTGCCTTATTGGAATTCACACAGATTGTTCTTTGGTTGAGGTTCGGTCTGGTGATCGATCCCCAAACTCTGATCGGTCAGGGTGACCGATCAGATCCTTGCTGGATCGATCAGGAGGTGACCTTATCGATCAGGGTCTTCACTGATCGGTCAGGGTGACCGATCAGTGTATGATAACTTTAATTTGAATTCGTTGTCAGACTTCTGATTTCACTCTGATCGCTTCTGATTTCTCTGTTACCCTGTTGATTTCTTTTTAATTTGCTGTGCTAAGCCTCTGATGAGTGTGCAGGTAATACAGGGATGACACAAACCAAGAAGGAGGGACAATTGGAGACTTTCGCTTCGGCCAGGTTTGTTTGTTTTCGATTCGCAGGATTCAATGGCTTTTAGCGTGAGCTGGCAACTGTCTGGCGATGCTGGCGACTGACCTAAGGCTCGGCTGAAGAGGTTTCAGTGGACTGAGCCCAGTAGAGGTCAGTAGGTTGGTGACGGAGCCTGTTGCAGACGCTCCTGGTGTGCTGCAGACGCGCCTGATGAGTTGCAGACGCGCGCCTGGGATGACCTGGTGATGAGCAGAGGTTTAAGAGATGGCTAGCGAAGAAGAGAAGTAGAACTTAGAGAACATTGAATTTGTTTTTGAGATCTTCCCGAGTTGATCAGCAAGCAGACACGAAGAGCTGAAGGTTCTTGCGTGAGGGTTGTGCTGGATTGAGCTCTGTGAAGTGTTCTCTTCTCTTTATGCTTTCTTTGCCTGTGCTTAAGTTTGATATGTATGTTCTTTCTCGTGATCTCCTGTACTCAAATCATTCATTCCTGAGATCTGTGGAGAGGTTACTCCACCGAGAAGGAGAAGCTATTATCCGGAGTTCCGGGGCTTGATCTGTCGACGATCAAGGGATCGCCCACCTCACGGGCACGCCAAGGAGTAGGGGCAAGTTATCCCCGAACCTTGTAAACCCTCCTTGTTAGCGTGGTTTATCTCTGTCTTTCTGTTGGCATATTTTTTGTGTTTGTTTTCTTTCTGTTGTTCTGTTTCCGCTGCTAACTCTGGTCGCAGAAAGAAACGAGAAAGAAGCCAAGTTTTTTGTGTCTGGCTATTCACACCCCCCCTCTCTAGCCATCCAAGGTCCAACAGACATCACTGATGCAACTTACACCAACAATCTCCCCCTTTTTGATGTTTGACAATATCTTAAGTTAGATTAGTTGAAGGGGTTAAATTTTGACTCTTGGAATCAAATGAAAAAAAATGATCTATGTTTTGAAAATACATTTTGATCCTTTGGGGAAAAATAGGAAAAATTTCTAACTAAAGTTCACTCTCCCTCTTTTTGAAAAAGCATTTTGATTTCATTTAGAAAGAGAAAAATTTTTCTCTAACTTAAGCTTACTCTCCCCCTTTGTCATACATCAAAAATCATCAAAAATACTTGCACCAACAATGAAAACATTTTGTTCTTTTGAAAATACTTAGTATAAATTTTTGAAAGCATAGTATAAAACTAAGTACAGATATAGAAGCATTGAAGTTAAACATCATGACTACCAAACCCAAGTCTACATTGATAACATAAGCTCAATCAACCTGACTAAACCCCCAATTCAACACTCAAGAACAAAGCATATAGAAGTTAAACATCATTTTGTAAGGGATCATGTAGCCAGGGGTGAAATAATCCTTAGACATGTGGACTCAATGTCAAACTTAGCTGATATATTTACCAAACCCTTACCTGAATCTGAGTTTAGCTCACTAAGAAGGCAGTTATGGTTATGCTTAGTAGAATAGGATTGCTCTACATGTTGCTTTTTAAAAATTATTTTATTTATTATCTATTAATTATTATGTTTTGAAAAATCATTTTTTTAAGTCTTGAAATTTAAAATGATTTTCCGACTTAGTTTTTTTTAAAAAAACTTACCCCCTTCAAAACTAGGGTTTTTTCGCAAATGAACTTAGCTTGGCCCTAACCCTAGATCTACATGCACCTATAGATCTAGAAGCCAGTATCTCACAAGCACCTTAGGGTACTTTTGATTGATAACGTAGACTGGGTTGAGATGCTTAGGTCTATGTCTTAATTCAAGATGCTTTAAGTCAGTGCATCTGCAGTAATTGGGGCAATAAATACAAATTGAACAGCAATCAGGTTAAGTGTCAAGCTTAGAAAATCTAACTTGATCAGATCACTTAACCTGACTAACCCTAGCGAAAGCTACTGTTTATGACAGTTAATAAGTAGCTAACTGGGTTAGACAACACCCGAACAAGAATAATTTAATTTGGTTTGGTCCAGCTTATGCCTATTTGAGTTGGTTCAATACAGAACTTCATTTTTTTGATATATGACAAAGGGGGAGAGAAAGGAAAGGATAAAATTTTTTTTTCAAATTTTATCTCTTTTATCAAAAAGTAAAGAAAAAAAACTAATGTACATAAAAATGTTTTTCAAATCTAAAGCATTTCAAAACTAAATATTTCTAAGTACTTAACTAGTTCTATGTAAAAATCTGTTTTCCAAAGTGTTTTTGGTGCACAAAGTTTTTTTGAAACATTTTTCTAAGTGTGAAAAACTTGAAAAACTTTTTAAAAAATTTTTCTAAGTGTGAAAAACTTGAAAAACTTTTTGAAAAATTTTTCTAACTGTGAAAAACTTGAAAAACGTTTTTGGAAATTTTCTAAGTGTGAAGGAAAATTTTTTTTCTAAGTATGGAAAGCTTGAAATATTTTTTTCTCTATAGCACTTAGAAGCTTTACAAAACCCCACATATCGTTGAAGAACTCAGGGGGAGAATATTCATTTCAGGGGGAGAAAACTGAATCTTTTTTTTTATTCATTGCTTGTTAATTTTTAACTTAACATTTTGAACCATGTTGCCATAAATCAAAAAAGGGGAGATTGTTGGTCCAAGAAGCACCTAAGTCAAATCTGTATTTTGATAATGGCAAAGGGTTCAGAAGTTAAGGTGTAAATGTGATCTAACAAGCTTACTAAGTGTGCAGGAAAAGTCCTAGGTATACAGGCAAGAAGTCCTGGTAAAGGGCTGGGCAAGAAGTCCTGGTCAAGGACTGGGCAAGGAGACCTGACCAGAAGTTGGGCATAGAAGTCCTGGTCGAGGACTGGGCAAGAAGTCCTGGCAAGGGTTGGGCACCGAAGACCTGACCGGAAGTTGGACAAGAAGTCCTAGTCGCGGTCTGGGCACAAAGACCTGATCGGGTGGATTGGGCAAAAAGTCCAACGGGAGGAGCCGGTTGGCAAAAGGTAAACTCTCCTGAGAGGAGTAGGTGAGGACGCGTACCCCGTGCGAGGGAACAGTAAGCGTCGGTTCCATTTGGGAAAACCAAAGTCAGAACCAAGATAGCTTAGGCTGTAAAAAATGACTAACATATCATGCTTTGTGTGTTTTGGAACTAACATTGGTTGCAGGGAACGAAGGAATGTGTTTCTGCAGCTGAGGCGCCTCAAAGGAGTGAGGCGCCTCACTGGTGCTAGGCGCCCGGATGGATACGGGTGCCCCAGGTCAAGGCCAAAACAAAACCGACAGAGCAAGCTGCCACGAAGCCTCTGGACCAAGTCAGCTCAGGTGCCCCCATCTGATAGATCGATCGTGTCTGCTAGAGGGGGGTGAATAGCAATTTTCGAACCCCTTTCTGTTGGTGCAGAATGCACCCAAGTCAAACCTGTGTTTTGATAATGGCAACAGAGGTCAAAAGTTAAGTCTTACTTGTTTTCTAACAAGTTACTCTAGTGTGCAGAGACAAAGTCCTAGCGAAGGAATGCTAGGCACCTGGCGAAGGACTGCCAGGATACAAAGCCCTAGCGAAGGACTGCTAGGCACCTGGCGAAGGACTGCCAGTATCCAATCCCTAGCGAAGGACTGCTAGGCAACTGGCGAAGGACTGCCAGTATCCAAGCCCTAGCGAAGGACTGCTAGGCAACTGGCGAAGGACTGCCAGTATCCAAGACTTGGCAAAGGACCGTCAGGCAAAAGTCCAACAAAAGGAGCGGTTGGCATCAGGTACATTCTCCCGAGAGGAGTAGGTGAGGGCGCGTTCCCCATCGAGGGAACAGTAGGCGTCGGTTCGACCTAGGGTTCCATTTTGGAGACCCAAAGTCAGAACCAAGTCAGCTAAGGCTGTATAAACTAACCACTTAATGTTTTGTTGTGTTTTGGACTAACCCTGGATGCAGGACCGAAGGAACGAGTGTCTGCAGCTCAGACAGCCTCAAAGGAGTGAGGCAACAGCTGACCAGGGCGCCCGGAGTGTCTCGGGCGCCCCCAAGGTGAACACAAAACACACAAATCAGAAGCAAGCTTCGACAGTGCATCCTGCGGGCGCCCCCGTGCTCCCGGGCGCCCCCAATAACAAAGCATCGAAGCAGCCCCAGCGAAGCCTAAAGGATAAGTGTTTGACCCGGTCAACCCGGGCGCTCCGAGCGCTCCGGGCGCCCCGGTCAACATCTATCCCCAGAAGGAAGGGATCAGACGGTGACCGAGATCCAACCGGATCAAACGCCACGTGGGGGCGCCCCCGACATCCCGGGCGCCCCCAGGCCCTATATAAAGGACCCTCGACCAAGGCTTCAGGACACAACTCCCGATCAACTCTTCTACGCTCTTCTGCACTCGCGCTTCGCCTCGAAATCCTTCCAACTCGAGCCGACGACGTCCCGCTGCTCCGAAAAAGTCGATCTACCCCGGACGTCGGTAAAACAGCTATTTAAAGTTTACTATACTTAATTCTGTAATAATTATTTGTAAACTATTTTGCGCACTATATAGAATTGCCCAAAGTAAACGGTCAATGACCGTAGGCCTTGGAGTAGGAGTCGACACAGGCTCCGAACCAAGTAAAATCGACTGTGTCTCTATGTTGTGCTTTTTAATTTCCGTTGCGTACTTGCTCTAAGTTTTCTGAAAAATGATTTTCGATATTCACCCCCCCCCCCTCTATCGGTTTTCTCGATCCAACAAGTGGTATCAGAGCGGGGAAGTTCAAACTTGGTGCAACCACCAGTTTGAAAATTTTTCGGATTTTTATTTCTTATTCTCATTCGAATTTTTTTTAATAAAATTTTTTTTAATATTTTATTATCCTTATCCCGCACTACTAATCCAAGACCAAGTCTTGGGATATTTTTGTTAGTTTTTTTTACAGATCAAATGGCCATGCAAGAGGGATTTAGCACCGCCAGACCTCCACTCTTCAGTGGAGAAGACTTTTCCTACTGGAAAAGCTGTATGGAGGTCCACCTGAAAACTCAGGTGGACATGTGGATCATCATCCAGTCCGGACTAGAGATACCCATAAATGCTGATGGACTTCCTCAAAGCTACACAGAGTGGGACACCGCTCTGAAACGAAAAATCGAAGCCGACGCTAAAGCGACTCAGACTCTTCAATACGGATTGACGAAAGAGGAGCTGAACCGCGTGGGCCCCTTCAACAGTGCCAAGGAGCTGTGGGCAAAATTGATCGAGCTGCACGAAGGAACATCAGATACTCGAATCAGTAAAAGGGATCTGCTTCTGAACAAACTCTACACCATCAAGATGGCCGACAACGAAACAGCAGCCTAGCTCCACGCACGAATCCAAGAGTTGATGAACGATCTTCACACTATAGGTCACAAGGTTGAAAACCGTGACTTAATAAGGTATGCCTTAAACGCTTTCCCTAGAAACACCTTGTGGGCATCTATGGTAGATGCATACAAGGTCTCAAGGGATCTTTCAAAAATAAAATTAGACGAATTGTTTTCCGAACTAGAACTGCACGAACAAACTAACACCAATATGGTCGAGAAAGGTATTGCTTTCGTTGTAGGTAAAACTGGAAGGACAACAAAGAAGAAGCCTGAACCTGAACCCGAGTCTAACTCAGACTCAGAAGACGAAGAAGGAGATCAAACTAAGCTGGTCCGACTAGCCCGAAGCTACTACAAGGAGCTGAAGAACCGAACCAACAAACGGAAAATCAGCCGAAGAAAGGACGAACCAGCTGAACCCGCGAATGACAAAAACAAGCCGAACGTAACCTGCTACGAGTGCAAGAAGAAGGGCCACTACAAGACAGAATGTCCAAACTTAAAGGAAATCAAAAAGTCAAGAAGAAAGAAAGCGCTCCAAGCAACCTGGGACGAATCTTCCTCAGAAGAAGAAGAAGAAGCACCCCAATCAAACCTACTAGCCCTGACCGCCTCAGAAAAAGTCGAGACTGAGTCAGAATCAGAACAGGACGACGGCAAGCTGACCTTTTCAGAAGACGGCGAAATCAAGGTAAGTGGTTTCAATAGATGTCAATTAAGTGAATTAATTTCATATCTTTCTCGAGATTTGGCAAAAGCCAAACTCCGAGTCGAATCCCTCCGACAGGAAGTAAAACTCCTGAAAGAGGGAGTTGACTCTAAACCCTTAACCGAGAAGGTTCAGGAAGGAACTCCCACTCAAGTTGAAAAACTTGAAAAGGAGAACTCCTCCCTGAAAACTCAGGTTAAGGATCTTAGATCAGCTTTAGAACGATTTACATCTGGTTCCAAGGGTCTTGACATGATCCTTGGAAAACAGGAATCAGTTCTAAATCGATCCGGACTGGGCTATAGAACCAAATCCTGGCAAAGATCTTACCTTGTTGTACTGAATCAGTCCAGAGGTAAAATTCAGGCATGGGTACCTAAACTATACCTGAACAAACCAACTGGATCAAATCAGTATTGGATCCCCAAGGACAAGATTCACATCTTGCCTAACCATCACCGTGGCTTTAGTCCAGGGGGAGCCAAACTGAAAACAATATTCATTATTAGATAAGAATTTAATTCTTGATTGCAATTGCTTGATTGTTTGTTTATTTAAAATTCCTGCAATTTACCATGCTTAGATTTAGGAATGGTTAGTTAAGGACTGAACAAACTTAACTGAAACTTGACAACATAGTATTGGGTGGAGGTGAGATGATAGTACGTTAGGGAAGCCAATTTGGCGGAACTAGCCGAAGCTACCGATCCAAGACCCAAACTAATTAGACCAGAAATTTTTCAAAGAATTTTGAAAATGAAATTTCATTAAAAGGCTTTGTCAAGGAAAGGGTGGATGATCCCATAAGGCTACGGCCAAAGAAGGCCTAGTGCCTCGCCAAGACCTGGAAGCCAATTTTTGAAATTCAAATTCAAATTATTTTTTGTTAAATTCGAATCTAACACAAAATTTCAGTTATTTGTAGATTTAATCATCTTTTCAAAATTTTCAAAATTAATTAAGTTCTCAAAATTTAATTGTTTTCAAAATTAATTAAGTTATCAAAATTTAATTATTTTCAAAATTAATCAAAATTTTCAAAATAGTCTTAACTATCAAAACCTGTCTCACGAAACCTATAAGGCTAACGTGATTGAACACCCTAGACTGGGTGAGACAGTAGGATTAAGACTCAATTGGAAATTATTTTGATGCCTATGAGATAATCATGTATTTAAGATCACTGTCAAACCATGGTAAACATAGTCAAACCATGGTCAAAGCAGTCAAATCAATTCCAACCATGGTCAAATCAATTAAACCATGGTTAAATGATGACAAGACAAAATTTTTGTCTTTACATACACTATCTCGGGCGCCCGGAACCACGCGGGCGCCCCCCCCCCATCACCTTTTCCTTCCCTCGAGACATAGAGCTGACTCAGCCTTTGACCAGGGCGCCCAGAACCACGCAGGCGCCCCCATCACTCTCAATGCAGCAAAAGCTGCAAAGTACCCTGTCAGAGGGCGCCCGGGCTGTCCGGGCGCCCCTAACCAGCCAAAAGTCACTGCCTTTGGCAGCAGCCGCTGACCGGGGTGCCCGGAAGCTCCCGGGCGCCCCCATTGGTTTGCCTATATAAGGCACCCGAATTCCTCTTTTCTTTCCACACCAAAATCAACCTCCTTCTTCACTTCTTCCTCTTCAAGAAGATCTTGCAAGTCCTCATCCTCAACTATGCCTCCCCGAGCTGCCCGGTACAATTTTAGTTAATTTTTTATTGCATTGAAATTTATTTTTATGCAAATACCCTCATGATTCTTTTAAATTTCCTTAACTTAGAAGACGCCGACCAAACCCGGCCAACCCCGGTGCCGAACCAAGTCCTGACCCTAGGTTCCCTACCCTAGAGTTATGTAATAAGTTTGCTCAAACTATTTACAAGCCCATTAAAACAAGCTATCTCAATAGGCACTTCTTTACCCAATCATGCCCCGTAGCCATGAATACTATCAACTTCTATCAATTAGATAATCTTGTCTTCTGCACCCATACTATTAATGAATCTTTATGTGCAGAGTTTTACAACAACATAATTCGACAAGATAATCTTATGTTTTACACTACTGTCCAAGGGATACCTTTGTCTATCACCCCTACTTTGTTGAACCGATTCCTAGGACTGCGACCCTCTCAGTCCACATTTTGCTGCTATCCTCCTAGGACCCCTCCATTTGATCCTCCCTACTCTCACATTACCCTAGACACCATCCACTCCTATTTCTATAGGGCAGACCTCCCCGCAAATAGACGTTTCCAAGCCGTTGAACTTCAGGCACAGGACTATGCCTTGTATAGAGTCCTGGTCCGCTGTATCTTACCACTCTCCACCAGAGATCTCGGGACTATGCGACCCTTTCATGCTTTCCTTCTATATGCCCTAGTCCATCACCTTGACATAGACATTGGACTCCATATGTTTCATACCATTCTGCATGCGTCCAGTGTCACGACCCAGGGACGAGTGCGCACACCATTTTGCCACATCATCACATCCCTCCTTCATCACCACGGTCGCGACATTACCGTGGGTGAAATAACCGCTATGACTGACTTTGACGAAATAGGATTTAGGAACTTCTCGTTAGCGGGTCT
The DNA here is from genome assembly GCA_024364735.1 of Boesenbergia rotunda. NCBI lineage: Eukaryota > Viridiplantae > Streptophyta > Magnoliopsida > Zingiberales > Zingiberaceae > Boesenbergia > Boesenbergia rotunda. The sequence continues at coordinate 281,543 of JAGFNQ010006206.1, read as the reverse complement.
AGAAGTGTCGGCCACCGGGGTTCTTAGTTGGAGACGACAGCAGGCCGGGGCGCCAATCGACTCAGACGAGGAGGTTGACGTCGACGTTGGAGACATCGCTGCAGCAGCCCGAGCACACATCGACGAGCCCGCTCCACCGACACTCTACCAGAGAGTGACACATTTAGAGACACAGGTTCAGAGTCTCCGAGAGGAGGTCGAAGCCTACCACATAGAGCAGATGGACGCTCGTCGAGCCGATCGAGAAGTGGCTGACGCACGATTCATTGAAATGATGGCACGATTCGATTCATGGCAGCCTGGCCCATCTGATCATCCCGGTCCCTCGTCCTAGATTTGATTAGTATTGTACCAGTACCTATTTGACTACCCCTACTCAGTAGGGTTGACTTATGTTTGACTGTATGACTATGTTGAACCTTGAGTACCTGCTTTATTCTATGTTGACTAGTTTATGATACTGGTTTCTTGTCAATTCAGCAGTTAGGATTGTGCTCTGTAGAATAGATTAACTTTATTTTTTTCTCTCTGCTCTACTTGATTTAAAAATCAGTTTCTAAAATTAGAATCTTGAAAAACTGTTTTACTTAATTTCAAAATCAGTTTTCATTTTCGACATAGTTTTATTTTTATTTCAAAACTACCCCCTTTCAAAACTAGGGCTTTTTCGAAAATGGACTTAGCCTAGGCCCTAACCCTAGAACTGCATGCACCTATAGACTTAGAAGCCAGCATCTCACAAGCACCTTAGGGTACTTTTGGTTGATAACCTAGAAAGGGTTGAGATGCTTAGGTCTTTGCCTTAATTCAAGATGCTTTAAGTCAGTGCATCTGCAGTAATTGGGGCACTAAATACAACTTACATAGCAATCAAGTTAAGGGTCAAGTTTAGAAAATCTAACTTGAACAGAAACACTTAACTTGACTAACCCTAGCAAAAACTACTGTTTATAACAGTTAGTAAGTAGCTAATTGGGTTAGACAGGTCCCTACAGAGAAAATTGACTGATTTAGTTTAAGTCTAATTATGAATTGGTTCAGTACAGCAAAATCTTACTTATTTCCTTTATGCAATCTTATTTCTGCTATATTTATCTGTTTTGATATATGGCAAAGGGGGAGAGATAGGAAAGGAGAGAGTAAAATTAATTTCTTTTAACTCTATCCTTTATTCAAAAAGTTTTCAAAAAAAAACTCTATCCTTTATTCAAAAAGTTTTCAAAAATTTTCTTATCCTTTATTCAAAAATTTTCAAAAATACTTAAGCTTTTCAAAATTGACTAAAGTACTTAAGTTCTTAAAGCTTTCAAAATTTTTACTTAAGCTTTCAAAATTTTGCTAAGTATTCAAGCCTTTCAAAATTTTCTTACTTAAGCGTGTCAAAATCTTTTACCTTAAGCTTAAGTTTTTCAAAACTGTATAAGAACAATGTTACTAAGTACTTAGGTTTTTCAAATTTATTAAGTACTTAAGTTTTCCAAATGTACTAAAGTGTTTCAAAGTTTACTAAGTACTTAAGCTTTTTAAATCCTACTAAGTACTTAAGCTAACACTTTCAAAACTTTTGAGTACCTTAAAACTTAAAGCTTCAAACTTTTTAAGTACTCTAAAATCATGCTTCAAAAACTCTCCTATGTACTTTTAACTTAAGTTATTAAAAGATTTCTAAGTACCTAAAACATAAGTTTCAAAGTACAAGTAAAGTTGTTTAACCCCACGAATTTTTGAAAAATCTAGGGGGAGATTCCTTCCAGGGGGAGGGAACAAAATTTAACCTTTTCATGCTTGCTTAAACTTAACTTTTTGAACTTGGGTTGCCATAAATCAAAAAGGGGGAGATTGTTGGTGCAGAATGCACCCAAGTCAAACCTGTGTTTTGATAATGGCAACAGAGGTCAAAAGTTAAGTCTTACTTGTTTTCTAACAAGTTACTCTAGTGTGCAGAGACAAAGTCCTAGCGAAGGAATGCTAGGCACCTGGCGAAGGACTGCCAGGATACAAAGCCCTAGCGAAGGACTGCTAGGCACCTGGCGAAGGACTGCCAGTATCCAAGCCCTAGCGAAGGACTGCTAGGCAACTGGCGAAGGACTGCCAGTATCCAAGCCCTAGCGAAGGACTGCTAGGCAACTGGCGAAGGACTGCCAGTATCAAAGCCCTAGCGAAGGACTGCTAGGCAACTGGCGAAGGACTGCCAGTATCCAAGACCTGGCAAAGGACCGTCAGGCAAAAGTCCAACCAAAGGAGCGGTTGGCATCAGGTACATTCTCCCGAGAGGAGTAGGTGAGGGCGCGTTCCCCGTCGAGGGAACAGTAGGCGTCGGTTCGACCTAGGGTTCCATTTTGGAGACCCAAAGTCAGAACCAAGACAGCTAAGGCTGTATAAACTAACCACTTAATGTTTTGTTGTGTTTTGGACTAACCCTGGATGCAGGACCGAAGGAACGAGTGTCTGCAGCTCAGAGAGCCTCAAAGGAGTGAGGCAACAGCTGACCAGGGCGCCCGGAGTGTCCCGGGCGCCCCCAAGGTGAACACAAAACACACAAATCAGAAGCAAGCTTCGACAGTGCATCCTGCGGGCGCCCCCGTGCTCCCGGGCGCCCCCAGCGTCCCGGCGCCCCCAATAACAAAGCATCGAAGCAGCCCCAGCGAAGCCTAAAGGATAAGTGTTTGACCCGGTCAACCCGGGCGCCCCGAGCGCTCCGGGCGCCCCGGTCAACATCTATCCCGAGAAGGAAGGGATCAGACGGTGACCGAGATCCAACCGGATCAAACGCCACGTGGGGGGCGCCCCCGACATCCCGGGCGCCCCCAAGCCCTATATAAAGGACCCTCGACCAAGGCTTCAAGACACAACTCCCGATCAACTCTTCTACGCTCTTCTGCACTCGCGCTTCGCCTCGGAATCCTTCCAACTCGAGCCGACGACGTCCCGCTACTCCGAAAAAGTCGATCTACCCCGGATGTCGGTAAAAGAGCTATTTAAAGTTTACTGTACTTAATTCTATAATAATTATTTGTAAACTATTTTGTGCACTATATAGAATTGCCCAAAGTAAACGGTCAACGACCGTGGGCCTTGGAGTAGGAGTCGACACAGGCTCCGAACCAAGTAAAATCGACTGTGTCTCTGTGTTGTGCTTTTTAATTTCCGCTGCATACTTGCTCTAAGTTTTCCGAAAAATGATTTCCGATATTCACCCCCCCCTCTATCGGTTTTCTCGATCTAATACTTTCTTCCTACACGGTTAGTTGCACAGTGGAATATACAATAAATACAATAAAATAAAAACTAACCAATGCTAACACGGAAGATTTACTTGGTATCCACCCCGGACGGGTGACTAATCCAAGAATCCGTCGGTGGATCACTCCCCGGATAACCTTCTGCTAACTCTGTCGCTCCTTGTGGGTGGAGAAACCTCGCCACAGCACCTTGACACGACCTGAGCACAAAGACTACTATCTTGCCTTTAACCAAGACAAGATCCGTCAAGAATCTCAACCACCACGAAGTCCTCTTTAAATAGGACTCGGGCTGAAACCCTCGCCACTAGTCGACTGCTCCCAGGGTAGTCGACTGGTGTCACTAAATTCGACCGTTGCACCCCAACGTTCGAATTCTCAGCCACCTACCAGTCGATTGCTCCCAGAGCAGTCGACTGGTCCCCGGCCAGAACCCTTCTGTGAGTTTCATTAGCCGACTGCCCCCAGGCCAGTCGACTGGTCACTCACCCACCTAAGGTTACCCTTCCTGAGTACATTCCACTCCGTACTCAAACCCTAGGATTTCCCGAGTACAATCACACAGCACTCGTACCCTCACGACTCGATTGACTCCTCACTCAGCAGACTCGACTATTGCCTTCGCGCCCTCTACATCTTTGCCCCTCGGATGCGCACGCAAACCTCCAGTTTGCCTCCATGCCACCCTTCACGTATGCCTCGAAGTCCGCGCCCATCAGCTCATCGTCCCTGCTCTCCAAGGTCCCTCGGATGCGCATGCAAGCCTCCAGCTTGCCTCCATGCCACCCTTCACCATACTGAGATCGTCCAGTCAAGTCCATATGTGTAACCTGTACATCCTACACACTCAACATACACATATGAGAACACAAGGGAAACCTAACTTAAACCCTTTGCCCAAACATCAAAACACTTGGTCACTCCGGACCACAAATTGCCTCAACAATCCTTTTTGATGTTTGGCAATACGTTTAAGTTAGGGAAAGCAAGACAGTAGTCATTGCAAAAACAATGCTAAATGAATGCATATGCACTGCAAAACTGGATCCTATCCCAAGGCATCTCACACCTAACCTTCCAAGTTAGGATTTTCAACACCTAACCCTCCAAGTTAGGAAAAGCTTTTCCAAAGCTTCCCCTACACTGGACTTACAAAGGCTTTTTAAGAACCTCTCCAAGGTTCCCCTTACGCCAAGAATGGAGCAATCATGCTCCCCCTTAATCTTAGCTCCCCCTAAACCTAGGGTTTCTAGCAAAGATGTGTTTGGTTTCCCAACTTAAACTCAACACTTCTCCCCCTTTGCCATACATCAAAAAGACCCCAATAATATCTCAATTATTGGTTCTTTTAATCCCTAATGACCATAAACAATGTGTATTAGCCCCCCATACACTTGTTTTGCATCATTTGGACGCATACCCAATTGCTGAAACTTAATTCAGCATTTACCAGTCGACTGCCCCAAATGGCAGTCGACTGATACTCTGAAACACAGAATTTCAGCCTTTCTGACGAAATTCAGAAATGCGCCAGAATTTCACAAATCTCCAAAAATTCTCAAATTTTGTGGAGATATTTGTGGTACACATACCTACTTGGGAAAAATATATTCCAAAATGTATTTGTCACCATTCCCAAGTTTGACATGAAACTCAAAACTAGCTAAAAACTTTAATCAAACCTTGACCTAAAGTCCTAGTTTTGGTTTCCTCTTGATGTCTTTGCCCATGCCAACCCACAATGCGTCCCTAGCATTTATTTGCATGGTAATTACACACTAAAAATCAATTTTCATACAATATGACCCCAATACCATATTTCCATGCATGAAACTCAAAAACAACATGCCAAAACCCAAGAATTGAGACTTAAGTCCGTCTCCAATTCCTTTGGCACACTCCATGGTCCATCTAGACCTCTAGGAGTAACCCTCCCAAAGTCCATTCACCATATATCCCAAAGGCTCCTAGAGCTCCCCCTAGAGCTCTTAGCCCTAGCCACCTCCTTAAGTGACTCAATCCACACTAGGCCACACCGGTGTGCCACCGGTGATTCTTGGCTTACAAAATGAACCCTCTTAACCTTAGACACCTTGTCTTTGGTTAAGTCATTTTCATTCCCTTTGGATGACACCCTCTTGTCATCCTTGGACTTCTCCTTCTTGCCATGATCATATGTCTTCCCAACATATTTCTTTTTGTTGGCCTTGGAGACTCTAGACCGATAACCCAGACCCGATCTATCATAGTTGGGTTTTAAGCTACCCAACACCATGTCTAAGCCCTTAGATCCAACCATGAAACTTTCTAGGGTCTTTTTTAATGTATCAAGCCTTGCTCTCAAGGCTTGATTTTCCCTTGCCAAGTCCCTAACTTTAGTTTCCATATGTCCACCTTGGACATTCCTAGGCCTACCCTCCTTTCTAGGCACATTCCTTCCCTTTTTGGGATTAGTGCCATGATCCTTAGGTCTAGAGATTTTGGGTCTATCCTTATGCATGCTCTCTCTAGGGTTTTGACCTACCTTGTTAATCCTAGTTCTATCATTATATTTAAAACCATGGATGAATGATTAACATGATTTTAAATATGCAAGGAGGAACTTGAAATTGAATTACTTTTTAACCTAGGGTTAGGAAGTACCTCCCTTACCCTTATAGTCCCTCCTTGTTGTGAACTTCTTCTCTTCCTTCTTTCCTCCTTCTCCCATCTTCTTAGATGCTCTATTTTCTTGTTTTCACTTTTCTTTGGGCACTTAGTGTGGTAGTGCCCCAATTCTCCGCATGTGAAGCATCTAATCTTCATCTTCCTCTCTTGGGCTTCTCGATTCCTACAATTCATATTAGACTTAAATCGAATGGACCCGGGTTTAGAGAGTACCTCTTGTTCTTGTGTAGATGAGGGTCTCTCCTCCCCCTCAATCCTTGAGGTGGTGACCTCCTCCTCTTCTCTAGATGAGGTGGATGACCTCTCACTTTCTTCTTCCACTCACTTGATGATGTTGATACTTCTCCTTCTTTTTCTTCTTTGGATGTCGAAAATCCCTCACTCTCTCTTCCACTTCTTGAATCAATGGATTGATTTCTTTGGGCTCTTGAATTCGTGTAGGATTTTCATGATATTCATTGACTTTATTGTTGATGCAGTCTGACCATAATTGTTGTTTTCATGTTGACACTGATTTTAGTTTAGGTTAATGAGATAATTGGGATTAAGTCCTGGTCGGGGACTAGTCACACCTAGTGGGACTAGGTGGAGTGGAAAAGACCTAGTGAGACTAGGCATACCTAGTGGGACTAGGTGGAAACCCTGGCTTGGAAGGCCAGGTCCAATCTTGAGAAGCTAGGTTGGATGAAACCCTGGCTTGGAGGGCCAGGTCCTAGCTTGGGAAGCTAGGTTGGATGAAACCCTGGCTTGGAGGGCCAGGTCCTAGCTTGGGAAGCTAGGTTGGATGAAACCCTGGCTTGGAGAGCCAGGTCCTAGCTTGAGAAGCTAGGTTGGATGAAACCCTGGCTTGGAGGGCCAGGTCCTAGTTTGAGAAGCTAGGTTGGTTGAAATCCTGGTGAGTGAAGCCAGGTCCTAGCTTGGGAAGCTAGGTTGAAGTCCCGGTGAGTGAAACTGGGCATGGAGTCTTGGTCCGGGGGACTGAGCATGAGTCAGAGAAGGTTGGGAGCCCGTTCTCTTGACTTAGAGTGGATTTGGCCTTACCTGGATTGGTCTGGTGACCTATCAGGGAAGTTGGCACGAACGTTCTTAGTCGATCGGTCTGGTGACCGATCCAGTGATGTCTGATCGGTCTGGTGACCGATCAGGGAGCATACAGTGAGTTTGTTAGGCTACTAATCGTCTCCTGATCGGTCTAGTGACCGATCAGGGAGACTATTCAGATCGGTCTGGTGAACGATCAATTGTCGCGAGCTTCTCACTATAACCGATCAGGCTGGAGCCTAATCGGTCAGGAGGAGTTCTGATCGGTCCCCAGACCGATCAGGCCACATCCTGATCGGTCTGGTGACCGATCAGTGGGTTTGGGCAGCGATGTTGGAAAATCACTCTGCAAAGGGGTGGATCGGTCTGGTGACCGATCCACGACCAGGGATCGGTCTGGTGATCGATCACGAAGAAGTTGCGATTTCTTATTTCTCACTGGGGACCGATCAGGCTGGAGCCTGATCGGTCTGGACCCATCCTAATCGGTCTGATGACTGATCAGGAGTCACTCTGATCGGTCTGGTGACCGATCAGTAGCTGACAGCTTTAATTCAAAAGCGTTGTTAGAGTTTTGATCGCGTTCTGATTGCTACTGATACACTACTGATCTTTGTTCTGAGTCTTCTGATATTTGATCCTCTGTTGATTTGTTGTGCTAATGATCTGCTAAGTATGCAGGTAACTCAGGGCTTACTCAAGGAGAGTCAACTGGGGTATTTTTCTACGACAGTTTGGACATTTCCCGTTTGCAGGAAACAACGGCTTCTGGCACGAGCTACAACGGCTAAGAAGCTGATGACCTGGGGCTCAGCTGGAGAGGATTCAGTGAGTCCAGAGGAGGTCAGGGATAGCTGGGCTGTTGCAGGTGAGAAGCTGGCAAGATCCAGAGGAGCGTCTATGACCTAGCGATGCCGGCGATGCAAAGCAGGTTAAGCTGTGAAGTGGAGAAGGAGCAGCAACACTTGATCATCTCTTGCAGTAACAAGCTACTTCTCCATCTCTGGGGCAACATTCTGATCCTTGAAGCAACTCCTGCATACACTTGAGCAATCGACAACCTGAGCACTTGGAAGAGGTAGAGAGCTTGGCGAGTCCATCAGCAAGACATGAAGAGCAGGGAGTTCTTGCGTGAGATCTTTGCTGAGTGGAGCTTGGTGAGGAGCTCTCTTGTGCCCTTTCTGTCCTAAGTGCTCTGTAAGCTCCTTATTGTTTCATTGTGCTTAATTTCATATACACTGATTGAAACGCTGTGGAGAGGTTACTCCATCGAGAAGGAGGTTGCATTCTATCCGAATTTTTCGAGGCTTGATCTGCCGACGATCAAGGGATCGCCACCTTACGGGCACGCCAAGGAGTAGGGGCAAGTTATCCCCGAACCTTGTAAATCCTCTTTGTTAGCGTTTTGTACTTGTGCGTAGTTTAGGGTTTAGTTTCTGCATCTCTTTGTTTTTGTATTGCTTCTGCTGTGCTGCGACTAACCCTATGTGCAGAGTTTCAAAAGTGAATGAAATTCGTGTCTGGCTACATTCACCCCCCCTCTCTAGCCATCCAAGCACCAACAAGTGGTATGAGAGCTTGGGGCTCTGTTCAAGCGACTTAACATCTGAGAGTCTACAAGAATGGCTTTGAGAGAAGGATTTAGCACCACTCGACCTCCCTTCTTCGATGGATCGGATTTTCAATATTGGAGGCCTCGCATGGAGTACTACCTCAAGACCGACATAGGTAGGAAGGTTTCACCCCTCCAAGAGATGCGGAGGGAAAAGAGTTGGAATCTTCGTGGTGGTCAGCTGAGCAAACCTGGAAAGGAGAAGCCGATGCGAAGGCGGTGGTGACCTTGAAATGTGGAATGAACAAAGACCAACTAATCAAGGATGGTCCCTTTACAAGCGCAAAGGATTTGTGGAACAAGCTCATCGAGCTTCATGAGGGTACCCGAGACTCAAGGATAGCTAAGAGGGACTTGTTCCTCAATCAACTACAAAATCTCTCCATGAAGGAGAGTGAAACGGTAAGTGAGCTTCATAGTAGATTCAAAGAAGTTCTCAACAGTCTCCACTCCATTGACGAAAAGGTCGAGAACCGCGACCTTGTGAGGTATGTGTTAAAAGCTTTTCCAAGGAATGTCTTATGGTCATCCATGGTGGATGCCTACAAGGTTTCTAAGGATTTGTCAATTGTCAAATTGGATGATTTATTTTGTGAAATAGAGCTACATGAAATGGCTAACAAAGGCCCCAAGGAAAAGGGGATTTCACTTGTAGCAGGGGAAAAGACCAAGAAGAAGGAGAAGGAAGTCTCTTCATATTCATCCGAGTCCGAGTCCGAGGAGGATGGCAGCGGGTCTTCTTCCTCCGAGATGACCAACTTTGTTAGATGAATGATGAGGAAGAGCCGGCGCTTCAAGGGTAAAGGTAACCCTAGTGAAGTTAAAATTGATAAGTCTAATGTTACTTGTTATGAGTGTAGCAAGAAAGGGCACTTCAAGAAAGACTGTCCAAAACTCAAGAAGAAAGAGAAGAAATCAAACAAGAAGAAGAAGGCCTTGAAGGCCACATGGGATGAATCGTCCTCTAGTTCATCCGAAGAAGAGAAGGAGGAGAAGAGTACTCGCCATGTAGCACTCATGGCTATTAAAGATCAAGAAAGCAGTGATGAATCCACGGACTCTTCAAACGTGGCTTCATCATCTTCGGATGATGAAGAGATAATCTCTCCTGAATTAGACAAATGTTATAGAACAATTGCATGTTTAACCAATTTGTTAAAGAAATCAAAAGATAAGGTTAAATCATTGAAAGTAGAAGTTGAACAATTGAAATCCTCTAGGGATGAGGATGTTGATGATTTGCATGTAGAGATGTTAGAAGATGAGAACAAATCTTTGAAGAGTGAGGTTGAGAGACTCAAGAGTGTTCTTGAGAAATTTTCAACTAGCTCTAAGACTTTAGATATGATTCTAAATGCACAAAGGGTGGTTTACAACTGTAACGCCCGCTTTTTTTTTTTCATAAAACGGCGTTACGCTAACATACGTAGGGGCATGTGAACATCGTAATACAACGGAATAAGTTAAACTTACACATACATGCACCTAGGAATCCTTCCTAACATAGTGACATGGGAACTTAGCATTATTAACACCGTACTTATCATCATGTCATGAAGTCACATAAGCCATCCATTAGGCACATAAGTAGCAAACTTATAGTTTTAGCATACGACTTGTAAATATATCTTTACTACCACACACACGTTCCTGCCCCTCCTGCTGCTTCCTCATCGTCCTCCTGCTTGATCTGCGGTATAAGGAAAATAAGACTATAAGCACATAGTCTTAGTAAGACTCTTTCCTACTCACTAAAACCATTCATCAAAGTAATCATAAGCACACGAAACATGAACATAACTTGGTGCTTTACATAGGACATAAGCATCTAAAATCACTTAGCATGGCATAGTTCTTGCATAGTACATGAACATAAAATACACTTAACATAGCATGAGACATGGCATAAACATAAATATACTTAACATGGCATGATACATGACATAAACATAAACATAAATATACTTAACATGGCATAAACTTAAACATAAATCTACTTAACATGGCATGATACATGACATAAACTTAAACATAAATCTACTTAACATGGCATGATACATGGCATAAACATGAACATAGATGTACTTAACATGGCATGATTTCTAACATAGCATATGGGCATCTTATTAACATAAACATAAACATAAGACGTTTCCTATCATGCACAATTCTTAACATGAAACATAAGCATAAAATATTATTATCCTGGTATAATGCATAACATGAATGAATGCATGAGTCAAATGCATATACATAAGGATGCTTAACTTTTAAAATCATACTTTTAAATACTTAAACATAATCATCACGTCATTGGGGTCCCCGGCTTGTACCACATACATACATCATAAGTGCGCATCCCTAAGTAAATACGAGGTAGCGAGCCTCGACCTACTAGGGTAAGGACAGCTACGGTAGTCCCAGAACCGTGGACATCATAGTCGGTAGTCCAGAACCGGGGCGTTCTTAAGGTGCCCATCCCTGTTGGATAGCTTCGGTAGTCCCAGAACCGTGGACAGCATAGTCGGTAGTCCAGAACCGGGGCGTTCTTAAGGTGCCCATCCCTTGGACCCATACTTCGGTCCGGTACAAGCCCATTCATAAAGTAAAATAACTTCACATGCTTCATTATTCATGGGACATTCATAGCATATTTAAACATAACATAACCTTGTTACATGAAGCATGACATAAATCATACTTGACCTTTCATCGTTCATACTTAATGCATAGCATCATTATGTCTTAAGGCATAAGCATTATCTTCATTCATAAAACATGGCATGCTTACATAAATATCATTCATCTTCATAGTGCTGGCATGATCATGGTATATAAGGTAAACATTGCATTGTATTCATAGAACATGACATGTTTACACAGACCATCATCCTAATTCATAGAGCTTACATGATCATGAGACATAAGATAAGCATTGCATTATATTCATAAAACATGACATATTTATATAGACCATCCTCCTAATTCATAGAACTTGCATGATCATTATACATAAGATAAGCATTGCATTGCATACATAAGCATAGTATCTATCACAAGCATGCATGGGTAGAACTTCTATAAACATGCTACTTACTATCTAAGAGCATGGCATAGAACATAAGACATTCATGGATAAACCTTACTAAGCATGACATCAAACATAACATACCAACATGAAACATAACACTTAAGGTTAGGGCTATAGGTAACATAATTTTCTACCACATGCTTGATCCTATATTTATACATCATCATAAGCCATAAACCATCATTCTTGAAACCCTAACTCCACCTAAACCCTAATCATGTTGCTTGGCCGAAACTTGTAAGGAGGGGTTCTATCATTAAATTGACATATAAGGTAGCATGAGGTAAGGAAAAAAGACCATACATTACTTATAAGGCCATAGGAAGCTATTAGGGCTCATGTTTAGGGTTAACCCTAACTCCTAGCCCTTCTTCTTGGGTTGGCCGAAACATGCAAGGGCCATGGGTTCATGGAAAAGATTCCTAAAATTTCCAAATTAATCATCTACACCATCCATACCATACCCTAAGAGCCATTGGAACTCATACTTGAAGTAAGCCCTAACTCCTTGCCCTATGACCCTTCTTGGCCGAAACCTTTAGGGTCCGTTTGGTTGAGGGTTATCCATGATAACCTTGCTTATCCATCCAAGGTTATCAACAAAAACCTTGTTTGGTTTAGGTAATCAGCGATTCCCAAGTAATGATCGATGCCCGACACGTCAGCAAAAGGGGCATACAACCAGGAATCAGAAAACCTCAGGGAAGTAAGGTTTTTCTTGATTCCCTGGTTATGGAACTTATCTTTTCAAAATTATCCTCCAATATTTACACTTAAGACGAAAATAACCATTACAATTTATTAACTTTCGAAAGCATTATTTTCGATCGACGACTGACAACGGCGGCCGAACACCATCGGCGGCGGCCGACGACCACCGGCGGCGGCCGGCGACCACCGGCGGCGGCCGGCGACCACCGGCGGCGGCCGGCGACCACCGGCGGCGGCCGGCGACCACCGCTGGCGACGATCATCGGCAACCACTGCCGGCGACCACCGCCGGCGACCACTGCCGGCGACGATCGTCGACGACCACTGCCGGTGACCACCGTCGGTGACGATCGCTGGAGACCACCGCCGGCGACGATCGTCGGGGACCACCGTCGGCGACGATCGCTGGCGACCACCGCCGGCAACCACCGCCGGCGACGATCGCCGGCGACCACCGCCGGCGACGATCGCCGGCGACCACCGCCGGCGACGATCGCCGGCGACCACCGCCGGCGACGATCGCCGGCGACCACCGCCGGCGACGATCGTCGGCGACCACAGCAGGCGACGATCGCCGGCGACCACCGCCGGCGACCACCGCCGGCCGCCGCCGGCGATGATCGTCGCCGGCCGCAGGCGGCGATGATCGCCGGCGGCCGCAGGCGGCGACCACCGCCGGTGACCACCGTCGGCGACAACCGCCGTCGACGACCGCCGGCGACGATCATCGGCGTTGGTGACCATCGTCGGCGACGATCGCCGGCGGTGACGACGATCGCCGGCGACCACCGCCGGCGACGAAGATCGCCGGAGGCCGGCGACGACGATCGCCGGAGGCCGGCGACCACCGCCGCTCGTCGACGGCGTCGCCGATTAGCGCTGATCATGGCCGGTCGGCCGTCGTAGTTGGACACCGATTGTCTACGTGGACACCGACGATCGACGTCGACGCCCTTAAGTCTAAACAAATAAAATTATCTAAACAAATTCTAAAGGGTAATATGGTAAAATATTATATTAAGTTATAGAGTATTACCTCTAAACAAACAAGATTTTATTTGATTACCTAAATTGAACCAAACAATTTCAGGTTATGTTTCATTCCCCATAACCTTGGTTATGTGATTACTTGGTAATGACATAACCGAGGTTATATATGATAACTTGAACCAAACGCACCCTTAGGGTTATAAGGCCTTGTGAAAATTCACATAAATCACCCTCAACTTCCCTTGTATCATAAAGATACACAAGATACATACTTGAAGGTTTAGATCCAACCCTAACCATGGAATCATGGTGTTGGCCGAACCCTAAATGGTACTAGGGTACTCCAAAAATTTTCCAAATCCTATTTTAACCTATATTCATCATAAGCAAACATTAGAGAGTTTTAGTGAAATTTTTAACATCATCTTGGACTCAAAACCTATGGTGGCCGAAAGTTATAGGGGTCCAAATCATGGTTTTCTCAACATCAAACCCAAACCAAACTTCATATTATGATAAACATCAAGGAGAACTATTATACCATAGGTGAGGGAGTCTTACCTTGGTTTATCTTGGTTATAGACCTTAGATAGGGAGGAAGATGAAGATCTTGTTGTCTCTTGACCACCCCTAGCCTTTGTAACCTTGTAAAAGCCTTGGATCTTGGAAGAGAGACCTTCTTGTGAACTTTTCCCAAGGGAAAGCCCACCTATAAATTTCAGCTAGAAGGAGGGAGAAGGATGAGAGAAGAGGCTTGGTGGATGAGGAGGAGAGGAATAACTATCCATGATGTAAGTTATCATCCCTCTCCTTTATTCACAATGAAGAGGGCAAGTGAAGAGTCATGGTGTCTCTTCCCTTGTTGACTCTTCATTTTTCCTAAGCCTTAACCAAAATCCACTTCATTCTCCACTAGCACTCCCTTGCTAGGTGAATTGGTTAGTACATGCACGGTTGTACACTAGGTCCAAGGTTCAATCATTGGTGCATGCACTTTATTTTTCTATTTATTTTTTTATTTTTATTTCCCCTTATTTCCAAAAATTCCCCTAAAATTCACCCATGATCATGCTAATATTCCTAATTAAAACCCATTTATATTTATATTAATTTTTACCTAAAATCTACTAATAACCATGGTACTAGAAACGCCCATTAGTACATAACTTCTCAATTTAAATGAGAAAATTATGGATAACTAGGCTAAGGTTCGTACTAGTATCTCTAGGCTCCTTCACAAACTATCTAGACAGGATCAATATTTTAAAGAAAATATTGAGAAGATTTTCCGGGTCGTTACAACAACAAGGCCGGTATTGGTTACCGACCTAAAGAACCATCATTTGTTTTCTTAATGTCTAGGACTGATGTTAGACCACTTAAGACTCCTAGGGTTCAAAGGAAAGTGGTCAAGGCATGGGTGTCTAAGTCTTGCATAGTAGGTGCTTTAGGTCCCAAGATTTTGGTACCTAAATCTTCTATCTTTCATATTGTGTAGGCCATGATTGAGGGGGAGCATCTATCAACTTGGTTCGTTGATAGTGGGTGCTCCAAACATATGACCGGTGATAGATCCTTATTCACTACCCTTCAAAGAAAAAGTAGAGGTAATGTTTCCTTTGATAACAATGGTAGTCTTAAGGTTGTAGGAATAGGAGACATTCAAATATCCGAATATCTTAGGATCAAGGGGATGACATTTAATCTCCTAAGTGTCAGTCAATTGTGTGATGCGAGATACACAATTGATTTTTAATCAAGTCAATGTCTAGTTAGACAACATGACACCTTTGACACGGTACTAGTAGGCACAAGGATAGATAACATTTATCAAGTTTCTTTTAAAAGTGCTACTAATGCTTTTGTTAAGTGTTTCATGTCAAGAGAAGATGAGTCCAACCTTTGGCACTGGAGACTAGCACATGTGAACATGAAGAATATCCGGAAATTGGCCAACAAGGGATTAGTTCATGGCTTACCAAGCATCAAGTATGAAAAGGACAAACTTTGTGATGCATGTCAAATGGATAAGCAAACAAAATCTGCAAGGACTGCAAGGGGGCTTTGACTTCACGACTCGGGTAGCCAAGAGAAATCTTGATTTTTCATATGATATCTTGGCTGAGTATCTTGGCGGTCGACAATCGCCTAACTTCTACTCTATCTACCCAGAGCTCCCTGACCACTTACTACCTCCATTTGAGGGCGTCACCCCCGATGACATATACGAGCACTTCTTTGGCCATCCTAGACCAGCTGGCCTCGATGAGTTAAGGCCTGATTTTCCTACCTTTGCGGCCCTTCGTCTTTCTCCTATCGATTACATTCTTTTTAAGATAATCACCAATAACATTCTTCCGATCACCTCCAAACCCCTGACTAAGATTCGTCCATATCACTGTTTGATGCTCTATGGCATGCATCGCCATTTGGATTTTGACATTATGGAGAGCATCTTTCAGTCTATCATATCTTATAGAGAGCCCAGCCGCCGCACTATCTACATGCCTTTCGGTCACGTCATTACTGACTGGCTTCAGTCAGTCGGTGTTGATGTGACCAAGGGCAAGACAGTGCCCATGATTCGACAGGATTGCAGACTTGGTAGACGCGCATTTGCCAAATCTAGCATCGTTGTTGGGCCTAACGGCCAGGGTCTTATATGGAAGGACAGGCGAGGTCTAGGCGAGCTTCCTCGGGGCGCACATGTTCAGGTACCAGCAGCTCCGACTGCACATCAGGAGGCGCCCGCCGCAACAGCTGCCTATGAGTACAAGCTAGATCCCGACATCTGCTGGCAGGTTTCGGAGCTGGAGCTGACGATGCAGCACGAGTTTCATATCTCCGAGCTCTGGCGACAGGAGGTCCGGTGTGAGTTTCGGTCTTTTGATCGCAGACTGCTCGCGCTAGAGTCCGACGTCTCTGGGATCCGCTCCCAGCAGCAGACATGGTACGAGGAGTGGCGCCAGCATATGTTTCCTGGAGCTGCGCCCTCCGGCAGTACTGCCCCGGGGTCCTGCATAGCTGACGATGACACGACTGATGACCCCATACAGGCCGATGACCCCCCAGCTGACGATTGATGGTGGTTGTACTTTGACTTGTGATCTGATTGTTATGAGTACATTTGACTGATGTCTTGATGATGTATTTGACTGTTATGACTTGGTGTTGTTCTTGACTATGCTTTGATGCAGTGTTCTGCATCTGACTATATGACTATTTCTATGTATGACCTGCTACTCCATGTTTATTGCTAGTTCTTGTTTTATTCCTATTCCGTGTTCATATGATGCATATGCCTGGTTTATCTTGCCTTACATTTATCATATGCCTTCATATGTCTATCAATTATCTCATATCCTTGTTGTTTTGGGAGAACCCCTGGGTTGAGGGGGAGGTTTTGTTTTTAAACATAACTACCAATCTACACCCTTTTTGGTGTTTGACAATGGGGGAGAGTTGGTGAGTTAAGTTTGGGATAATTACAAGTTTAACTGTTGTAGGGGAGGATCCTGATTCTCCTACGATAGTGAAATTTGAGACTATGGATTTCAAATCCCTAAACTTAAAATCGGGTTGTCAAACAACAAAAAGGGGGAGATTGTTGATGCAGTCTGACCCTGATTGTTGTTTTGGTGTTGACACCGATTTTAATTAGGTTAATGAGATGATTGGGATTAAGTCTTGGTCGGGGACTAGTCACACCTAGTGGGACTAGGCATACCCAGTGGGACAAGGTGGAAACCCTGGCTTGGAGGGCTAGGTCCTAGCTTGAGAAGCTAGGTTGGATGAAACCCTGGCTTGGAGGGCCAGGTCCTAGCTTGAGAAGCTAGGTTGGATGAAACCCTGGCATGGAGGGCCAGGTCCTAGCTTGGGAAGCTAGGTTGGATGAAACCCTGGCTTGGAGGGACAGGTCCTAGCTTGAGAAGCTAGGTTGGATGAAATCCTAGTGAGTGAAGCCAAGTCCTAGCTTGGGAAGTTAGGTTGAAGTCCCGGTGAGTGAAACTGGGCGTGGAGTCTTGGTCCAGGGGACTGAGCATGAGTCAGAGAAGGCTGGGAGCCCGTTCTCTTGACTTAGAGTGGATTTGGTCTTGCCTGGATCGGTCTGGTAACCGATCAGGGAAGTTGGCATGAACTTCCTTCGTGGATCGGTCTGGTGACCGATCCAGTGATGTCTGATCGGTCTGATGACCGATCAGGGAGCATACAGTAAGTTTGTTAGGCTACTGATCGTCTCCTGATCGGTCTGGTGACCGATCAGGGAGCATACAGTGAGTTTGTTAGGCTACTGATCATCTCCTGATCGGTCTGGTGACCGATCAAGGAGACTATTCAGATCGATTTGGTGAACGA
The DNA here is from genome assembly GCA_024364735.1 of Boesenbergia rotunda. NCBI lineage: Eukaryota > Viridiplantae > Streptophyta > Magnoliopsida > Zingiberales > Zingiberaceae > Boesenbergia > Boesenbergia rotunda. The sequence goes on along the minus strand of JAGFNQ010006206.1, from coordinate 263,833 downwards.
TCAATTGTCGCGAGCTTCTCACTATAACCGATCAAGCTGGAGCCTGATCGGTCAGGAGGTGCTCTGATCGGTCCCCAGACCGATCAGGTCACATCCTGATCGGTCTAGTGACCGATCAGTGGGTTTGGGATGCGATGCTGGAAAATCACTCTGCAAAGGGGTGGATCGGTCTGGTGACCAATCCACGACTAAGGATCGGTCTGGTGATCGATCACGAAGAAGTCACGATTTCTGATTTCTCACTGGGAACCGATCAGGCTAGAGCCTGATCGGTCTGGACCCATCCTGATCAGTCTGGTGACTGATCAGGAGTCACTCTGATCGGTCTGGTGACCGATCAGTAGCTGATAGCTTTAATTCAAAAGCGCTGTCAGAGTTTTGATCGCGTTCTGATTGATACTGATACACTACTGATCTTTGTTCTGAGTCTTCTGATATTTGGTCATCTGTTGATTTGTTGTGCTAATGATTTGCTAAGTGTGTAGGTAACTCAGGGCTTACTCAAGGAGAGTCAACTAGGGTATTTTTCTACGACAGTTTGGACATTTCCCGTTTGCAGGAAACAACGGCTTCTGGCGCAAGCTGCAACGGCTGAGAAGCTGATGACCTGGGGCTCAGCTGGAGAGGGTTCAGTGAGGTCAGGGATAGCTGGGCTGTTGCAGGTGAGAAACTGGCAAGCTCCAGAGGTGCGTCTGTGACCTGGCGATGCTGGCGATGCAAAGCAAGTTAAGCTGTGAAGTGGAGAAGGAGCAGCAACACTTGATCATCTCTTGCAGTAACAAGCTGCTTCTCCATCTCTGGGGCAACATTCTGATCCTTGAAGCAACTCCTACATACACTTGAGCAATCGGCAACCTGAGCACTTGGAAGAGGCAGAGAGCTTGGCGAGTCCATCAGCAAGACACGAAGAGCAGGGAGTTCTTGCGTGAGATCTGTGCTGAGTGAAGCTTGGTGAGGAGCTCTCTTGTGCCCTTTCTGTCCTATGTGCTCTGTAAGCTCCTTATTGTTTCATTGTGCTTAATTTCATATACACTGATTGAAACGCTGTGGAGAGGTTACTATTAGTAGGAGCCCTAGAGCCAATTATGTGATGAGTGACTAGGGGCATTTTTGTATCATATTCTATTATTAATAAAGGCATGTTTGGTTATTATACTTACTTTGGATTCTGTGCCGAATGACTAAGAATAATAATGTCCTTGTGTAATAGGTTCTTATCTATATTATATCGATTGGTTGAATCGATAGTGAGATAATGTAGAGAACACTACACTAAATTATTCCTAGTCAAGCATCAATTATTCAGGGACAATATTGATGCATGAAGACTAGCATGTAGGTCAACTGATGACTTGAGCTCACAAGTCATGGATATGTGATATCAAGTTGACACATGGATATACATTGGAGAATGTGTACTGAATGACCCACTATGAGAATGTTTCATAGATTGTCATATGAGTGTCATAGACTTTCTCATGTGACTATTGGTATGAATAGTCCTTAGACCTGAAGTCACTATGGTTCCCTACATAAGGAGTTATGTACTTTGGTATCGTCAAACGTCACCCGTAACAGGGTGGACTATAAAGGCGATCACTGGGTATGTAATGAATTATGCGGAGGGATGTGAGTGATGTAGATGTGATCTATCCCTCCCATATGATGGGAGTGATATCTGTGGGCCCTTTGATCGAGTAGGACTACTGAAACGCATGACCATGCTCGAATGAGTCAATATGAGATATTGAGCTTATTTGTTTGAGTGAGTCTACTCGGGGATCAAGAAACACAAGATTGATTGAGGATGACACGGTCTATGCCTCATTGGTCAATCTAGATATCAAGGATAGAAGGACAAGGTCATACACTATCATAGTCACGGAGGTTTAGTCGGATCTCGACTTTTCTTGTTACTTGGGTAGCAATGATGCATTGCTAGATGTCGCTCATTGTTTATGTGTCTAAAGTGTTTAGGCGCATTGCCAACATCACGAGAACCTATTGGGTCACACACAAACGGCACAATGCTTCGGGAAATCCGAGTTGGGAACTCGGGAGACCGAGCCCGAGTTGGGAACTCGGGAGGCCTGAGCCCGAGTTGGGAACTCGGGAGACCTAAGCCCGAGTTGGGAACTCGGGAGGTCAGTTCGGGGGACTCGAGTTGGGAACTCGAGAGAGACCGAGTCGGAGCTCGGCGGGCCGAGTCGGAGCTCGACGGACCGAGTCGGAGCTCGATGGATCGGGTCGACATTCGGCAGACTGGGTCGGAGCTCGGCAGACTAGGTCGGGAGCTCGGCAGACTGGGTCGGGAGCTCGCCACTCGGGAGACTTGGTCGGGAGACCGAGTCGGGAGCCCGAGAGGCCGGTCGGATTTGCATGGAGGAAAGAGAAAAGTCTCTTTTCATTGGATGAAAAGATTCTTTTCTTGCATGGGGAAAGATGAAGAGCCACATGAAAAGATGTGCTCTTTATTGGGAAGCCAAAGAGACACAAACCTCTTCATATTCATGGGATGATTATAAAAGAGGGTCTTGTGACTTTGGATGAGTCTTCTTCTTGCCTTAGTTTTTCCCTTTCCCTTCCTCTCTTCTTCCTCTCCTCCACTCTTGGCCGAAACCTTATTGTAAGGTTCTTGGTGTTTTCGAACTACCTCAAGTTGCTAGCACAACTAAGGTAGCTCTCCCGAAGTTGAGAGATTGTGTCCGTGTGGATACGAATAGAGGCACGGACACTTGAACGTGCAAGAGATCCGGCGCATCTTGGATGAGCGGGATAACCAAAGGGCACGCTTCAAAGGTATAAACAGTAGATAAATCTATTAGATAAATAGCTTTGTACGAGTTTTCTTTCGCATGGATCGTTCATGGGTTCTTGTTTCCACTGCGTTTTTATTGTTTTGTGCCGGGAGAACCCAACAGTTACTCCACCGAGAAGGAGGTTGCATTCTATCCGGATTTTCCAGGGCTTGATCTGCCGACGATCAAGGGATCGCACACCTTACGGGCACGCCAAGGAGTAGGGCAAGTTATCCCCGAACCTTGTAAATCCTCTTTGTTAGCATTTTGTGCTTGTACGTAGTTTAGGGTTTAGTTTCTGCATCTCTTTGTTTTTGTATTGCTTCCGCTGTGCTGCGACTAACCCTAAGTGTAGAGTTTCAAAAGTGAAAGAAATTTGTGTCTGGCTACATTCCACCCCCCCCCCCCCCTCTCTAGCCATCCAAGCACCAACATTTATTCCATAATTCATGTGCATCTCTATATTCACCTACACAACTCAAAATGTTATTAGGCAAAATATTTACCAAAATACTAATTACCTTCTCGTTTGCTTTTGCTTGATCTTGTTGTTCTTGACTCCAATATCGAGGGCTAAGCCTCTTCTAGTACATATCCTTTGGAATCTCATATGGCTCTTCAAGTGCGATTCGAAGGTCCCACTCCATCCCCAACCATGTCTCTATCCTTGCCCTCCAAAATGCGAAATCCTCGTGGTCGTAGGGCGGTGGAGTATAGATATTATCTCCAAATTTGTCTTCCATGATTCTTTTCCTCTAGCGTGTGCTCCCTCGGCGGTTAGTCTGATCATGAGCGGTCCTCGCTCTGATACCAATTGATAGATCAATCGTGTCTGCTAGAGGGGGGTGAATAGCAATTTTTGAACCCCTTTCTTCCTACACGGTTAGTTGCACAGCGGAATATATAATAAAAACAATAAAACAAAAACTAACCAATGCTAACACGGAAGATTTACTTGGTATCCACCCCGGGCGGATGACTAATCCAAGAATCCGTCGGTGGATCACTCCCCGGATAACCTCCGGCTAACTCTATCGCTCCTTGTGGGTGGAGAAACCTCGCCACAGCACCTTGACATGACCTGAGCACAAAGACTACTATCTTGCCTTTAACTAAGACAAGATTCATCAAGAATCTCAGCCACCACGAAGTCCTCTTTAAATAGGACTCGAGCTGAAACCCTCGCCACCAGTCGACTGCTCCCAGGGCAGTCGACTGGTGTCACTGAAATTCGACCGTTGCACCCCAACGTTCGAATTCTCAGCCAACTCACCAGCCACCTACCAGTCGACTGCTCCCAGAGCAGTCGACTGGTCCCCGGCCAGAACCCTTCTGTGAGTTTCATCAGTCGACTGCCCCTAGGCCAGTCGACTGGTCTACTCACTCACCAAAGGTTACCCTTCCTGAGTACATTCTACTCCGCACTCAAACCATAGGATTTCCCGAGTACAATCACACAACACTCGTACCCTCACGACTCGACTGACTCCTCACTCAGCAGCCTCGACTATTGCCTTCGCGCCCTCTTCATCTTCGACCCTCGTCCCTCAGATGCGCACGTAAACCTCCAGTTTGCCTCCATGCCACCCTTCATGTACGCATCGAAGTCCGCGCCCATCAGCTCATCGTCCCTGCTCTCCAAGTCCCTCGGATGTGCACGCAAGCCTCCAGCTTGCCTCCATGCCACCCTTCACTGTACTGAGGTCATCTAGTCAAGTCCATATGTGTAACCTGTACATCCTGCACACTCAACATACATATATGAGAACACAAGGGAAACCTAACTTAAACCCTTTGCCCATACATCAAAACACTTGGTCACTCCGGACTACAGATTGCCTCAACACCATCATCCCAGGCGCCCTAGTGAGATGGATAAGCGCTGACCGAGCCTGCGGATAAGAGTTCGCGCAAGAGAGGCCACGTGTAGGCGCCCCCATCGACACAGGCACCCCTATGGGTGCTATAAAAGGGGGTTCACCCCAAGGCTTCATATAACATCGCTAAAAACGCTCCAAGCACTTTCGTTCAAGCGCTACACTCTGACAAGCTCCGACTTCGAGATTCCAGCGCCGACAACGACCCTCTGCTCCGAACTTCGATCCACCTCGGGCGTCGGTAAATTTAATTTACGAAAAGTGTTTCAAATTTAATTTCCAGTTATATATCTGTACTCAATTTGTAAAAGACTTTTGACGACTATAGAATTGCCCAACGTAAATGGTCAAGGACCGTGGGCCTTGGAGTAGGAGCAAACCGCGACTCTGAACCAAGTAAAACCAACTGTGTTCGCGATTGTTTTGTTATTTTTCGCTACGTAACTGCTCTGTTTTTCAAAAAATTTGATATCGATATTGACCCCCCCTCTCTCTATCGATTTTCTCCGATCCAACAAAAAGTACTTAGAAAAATATTATTTTTAAAACATAATATTTTACTTGACTTGGTTTCTTTTCCAGTCTGACACAATCCTAGGAAACCTTGTTAACTACAAGGACATTTCCCTATGTGTCCTGAAAATTCTCTAAACCCAAGTAAATATTATTTCAAAAGTATTTCAAATGGATTTTATAAGCCACAAAAAAAAAATTTGACAAACAAACTAATAGTATTTTGAAAGCCAAATTACTTGTATTTTCAAAAGAATTTTGAAAATTAGTGTATTAAAACTTATTATTTTGAAATGTTCAATAATTCTTTTAATTTAACCTCCCCTAAACTTGACACAGTCCTTGGAAGCTTATTGACCACAAGTACTCTTCCTCTGAGTCATTAAGGTTTAGTTCAGATCAAAAGAATTATTTAATAATTTCAAAAAAAATTTGCCAAAAATTTTTTTAGAAAAATACTTATCAGAATGTTTTCTTTTGACTTAGACTCCCCCTAAATTTGACACATCCTAGGAGTCCTTGTAGATCATGTAGAAGCTTTCCTCTGTGTCTTTAGGGTTTATCAAAATCAAAAGAGAAATAGGCATAATTTTTAGAATATATTATGAAATTTCGAAACATATTTTGAAAAGAAGGTAATTTGTCAGGCACAGTTTTCAAAAACCATAAGTGATAGTATTTAAAGCACAGTTTTCAAAAAAAACATTTTTAAGAAAAATTTTAAAACACTCCCTCTGTATCCAACGCCGTTTGACTCTATCTAAGTGCCTTAAGGGACTTTAGTGTTGACCTAAGAGGCTTGTGTCTTAATGTGTAGGTCAAACAACTTTCAAAACGATATAATTTTGAAAATGTATAATATATAAGCACTCCGACAAGCATGAAATCCATAAAAACATTATTATGTAAAGGCACTATTTAGAAAATAAATTTTTAGAAAAATATTCTATGTATTTTGGAAAATAATTTTGAAAAATATTTTTCAATTCATTAGTCCTTAACATCTCACCCATTCTAGATGTCTCAATACAAGCAAGCATGGTTGCCTTATGGGTGCATTGTGAGATGCTTGAGTCATTTTTCTTAATTTGTTGGTAAATCTAAGATTTAGTCAAAACTTGTGTTAGATTCAAATTTATCAAATAGTAAAGTGAATTTGATTTTCGGTAATCGGCTTCCAGGTCTTGGCAAGGCACAGAGGCCTTCTTTGGTCGTAGCCTTATTGAGCAACAACCCTTTCCTTGACAAAATCTTTTATCGAAAATTCATTTTCAAATTATTTCTTGAAAAATTTTGGTCTAACTTGTTAGGTTTTGGATCAGTAGCTTCGGCTAGTTCCACTTGACGGCTTCCCTAACGTACTATCATCTCACCTCCACCTAATACTAGGTTGTTCAAGTTTCAACTAGTCTTTTTCCTATAGCCATTCTAAATCATGCATAAAATTAAACATGAATGTCATGACATAAATTTTAAAGAAATAGCATATGCATACACATAGCATTGATGCATGATTCAGACAAGTCAAGGCATTTAATTAAGTTTCTAAATATGTATCCAATTCCCGATTTGATACATATCGTGTAAATCCACGAATATGCCAACCCACTTTGACATACTTAATTTTATCAAATTTATTATTACAGTTTGGGTAGGATTTTATTTAGTTCGAGTTTAAGTTATTCTGAGTTAAATTAATAAAAAAAACTAATTGAGGTTAAATTGATTAGGAATTAATTTGAATTTATTGAGTTAATTACGATTTAATTGGATATGAATTAAGTTAATTAAGGGTTAATTGGATTTGAATTAATTAAGGATTAATTGAATTAATTGAATTATTTAAGGATTAATTGAATTAATTAAGAATTAATTAAATTTGAATATTAAGGATTAAAATTTAGCCCTTTCAACCAATCTAACTTAAGATATTGTCAAACATCAAAAAGGGAGAGATTGTTGGTGCAAGATGCATCAGTGATGTCTTCTTCTAAGTGTTTCAATGTTTGACAATATGCTTAAGTCAGTGATACATTGAACAAGGGAATGGTGAGTGAAGAAAAGAGTACCAAAGTGAACCAAAGTCCTAGTTAACCTAGGCACGAAGACCTAGTGAGTGAAGCTGGGCAAAAGTCCTGATGAGCGAAGTTAGGCACGAAGTCTTGGTCCGAGGGATTGAGCAACATAGCTGAGCGATGACTAAGGACTAGAGATGGGTCGAGGGTCGGACATCTTGAGATCCTAGAGTATCGAAGGCTAAGTAAAAGTCCACCCGAATGGACTGGGTGGCAACCGTCTCCTGAGAGGAGTAGGTTGAAGGCGCATTCCCGGGGGTGGGAGCTTAGGCATCGGTTCAACCTAGGATTTCGCGAAAATCCAAAGTCAGAACCAAGTCCTTAAGATTATGATTATTTGCATGTTTGTCTTTCCTTTGATTGTATTGCAGATACCAAAAAGTTAGAAACAAGGCAGGCAAACGAACACAAGCGACCTGGAAGAAGAACTCTAGGGCGCCTGTATTGAAACAGGCGCCCCAGAGCAACAGGGCGCCCAGGACTGGCATCCAGCTCCCAAGCGCCTGTTAACACAGGCGCCTGAGAGCTCCCAGGCGCCTTGTATGGGTGAGGCGCCTGCGAAGAGGGATCTTATCCCAGCTGCGAGTTCGGTGCAAGGATGAAGTTTGACCAAGCTATATAAGGCGCCTCATTGATCACAGCGCCCCAATGAACCCTATAAAAGGGACTTCGACCCCTCAGCTCAGAACAACACTTCTGAAATCATTCTGAGCATTCCAAGCTAAAGAAAAGCACTAGAGACGAAGCCCTGCGACCAAGGAGGCTCCAGGAGGAAGTGCGCGACACTTCGAAGGTCCAGATTGACCGGGCATTCGACGTTTCTATTTTGGTTTGAATTTACAATTCAACATTAACTTTTATATATCTTTGTGATTGTAATTTGTGCACTGTAAGATAGGTTTCTCTGCCTCCGGAAAGTCCGGAAAGGAGACCATTAGTGGATGGGCGTTCCCGTGCTTAGGCCTTGGATGTACTGACCCGGGGGTTGGGAACCAAGTAAAAAATCCCGTTTACACTGTGTTGTTTGTTCGTTCTTTTTGTTTTCCGCTGTGCTACTAACTCTGTGTCCAGAACGAACCGAAAAGTTTATGAAGTTTTCGCAAGTTTTTACGGTCGATATTCACCCCCCTCCCCCCCTCTATCGACGGCACCGGCCCCCACAAGATGATCTTTCTATTCAACTTTTCATAATAAAAGTAATAAAATATCTTATTCCAGAAACTGAACAAATATTCTTTCCAAAAATTTAGGTACATAAAAGCAATCTCTTTAAAACCAAAATTTATCATCCTATCTAAAAGATAAAAATAAATAACTCTCACTGCAAAAGTCATCTCTGTAGCCTATCCACCTCAGCTAGTCGTCGGGTTTCCTGGAACCCCTATAAAGAAATGCAGACATGATTAGTGGCATCCGTATCTACACACCAGGTATCGATAGATATCACTGCTAAACATGTTACAACGACAAAAAAAAGATATACCTGAATTATTACACTGACGGTGGGGATAATCCGCCTTCCAATGTCCAGACTGCTTGCACACGAAGCACTTGCCTTTCAGCTTCTTCATGCAACTCTAAGGTCCCTATAATCCTGCTACTTTCTTTGCCCCATCTTGCTTCTTCTTCTTCTTGCCTTTCGATTTAGAAGTAGAAACCCCTTGAGAAATGAAAGTATGTGAACTCTGAAGAGAAAACTCCTCTACCGCCTGGAGTTCTATCAGAAGTTCCACCCACGAGCTATTCGGGTCTCGGTTCGATAGAAGCTCGTTCGAGCTCGTTTAATAAAGCTCGTTAATATTAACGAGCCAAACTCAAACTCAGCAGTATTCGGCTCGTTAGCTCGTGAACAGGCTCGTTAATAAGTTCGTGAGCTAGTTCGTAAAATATAAAATTAATATTTAACATTAAATATATAATTTTGACACTTTTACATTTAATAAATATAAAATATCCAATAAAACTCATTTGTACGAATAAAATCATAGATTTTAGTAAATATTTTATATTTTTTTAGAATATATAATTTATTTTTTTAATAGATTGATGAATAATTTAATTAATAATTTATATTTGGTAAGTTCGTTTAGGGCTCGATTATGCTCGAATATGCTCGCGAGTCATCACTATATTCGATAAATTAAGCTCGAGCTCGGCTCGATAATAAACGAGCCAAACTCAAACTCTCAGGTATTCGGCTCGGCTCGGTTCGATTACAGCCCTAAAGCCTGATGTGGATGACTCTAAGTCATCTCATCTACTTCTAACCACTGCCTAAAATATTTTATCTCCTCTTCACCATTAATCTCGCTAGGTTTTTCAGTATAGAACTCGACAAGATCACATTTGGATTCCTCAGCAGTTTCGACAAAGCCCCTTAATTCCGAATCTTTATTATTAGGGGCATTAAGTTCATTTTCTCTTTGAATTAAATCAAGTGGGTCTAAATCCATTTTGAAATACCTGAGAATCACAACAATCACACACATTAGATTTCGAAAAGAAATTGATTCCTCAAATAATAAATTTTCAAAATCAACCAACACGTCAAAACATCGAGAATATCGTATGTCATGATTGTGTGATTGTTTAGAATCGATAGAAGTAGGTGAATATCGATAAAATCTTTTTCGGAAAAATAAGAGCAATTACACAGAGGAAAATTCAAACCAATGCTAACACGATTTTCTTTTACTTGGTTCGGAGTCTAGATCGGCTCTTACTCCAAGGCCCACGGTCCTTGACTATTTACGTTGGACAATTCTATATTTCATAAAAGTATTACAAGTATGATGTACACAAATACAGAATTTGATTTAAGCACGTAAATTAAATTTACCGACGACCAGAGAAAGATTCAGAAATCGAAGCCACGGGTTGTCGTTGGCGCTTGAGACTTGAGCACGGGGATCAACCCTAAGCCTCTTGACAAAGGTTGTGACGCCATCAACCCTAAGCCTCTTGGAAGATCTCTTTGTTTTACTTCCACTTCTGCATCCACGGGGATTCTTGGATATTATTACAAGATAAGAAATAATAACTCTTCAATCAAGTTCCTTGTTTACGTTGTTATACCTTGTTTTTGATGAAACTAGATTTTTATGTATAAGATTATTTTCTACGTAGGAATGTCTTTTGTTTTTAGAATAAATACGGTTAGGATAAACAAATTCCTTACACTAATTTAAAATTATTTATAATTTTTTTCTTCAATTGTTATTTTTTAAACTAATTTATTTTCTTCTAATTCCCATATATGAAGCTTTTTATTGGGAACATATCTCAGCAACAAGTGTTGCTTTAGAAGGTGGTTGTGATGCCAATGTTTCAAAGCCTCCACAATTTTTGTTGGGTACATCCACTTCTTGTGCCCATACACATCCCTTTCCTCAATGAGAAAAAAAGATTTATAGACTCCTCTGCCATCATCACATTAAATAATGTTTGGAAAATATTGAAATGCATATTCAGGCAATCCCTTCTCCTTACCAATGGCACATCAAAGTATTTGTAGACCCTTACGAAGGTTTCACAGTTTCCCTTTTTAGTTAATCATCCATATTACAACGTACCCTATGGTATAACCAAATTGATTATCACATGACAGATTTACATAATTAAATAAGGAATGAATTCTGACTAAACCTAGAGAATTATCCTCCCATTCAATGACTAACTTCGATTTCCTAATTTATTCTCTCTCAATGGTGTGAGACAATCATACCATGGCACATCAACGTATTTGTAGACCCTTACGAAGGTTTCACAGTTTCCCTTTTTAGTTAATCATCCATATTACAATGTACCCTATAGTATAACCAAATTGGTTATCACATGATAGATTTACATAATTAAATAAGGAATGAATTCTAACTAAACCTAAAGAATTATCCTCCCATGCGATGACTAACTTCAATTTCCTAATTTATTCTCTCTCAATGGTGTGAAACAATCATGAAAAGGGGGAAAGAGGTCGTCAGGATGGTAGATTTTATTTTATTTAAAAAAAATCTTTATCGAACAATTCTCTTCATAGCCCATTTTCTCCCAATTCATCCCCGATATTAAGACAAATGTCATGTTAGACCTTAACATCATTCACCTTTTCAAATTCATCCTCCATCCAAAAACTCGTAATGCCTTCAAGAATATAGATCAACTTATTCTCTGGAGCGTGATTCTTTGATCTAACTTCTTTCTCCTCTGATAAAGTAGTAGTCCTTTGCGACAAGGGATTTTCAAAGGTTAGAGAGAGAAATTGAGAGAGTGGCATTGAAGTTAGGGTTGCTATGGTTATTTGTAACAAAACAAGCAACTGAACTTTGCATAGACGGCACGATTGTTGTATAGACACCAATAACAGTGAATGGAGGAATGGCACGGCCATTGAAAGGTTACAAATGGCCTAGCAGTAGTTTGTAATGTAGAGGGTGAGGTCAAGAAGGGAGATAATGAGGTAGAGAATAGGGACCAAGTAGTCAGAAGTAAAATCTATACTCATTAATTACACTTAAGGGGTTCGGATGTGTTCTAAAGGGCCAACAACATTGATAGATAAACTTTACTAAGCCGGTAAAATATCACATGAATATCTCATTAACATTTTAGCAATGGACAAAATTTAAATAGTTTATAAATATTGTATTAGGTTTGAAAACATGACTTTGGACAAGATTTGAAAAACATGAAACCACTGTGCTAGATTTGTGTATTTAACCACCAAGAACATACTTGTGAGCAGTCTGTGAACAGAGTAGATATGAAATTCAGAGGTTCACCGAATAAATCAGGAATAAGATAGCAGAGAAGATAACATTCTCCCACCTTTAAATGTATTGTTAGATCTACATTAATGCTTCAGAAACTACATTCAATATAATGCCCAGCTGATTGGATCGTGCAACAAACTCCATTCAGCAGAAAACAATTAGGGGAAAAGGTACAAACACAAAGTAACTCTACATAATCATATAGCTAAAATTGAATGACACGCACTCAATTGAACGATCTGATGAATATGCATTACATCAGAACAATCAAATATGGAGCACTTTCAAGAAAGATTTGGGTGTATAACATCTGCACCCACTCTTAGGGATACTGGAGAATTAACAAGAAAAAAAAAACACTTGGAGTATAACAATCATTGTGTGGATGAGTATTTTGTCAAGCTATTGTGGAATGTCTATGCTATTATCCAACTCCCAAATCACCACTTTACCATCCAATCCTGAGGCAAATGTTGGCCGTTTAGATACTGGGATGTGAGTGTAAACAAATTATGGAAAGATCAATGTAAATTTCTTACCTGAAGTACTAAAGCATCTCACAACACTTTCACCTGGTTTCCTCAAAGGAATGATGCAGCTGAAAGCCAATCCATACAAACCGTTGTCTTTTAAAGCAAACCAGCTAATGTAGACAAATGTATTATGTCATTAACTACAAAAATACCTTATGCAGTTTTCATGAGCGCCACCCCTCAGTCGAGATGATTCAACAGTGTCAGAGTTTGCTACTTTTGATTGACCATACAACTTGCCTAAGGCTTCAGAAAGCTGGGAAAATAAATTACAAAATTATTAACTAACCAAGAAAAAGAGGCTAGCAAAAGCTCACATCTTTGCCTTATATGTAGACACAAATAAAATCTAATTTGAACATGCTTTCTTTGATGCAAAGTCGAATTCTATGGAATGATGGGAAAGGTTCAAAGTTATTAGGAAAGACAATTAAAATTATCATTAAGACCAGAAGGCATAGTTTGCCAAGCAGGGGGGCTGATTTATCCTACCCTTCATTCTAAAAACATAAATACCCTAAAAGAAACATAAAAGTCAAGTAGTAGTAGAGCGTGCAGCTACTATAGTTCTTAAGTGTCCAATGAAATGTGATTCAAAAGACACACTATAAGCAATAAAAATGTGAAGTTTAAAGGGTATGTTTGCTGTCAAGCTATGTTTTAATAACTATAAGAGAGAAACATTAGATATACACTTAATACCAGAGCAAGAAAATTGTTCAGAGTATGGGAGTTGGACCCAGGATCTATAAATTGTGGTTACTAGATCTTTCAAATTTTTATCCAACTGAGAGGAATGGAATAGAAATATAACTAGTAATTTTCAAAACGTATTATATAACTAAATCATGGCTGATAATAAAACTTAGAGGTGGCCTGGGACCCCAGTTGCCTACTAATTCTAAGGAGATTAACAATGCTCCCCTGACCTGCTTTAATAGAAACAACACAAAGACAATGATTAGAACTTGGTTTAGAACCATTGACAAGAAAGAAATCCATGCATGCTGAGAAGTTATGGAAACCAGTTGAGTAGGTATGGCCACAGACATTTTGTTTAAGCAATGTAGGCATTTTCTAGCATACCTGTGAACCATACTTGGAGCTTGATGGTTCAATTTTTCTCTCATCTAAGAATTTTACAAAGCTCCTGATGAAAACAATAATGTCACAGGAGTCAACTGAGTGCACAATGGAGAATAAAGTGCAATAATAGTTGACCGTAAAGATGCATGGATACTGGCAGTATACAGAGTTAATGGCTAAGGAAAGCATACCATAGTCCTGTTTCATCTGAAGTGAAGATCATAGGGTTGCAGTCAAACCCAACACCAATAACCATTTTTTCAGAAACAAAGAGAATCTGAAAATTTTATTCATCCTATGTAAGTTCAACATGCAGTAGAAGAGTATCGATATTATAAGGTGAAGTAAAGGGAAAATGCTGACCCACATCACATAAAGGCAAATCGTGCAAGGCTACATTTTGTGCCTTGGGAGAAGATCCCACGTCCTCAATAAAGTAAATCATAGAATTGTGACCTACAAATAGGACCCAATGAAAGATACCAGGTCATAAAAAAGATTAGACAGATAAAGAGACCAATCTAGTCAATAACAATATAACATCTATTATCCACCTATTTTGTATTAGCTATGAAGATTGTCTACTTTTTCCATTTGTGGTTAGACAACTTGTACAAGGATTTTATAAGTAAACAAAGCCCCCCGCGGGAGCCAGAGTTCAATGTTTTTTTTTTGAAAATTCCTATTTGTAATCACATGTTTGTCACGTCAACATTCTGTTGCATTATGTGTTAGTAGTTGGGGTGTAAATGCCACTAGTTTGAAAACTCTAGAGGATGTTTTGACAGAGGGAATTTTCAAAAACATATGAACATTGGAGAATGACAAATATTCCCTTAAACTAAAAGCACGAGTTGCCGCAATGCACATTTCAACCAAGACATGCATCATCATTCCAGCAATTGGTAACCTCTAAGCATGGTACGAACCTTACTGATTTTCACCATTCTCAAACTGACAAATTCTACTAGCTTGTACAATACATACAGCACAGTTAAAAATTATACAAAAGAAAACATATATTGTTAACAGAAAGTTCTCATTGAACTTTTAATATATGGAGAGTGGAAAAAAAATAACCCTTCCAAAACCTACATAGCAGTCCCATTAACCAATAAATTTCATAAAAGAAAATAACTTCAATGGTCCATTACCAAGTAAACATCAATACCCTTAAAAAAATGTATGCAAACAAACAACAGTCAAAGATTATTTGGGGTTATACGGTTGGTTATCCCATCTTTGAAATTTCTGTACAGTCATCATCAATAAAAGTTGGAACATTAAATCATTCTAATAGAGTTCTCTCCCTCTACTATTTGAGCCTTCAACCAATTGATTCAATTCGTTTAGCCAAATCAAATGGTCATCTATGAATGTATCATCTTAATCTGTATTTTTTTATTCTATTCATAATTAAAGAGTCATATAACGGCTCTCAGAAAAGTTTTTTTTTTTTTTTACATTTTTAATAGTCCAACATCTTCATCTCAATGTCCTCATCTCTAATTAGCACAGAACTGCATAAGTCTTCGAAACCTCCTTCATATTCCAACTACCCCGTCATAATCGGATCAATGGTTACTTCATTAGTAACACTCATTAAAAATAGAATAAGATGAGTAAGAAAAAGAAAACGGGAATTGACCAAAGAGCGCACGTAGATTTCGGAAATTCTCACACAATGCATCATACTTTGATAATGACCAAAAGGCACACTTATTTTGAATGACCTTCCCGTTCTACCCCTCCTGTCAAAGCTGAATTTTTAGTCACTTTCCTCTCTTTTTGCATGCAACTTTCCTCTCTTATCTTTCATCCGATTAAACATTTCTTTTTTCTCTCTTTTTTGCATGCATGCATGCAACAATCACCATGGTGCTGATTTCTAAAAACTAGCACCACGGTGGTGGGGAGACCAGATCTGCTCTCGGATCAGGCCCAATGTGAGAGACCAGTCCCAAGCGTACTAGCTGCAAGTTCATATATTACTGGAGTACCTCTGGGGAGTCTGAAATAAGTAATAGATGACACCTTTGGACTCCTTGCAACCTTAAAAACTCACAGGACTTGAAATGACTACAAGTTGAATTCTCTAGATCGATCAGTGGGTTTTGATCGAAACCCACTGATGGACCTAGGCTTTGGATTTCAACAAACTTACACCCATCCAATAGGATTGAGTGAGAGGATGGTAGATATAATGTCAAATCATGATTCTAATCAAGGAAAGACCTAGTATGGGGAGACCAGGACCACCTGAGATTTGGTCTCAGATCAGGCCCAAAGTGGGTCAAATTGTAATGCAACTTCCACTAACGGCGGGTGAGGGGACTAAGAGGTGGATTCAACCCAAGAGAGGATGAGGTGGGTTCAACAGAATTATATGATCTACAACTACTGTAGTGACCACAAGGTAGAGTGTCAGTTGGGTTGGGCCGTCGGATGGCCGCCCGCAATCAATTAAGCGGGTGCGTTAGAATTAAGCAACCAAGCCCGCCGGGCCAACCCCTAGGCCGCACCCGCACGGTCGGCCGCGGTGAGAATCACATGTTATTTTATGATAATTTTATCTTTCTTGTTATTATTTGAAATAAAATAATATTTTCATCACTGAGTATCGTTTGTATCCATATATATTTAAAAAATATTTCTTAATATATTTGATTGATAAATCTAATGTATGATTTTTTTTATTTTAATATTTTGATGGGCGGTTGGCCGCCTAACCACGACCGCCTTGGATTGGTTGGTGGGATTTCCACCCGCCTAGATGATGGTCGACCCGCCTCGCCCGCCATAGTTGGCCGCCATGGCCGACCCGCCCCGCCACGGGTTGGCCCGTTTGACAGCTCTAACAAGAGGTGGGGCCTACCTCTAGAGTAGTCTATTGCACGAGAGAAAACAGAGGACAACCACTATGTTTCTTTGATTCATTTTAATTTTTTATTTTTGTAGCACGAGAGAAAAGAAAGGACAACCCACTTGGGCCTAATCAAGCACCATACTTTGATAATGTCCACGGGCCTGATCTAATTCAGATCAGGCTCGACCTTGATTTCCTAGTATCAAACTTTTTGCTTATCATTATAGCACCTCCGGAGAGGCCAAAATAAGTAATGGAGAGCACCGTTAGCTTCCTTGCAGCCTCAGAAACCTATAGGACCTGAAATGCGTCCAATCTTACTTGTTTAGGTCTATAGTGGGTTTCGGTCCAATCAACCTGACTAAGTCCATTAATGAGTTTCAATCAAAACCTACTAATGGACCGTCCAATTAGACCAATTTAAGTCATGTGAATTTCTAAGGTTGCAAGAAGTCCAACAGTGTCCTTCATTGTTTATTTCGCCCTTTCTGAAGATATTAAAATGTTATTAGATGAATCAACTAGAACATGGTTTTGGTCTCCGAGAAATCTGACCCACATTGATCTGAATCGGACCAGGCCCGGAGGATATGATCAGACTAGGCTCATGGTAGTGCTGATTCAAATCCTCCGAGCCTGGTCTGATTTAGATCAATGAGGGCCAGATTTCCTGGAAACCAGGATCACATTCTAGCTTATTCTTCTAATAATATTTTAACATTTCTAGAGAGGGCAAAATAAATAATGGAGAACACCGTTAGACTGCTTACAACCTTAGAGACCCATAGGATCTGAAATGGATTCAATCGGATCTATCCGCTGATAGACCTAGACAGGTCCAATTGGACCAGTCTAAGGCTGCAAGGAGTCCAACGGTGCCCAGGAGTCTAATGGTGCCCTCTATTACTTATTTTGGTATTTCCGGAGGTGTTAAAATGTATTGAAAGAATCAACTAGAATGTGATCTTGGTCTTCGAGAAATAAAAAGTGGGTCTGATCTAAATCACACCAAGCCCGTGGTAGTGTTGATTCAGATCCTTCGGAGAAAAAGGTAATGTAATCAAGCTATAGTGCTAATTTTTAATAAACACCACAATAGTTATTGCACGTATGCATGCAAAAGAGAGAGTAGAGAAGAAAGAGAAGAAAAGTTACATGTACGGGAGAGAGGAAAAAAAAAAGAAAAAAAAGGAAAAAGTCAGATTTGATAGAGGGGTAACAGGGGTAAAATGGAAAAAATGTGCGCCTTTTGGGCATTTCCAAATCCTGGGGCACCTTTTGGTTAATTCCAAATATTGGGTGCACCCTTTGGGCATTTCCCGAAAAGAAAATATAATTTTAGCTAGAAAATATAATTAACTAATAAAATCACTGCCAATAAAATAATATGACACGTGCAAATTTTGGAGATCCAACTAATAATAAGGGAAAAGAACAAAAATATTTATTAAGAAAAGAAATCTTCATAGAACGTCTAATTTAAAAAAGAAAGACATTTATGCATTAGTATATTCAGAAATCAAGTAACTAAACAAGATGTTATACTGAATAAAAACTGCCAGCTACAATGAAGCATGCCAAAGTATATTTAATAGTTCTAACCTGCATATGCCAAGGTATTTCCACTTGGAGACCACCTCACACCAAATGCCCATGTGAAAGAAAGATCAAGTTGGGCAATTTGCTGCTTACAACAATACAGGAAAAAAACAAACATAAATTTTAAGATTATGTAAATGAATCTACAAAGCTTTAAAATATCCAGAGATCAGCAAACTTCTCAATCTAGCATGAACTATTTCTTATCTGTTATATAGTGTACTGTGCTAAGAGGCTTCAGTTATTGAGCCTATGAAACAACCAATTTTTTTGGGTCATGGTTCCTACACGTTTAACATTATGGTCCAGCCAGACTAAACAATGGTCCAGTTTTTTTCTTTCACTGACAGCAACAGTGGATCAAATTATGAGACAGAATCTTTAACCAATGTCACTACAAAATCTTTAACAAAGGGCCTAACAAATTTGAGTTTTAGAATATGAAGAAAAAATAGGTTCAGCAAGATGAATTGTATCCACCATTGAGCTCTATGTAATGCTGCATCACAAGTTATAAGTAATCCTTTAAGTTGTAGCTAATTATGTTTTTGAAGGTACATGTTGATTTTTTTGAGGTATTACACTTTTATCTTTTTGTACAAATATGAATATCATTGGATTTATAAAAGTGAGATCTATTTGAAAATATTTTTTAAGTTCAAAGGAGTTATTTTAGGCCACCAAGGTGGCTTAGGCCAAATCACTTGGCGGTCTTCCTGTGCACAAAATACACATGGGTATGTACGCATTTCTATAAAGATACTGATTTCAATTGTGATTGCACCTTTATATTGACACAGAAGTGCATGAAATACAAAAGAGCATGGATGTGTTCCTAGGACAACATTTATTTCAACTGTAGTCTTACTTTTGCATTGTGATATGTTTAAATCTATCAAGGTGGTTTATTTATTCATGTGCATGAAATCCTAGAGTAAGTGCATAGCTGTGTCGGTGGGATGACGTTGATTCCTATGGACTTGCTTCTGTGTCCTACTGCGTTTAGGTGCATCAAGGTGGTGATGACTCTGGTGCAAGAGTGACCAGTTGAACTAAGGGTATTGTGAGGGTTTGCTCCCTTTAGAAAGAAATGAAACTCGAGGCATCCATTCGAAAAATCCCAGCTTCAAATGTGCCCTTTAGAAAGAAATGAAGGTTAGGGGGCCCATTAGGAAAATTCCCAACTTTTTGTGCACCCTTAAGGTAATTTATACCACAAATTCAATTTCAAGAGATGCCACATGCAAGAGCTAGTTAGGCAGTAAAGATGAATCCTTCAATGCATGCAAAATAATTGATGCAGCTATAGCCTAGGGTAGATGCAGCTATAGATTAAGGTAATTCATTCCACATATTCAAATTCAAGAGATGCCACATGCTAAGTGCTGGTTGGACAGGAAAGATCAATCTGTCAATGCATGCCAAGAAGGCTTCACTGTGTATCAAAAATAAATAGATAGATAAATACCAAGTTCATCAGAACTAGATTACAAAAGAACTTGCACATAAATCTTTCTGCAAATATCCGTATTCCCACAAAAACATCCATGAGAAAGATAATTCAATCAGACACTTAGGGGGTGAGCAAAAATTCGGAAAAATCGAATTAACCGAACTGAACCGACCGAATTTTGAAATTCGGTTCGGTTAATTCGATTTTCGATTTTTTTTTAAAATTCTGTTCGGTTTTTGATTAATTCAGTTCGGTTTTCGGTTTTGAATTTTGTAATTCGGTTAAACCGAATAAACCGAATTAAACGAATAAGAATATTAATTTAATTAATTTTTATTTAAAAATATAATTAAATTAAATAAAATCTTATTTTTTATTAATATCATATAAAATTTTAAAATTTCGGTCAAATCGGTTAATTCGATTTTTAACCGAATTAACCGATTTTTTTCAGTTCGGTTTTCTCGATTTTTATCAACAAATTCGGTCGGTTCGGTTTTTTTGAAAAAAAATCGGTTTATTCGGTTTTCGGTCTATTCGGTTCGATTTTAACCGAATACTCACCCCTACAGACACTATAGTAGTAACTGGAGATATTTTAATAACCTCAAAATTTAATAATCAATCTAGTGAATAAAATAACTAAATATCGAACCTCTCCAAATTTTACATCACCAGAAGCATCTGATCCTGATCCTTTCCAAGGAAAAAAATTTAATCCTGATTCTCTGTCACAATCAAACAAATTCAAATAATTGTCACCCAATTTAAAATAAAGATACATATTTTCACTGAGCACCTTACGGACCTTGAATCCACACCTTTGATGAAAGTAGAAAACACCCTACATTTTCCATCAGTCGATGTTGTTGCAAGAAGAATCTGTAATCGCAAAACATAGCTGGAGTCAAGCAAGCTCTGAAACTTGATGATGACAGCCATCAAGGTTCTTTTGTTCCAAAAGTACAGAAATATCAATAGGCATGTAGATTCCCTAGGATGTGCTAATCTAGCAAGATGCCAGATGTTCTAAGCACACCTTCCCCTCTTTGCATGTTTCTTGACCAAAATGTAACTGAAGTTATAACAATGACAAAGACATGCAAAATCAAGCATAAACCACTAGCAATTTTAGAATACATAAAATCTTATGGCAATATGATATGGATATAGAAGTCTAAACACTATGCCAAGTGTTCCAAAATCAATGCCAAGATATGGTCATACAAGAGTTTTTTCTTAATTCACAATTCTGGCTATTGTCTGATATCAGAAAAACTAATAATTAGCATTTTTCTTTCTATGTGACATGAAGCTATGATTTGATTTTTTTTATATAACAATCTTTTAAGCTGTTGGTTTAGAATATCAGGACCATCTAGCTGTGACATTCTGAAAAAAAAAGTCATACTAAGCATTTTCATCTATGCCTCTCTTCTTAGTTCTTACACTCTTTAATTGTCAACATATAGTCATTTTGTACATCGTTCAAATATGCAAAAATTTCACACACAAAGGATAAGGAATGACAAATTTTAAATTTTCCTTGATCTTCTTATATCTTATTTAGCATATCCAACATGTTGCACAAAACTGATGATCAATTTTTTTACTCTCTTATTTTCTGGTTCTCCTCTTAGGAAAATAGATCTTCAAAGGAAGCTTCCAACTTGTTAATCTAATTTAGGATTATAGAAAAGTTTTGGTAGACGTTTGATTTAATTTGGTTGGTAATGTCTCTAAGTTGTTAACCTAATTTAGGATTATAGAGAAGTTATAGTAGAAATTTGATTTAATTTGGATGGTTTGATACTTTGTACTTTGTAATTTGATTTATCTCCTAGTTTGATTTCTTTTAGGTATAGTTATTTCTTTTCCTGAAGGGGAGGCTTGGTGCAAAGAGTAAAGTTGTTGTCATGTTGACCTTAAGGTCATAGGTTCGAGTTACTAAAGTAGTCTCTGCAAAATGCAAATAAAACTGCGTACAATAGATTAAATATGGTTCGACTGGCACATTTCACTGGTGAGAGTTTCGTGCACCATTTATAGTTATTTCTTTTCTTGTTTTTAGTTTATTTACAATTTTGTCGATGTTGGAGTCTGAATTTTCCCATATTAATCAATATGTTAAATGATAATAATTTTATAAGATTATTTATCTTTTGTATTGCATCAATATGTGAGAATTTTGATTCCTTTGATGTTGCCTTTGATTTCTATCCTAAGCTTAAGATTTTAATTCAATATTATCATTCTTTATAACTTATTTTATGTTCACAGCAAAACAAAAAGAAAATGAACATAGGTCTATCAAAAAATTGCTCAGACATTTGGAAAAATGTTTACCCATCCACTCATGTATTTCCAAATAATGAACTTTCAGCTACCATGAAAGGTTTTAAAATCACATTCTAAGTAGAAGCTTTGATGTTCACCTCAATGAGGTGGTTAAGATACCATGCCAGAGTGTCGGCAACAAATTAGAGCCAGCAAAAGGTTGAAGAAAAAGAAGAAAAGAAAGTTTAAAATATGATAAAATATGATTCCACATTGGAGTTCTGATTGAAATAGTACAATTCCGCTTTGTGTTACTTCTAAGCTTTGGCATGCGTCATGTGTAGATTTAATTTTAATGAGTTTATTCTTTAATAAACTTTTATTTAATTTATTTACTTATAAAAATAAAGCTATTCCAAGTATATAGCTAATTGAATAACTTTTTTGTAGCAATAAAATGTATTAATCCTCGACAAATTTGGACACATTTTAAAGTCTCCCAAGAAGAATTAAGATTGGTTTTTACTCATTGTATCATTTATAGATTTTCTATTTTTAACAAAATATATTAATTAATAATCGAATTAAAAATAAATTTACACATTTTTATTTTAATTCATGTGTCAAGAAGAATTCATAAGTTTTGAGAAATTTTACTTCTTAATATACTTCCAATTCATTTGTTTACTTATTAAAATAAAACATAGAGATTGATAATCAATTGCTATAGAATTTCAAAGAAGCAAACAACAAAGTGATAATAAACTTGAATTTATCTTGAGTCATGCTAAAAGGTCCGCAGTGGGTCATGTCAAAAAGAAAACATTACTCATTGACAAGACCAACACAAGCAACACAATATAGATTACTCATGTCAATCAAGATCAAATTTTATTATTTATTGAAATGGTATGTTTAGCTAGCGTCAACTGACATGATATGAAATTTCAAACTATGCCATCAACTATAAGATTCTTAAAGCTCAACATTAAATTCGAGAATGGTCTAATTATATTATAAATGCTAAACTTAAGTCTTCAGGTATACTTCGAGGTTCACTCTTGCTAATTCATGGTAACATCTCCATCATTGATGCTATAGTATAGTATACATGATTTAATATCTCGAGTCGTATCCGAGTTTTGATTTATGATTGAAACGATATAGTTTCGATATCGTATCATACTGTGTCAATATAGTTTTAATATTTTTTAAATATAAAATATATTAACTAAAAACTAAAATATTTCACATAAATATTTAAAAAATATAAAAATATAAAAAAATATTTGTAAAAAAATATAGAGATAAATAAATAAAAGCTTTATTATATATATTTAGAATTAAACTAAATAAAATGTATAATTAATTAGATAAGTTGAGCCTCTAGGGTCATAGAAGACAAGAGAGGGGGTGGGAGAATCTTGATTATTTAAAACCTTTTCTTTTTCTCGTAAAAACTCAAATCAAAGTAATAGCGGAATAAAAACAAATACAGAAAAAGACAAGTTGTTTTTTTACTTGGTTCGTAGTCTAGTGACTACTACTTCAAGGCCTGCAATCCTTGATAACTTTGACGGGCAATCCACTATGGCTCTTCTCTCCGAAATCTTTTAGTGAAAAGCAAACTCGTACAACGAAAATAGGAGAATAGTAACAACACTACTATCTCTATATAAAAATGCAAGCAATAGTAAAGTTATACCAACAACAAAGTATGAAGATTAAGCGTAGATTGTCGAAGAGCCTCCTGGTGTCATAGTAGCAGTAGCTTGCACAAGCAATATCAGAAACGAGAATGAGCGCAAAGAGAATAAGTGATTTTTAGCTCGGACTCCAAGGGCTTCTTTTATAGGCATTGTTCAATCGACTGGAAAGCATTCTGTCAACCTTTCCATTGACAGAACCTCCTATTCGTCGACTGAACTCAATGTCTTTACTTGTTTTCTCTGATCTGATCGTTCGATTCTAGAAATCACGTTGTTCGATCGACTGATCCACGTTATCCGTCGACGAAACCCGTGGGACTTCCTTTTGCACGATTCGATATGATCGACTGTCGTTACCTTTTTTGAATTAGACAATTGATCCCACTAAGGAACCCAATATTTACTATTATTTATGCCACATTGGCTGGATCAATCGACTGATCCCACTGATCCATCAACTGAACAGCTGTATACCAAATTTATTGACTTCAATCTAATCTGTCCACGCTGACCGAAACTGATCCACACGATCAGTCGACTAGTCAACCTGAAACTTTGTTTATTTATAAAACAAAGTTAACACAACAAAATAATAATAGTAGTCTTGCAAAAGAGAGTTAGACAGTTGATAGTAAAGATGCATGAGTATGACAGTTTTAGGACTATCTTGATCTCAACTTAGAATCTTTCGTTTGTTTTTTCAGTTGGATCAATGCCTAAGGTTTGTCTAGACTGGGACATGACCTCACAACTCCACTTCAGGAGCTTACCTTAACTTACTTATCAAACATCTGATCCTTCAGACCTATTTAGACTTTCTACAACCTTGCTTAGTGTCTAATCAACCTGATCGGCTAAGACTTTCTTACAACACTACGTTAGCATAATAAATATAAAATAGTAAAGTAAAGCAGTGTTAGCAGCATTAAAGATTTGCTGGTCCGATCGACTGCGCATGATCCACCGACAACCATTTCAGCCACACTTGCTTGGAATTCACTCCTTCAAGACTTTCTCACTACCTAGGGTTCACTCCTCTAGAGTTTTCCCTTGCTTAGAGTTCACTCCTCTAAAATTTCTCATTACCTAAGGTTCGATTTTTCCTTTCTTGGAGTTCTCTCCTCAAAAATTTCTCACTACCTTGAGTTCACTCCCCTAGGTTTTTTCCTTGCTTAGAGTTCACTCTTCTAAGACTTCTCACCCTTGCTAGTCATCCATTCAACCTTGACCTGACTAGACTCCATTACATAATGTCAAACAAATATCAAAACCCCGGAGGTCGATTGCACCAACAAGCCACTTGCAAATTGAGACAAGTAGCTTCATTGTTTGTTGGCTCACTCCTTTAGAGCTTTTAGATTGTTGACATGATGAAAGAAGTTAAGAGACCCTTCGTTCCCCAAATTGAAAGAGCACGAGGGTTTTCAGTGTTGCATGACTAACCAATGGTGAGCAGTGGCTCATTTGTTTCCAAGTTTAATTTATCCACATACCATGTCGCTAACTCACTTTCAAAGTTACAAGCGTGAATAGGTAAGCATCTCCATGCAAAATCAAGCATGCTATTGACACTAAGATCAAAATAGATTTAAAGATGTATGCATATGCACGCTGGCATGATCCCTACATGTGTATGATCAACATCTCCTACATGTTAATGGCAAAATAAATTCTTCAAGATTTAATTCTTACATGCATGGTTTGCATGGACTAATTCATCTATGAATGTTAATGATTAGCGATGCTAACTATATCTCTGCATGTGAAATTAAGGACTTACTTTTGGTGAATAAAATTTAATTCTGCATGACAAGAAAGAATGTGAGTCAACGTGCATGCATGATCTCCTATAAAAGAGTTAACAAAATTATTCTTCCATGAACTAATCTACTAATCTTCAACTGCAATAGTTGGCAGTGTTGGACGACATTTAGAAATGCGAAATTATGGGTATTTATCTCTCTACATAAGAGTCTTTTTTTCTCTCTACTTATGTTGTGAAGAGATGAAAAAAAAAAGAATTAACCATCCTTAAAGAGGTTTAAGTGGTATTTTTTCACTTTATTTACCTTCATGGACTGATAAAGGGGGAAAAATTGTTGAATAAAAGAGGGGAACATTAACAAAGGAAAAAAAAAAATTAAAGGATAAAAGAGGTAAAAAAATTAAGGAAAAAACAATAGAGAAAAAAATTACCTATTTAAAATATTCATCTAAGGTTAAAAAAACAATAGAGGCGGCGATCAAGTCACAACATCCACTGCGACCTCGCGGAGGCAGCCGGGAGATTGTGGCATCCATCACGACCTTGTGAAGACACTGTGAGCTGCGATGCCAGTACCGCTGCTAGTCGGTGAGCAGAACGTTTGCTCGTATGTATGGGTTGCTACATAAAACCTTGGTATTACTTATCATCTTTTCCATTTGAAGGGTGTGACTTACATTGTAAATGTTATACAAGAGTGCAACGTGAACAAAATCACATCTGATGTGGAATAGAATTTGTTAGACCTATAGGTATAAGATTTCCATAATTGTTCATAATTGCTTTCATGTTCACATTCACTGACGCTAACATTGACTTTGAGGTTCTATGTTTTCGAACAACTTTCTTAGTGTAGCAGTGGAAGGTTTGCTGGCACTTCGACAATTTTCTTGTTTTCAAGCTAGGATTATGGAAGATATTGCTTGGGTTTTCATATATGTTAAACTTTGATATAGTATTAACAAGAAAACTTTAAGTGTGTTAGTTCTTACAAACCCAGCTACTTAAACTAAATTAAATATTCTTGCATAATTTAGTTCCTCATTAAGGTTACTCGAAATGGATATTTTAAAAGAATTATCTTTTTCAAATGCGTCTGATTAGCTACATCTATTATACAATGTTTCACCATCTAGAATTGATATGATTCCGCTTACAAATTGACTAAAATAAAAGTTATAAAGGAAGTTATATATGTTCTTACTTTCTCTCTCTATTATTTGTACTGGATCATTTTTTTCTATTTTAGTAAAATAATATAAGATTTATTTTCTATAATTTAATATTGATAATGCAACATGTTCACAATCCACATAGTACATTTATGATATAACTTAGAGCGACAAGTCACACTAGTATACCTAAGTAGCAAAAACTAAATGTTCAGAGAAAAAGTACCATCTGTTTTATGAGCATACCTTGAAGAGATGAGAAACAATTGCATGACAAATATCAGCAAACATAATAACAAACTTACATTGTTAGGATGCCATGCAACACTTGTAACAGATGAATTATGTTTTTTTCGTATAAGCTTGCTGACCCACCTGAATGTAAGGAAACAATAATTCAGAGAGAAAACAAAACCCCTAACAGCAAGGAGATCAAATACGGTTAGACAATGAACCATTATATGTCAAAGAATTCCATTGACCTTAAACTATAAAGAGGACTGAATGAGAATAAATTAAGTTTTAACGAATAGAATAAAAAACAACTAGATAGTTCTCTAGCTTTTCTCTATCTTGATGCAATAATTCGCTAGCAACAGATATCAGAGTAACACTTTTACTGCAATGTGATTCAGGCTAAGAAGAATAAAAAATAAGGTATTCCTTTGATCTACCAAGCTGCAAGTTTACTAATATCCATATACAGGTGCCCCCTTTAGCCTCCAAAGACTAGAAATAGTAACAGACAAGAGTGGAATAATGAGTGGAGCAGTGGAGGAGAATAGGTTCGTGAGATCTGCATCTCACAACAAATTAAAGTGTGCCTTTTCTCTTCATTAACAACTTTATGGGTCAGGTAGAGCCAATTATGGGTCAGGTGTGCAAGGCACATGTGGGTTGCTATAGTGCATGTTTTTGGTGGGGTTGAACACAAGAGGCATGTCAAAGGACCTAAACAAGATGATGTTATGTTCAGTTCAGTCCCTAGTCCCTCTATTCATAAACCAAGCATGCTCAGTCAAGCTTGACTGTGTTCAAGCTTACTTATTTGGAAATAAACAAGCTTGAGCCAAGTTAACTGAGCTCAATATTTTGTGTTCAAACTTATTTACTAAAAGCTTACCAAACTTGAGCATTTACTGAGTTCAAGTTAACACAGAGATGTCCTTAAATTAAAACTTTAATCGAACAAATGAAACTTACAACATTGTCTCATTAAATATATAATAGACAATTTATGACCTTATAGTTAATAAAATATGATATATTCATGTAAAAAGTATTATTGCCCCCACAGGTTGGCACTGTTGATACGTACATGGGTGGTTATTGCAATAGGTCATGGGGTCAATTTTCAATGGATGCAAAATGCCTCGTTGGGTGTTCGGCCTCCCCTATGCAAAAGACTGCTGTGCTAGGGCAAAATGCCCCCCTCCCGTGATTTATCTACCTGTATCAAGCCGGGAGTCGACGATACAGGGCCGCTTAGGGTGAGCATTATCACCTTTTACTCCAATATAAAAAAAATAGTATAAATATAAATATTTATTATTCATGATACATTTGGAAAAAATAAATTAAATAACATGATTGTAAATGAAACTAAAATAATTTTGGCGGAAGGTAATAAGCATTGTTCATGAACCTCAATAATGTGAGCTCATTATAGTCCAAGCTTGTTCATTTATCTTGCTAAACTTTAAAAAATGTTGAACTTCATTTGCTTTTATTTTATTTATTTATTCATATTAATCATAAACATAAATGAACTCTACTGAGCTAAGTGTGATTTGGTTCGTCATTCACGACACTATTAGTTCTCATGTTGACAAAAAACCAAGAGGCAGGGGCAAACTACACCAAGTCAACAGTTTTAATGTTGCATTAGTGGACCTGCTCACCGTCTTAACACTCTAGGTTAAAGTCCAAATGAGTACCCATGTAAGCTACAAACATAATTAGAATCAAGGTATTAAAAGGAGATTTCAAGCGGTCAACCTCTTGCCTAGCGCATAGGCAATAGGTAGATGCCTAAGCAAGGGCGTAATTTTTGAAATTAAAATAATATTAAAATACATTTAAAAAAATTAAATTAAGAGTGGCCAATATTAATATATATCTGAAAAACAACATCCTTAATCAATTAAAGTTTACCAGTATAAGTAATAAATAGACAAACAATCACTATACTCTGAGAGTGAAATATTTTATATTTCACATTGTAACCAAGAAAACAAAAATCACAAAAACAACACATAAATTATAGTCATAAATTTAAATTGAAAAAAAGGGAGCATAGCTAGGTTATAAATAGCATCATGTTACAATAGAAGAAATAACTAATCTTAAATACTAGCAATTTATAAAAATAATAATAATAATAATTTTTCCCTTAAATGTACTTGGATTGCTAGGCAATTTGTTTTGACTACTTTTTGAAAGGGTTGCTTGACAAAGACGACCTAGCCATTAGGTGAAGCAATCCCTAGGCGAAACCACCTAGAGGTGGCTGTTTTTAAGAGTATGACAACAATAATTGTCCATTGAAGAATTTATAGAAAGTTCACATTAGAGGTGTTAGTGGCTAAATATAAAAGTTCACAATTCAAACAAAACCAAGATGTCCACTTTGGATGATGGCAAGCTTTGGGAGTATATTATGATCACCACTTAAATTGCTAAAGTCTAAACCAAATGAATAGAAAATACACATAAAATGCAATTTTATGAATCATAAATTCCCCACGCTAACTCAAGGAGCAAATGTTATGCTAAATGGCCCAAAGGAGCATAGATTACAATGTTACAGGATAGACCAGTGCATAAAGCTCTTGCCAATATGGGTTTGTTGTACGCACCCTTATCCTTATCCTTATCCTGTATTACAAGAGATTGTTACACAACTCAAATCCATGACCACCAGGTCACACGACACAACTTTATCGTTGCACCAAGCTCCCCTTCAACATAGAATACTAGGTTGTCAAAGAATATATTAGATGCCCATCAAATTTACTAGTTCTTTATTAACTAACACATGAATGCATGGAAAAATATGAAAGCCAATTACCAATTATTCTCTTGTTCATAGTAGCATATGCAAACAGTTTTAGCACCACTTCCGACAGCAAACTTGTTTTCTGAGATGTCAGAGATGAATCAGAAAAGTAAGAAAACAAATACTAAGTTATACCTAAATATCAGAAAAATCACCAATCTGTCTTTTCAAACATAAAAACTGTTTTCTTATGTTTGAACAAAAAGTTTGTAATCTGATAACAAACAGTAGATACTTAATAAACAGTATACAATAAACAGTACATTTAAAACATAATATTTGAACAAAAAGTTTGTTATCTGATAACAACTTTTTTAGGTTTGTCCACTTCTCCACAGGATGACAAAACTATAACTTATGTTACATTAAAAACAAACCCCAGACCACGCCTACATATCTTCTAGGATAAATTATTCTCTACAGGCATGTGCACCTCACCTTCTCATACTATCTTTCTCCAGTTGATGAACCTAGTTGGTGTGAGGAAGACTAATTTGTTAGGAATCATCAGACATGTAGTTGATAAAATTCACACTATAAGTCTTTCACCAAAGATACCAAAATGGCTTTGAGTTGCAATGATGAATTCTGTACAAGTCTAGAGGCCTAAGGTTAGAAATGGCAAGAATTATAAGTAGACAAGGTACTAAGTGCTAAAAGTCACCATAGTTCAAGAATTGCAACAAATTAATCTTCTGCATCAATAATGAGAATCAAGAAGCTGCACTAGAAATTATGTTATACTGATGATAACATTTTTCCATCTTGTGTTTCAAATAGCTCCTGTTGTCAAAATAAATAAACAAATAAATTTAAAACGATCTAAAGGCAACGAAATCTGAAACTTATCTCCACGTAGAAATTGTCAAATGGATTGAAATACCCTCACCAAGAGAATTCTTCTCAATATATAGAAAATGTTAGTCATTTACAGAAAATTACAGAATAGATTTTCAATCATAAATCCAGGCTGATTTCTAGTAATTTATCTAAATCAATCTGTCTAAATAAAGAAGGTATAGATATATTATTAATTACAATATATTTACAGCAAACGAAGTTACAGTCAACATATTTACAACTATTAATTAAGGCTTGATATATGTTATCATATATGGTGTCACCCCCCCTCAAATTGATGGTCTCTCAAAAAGCATCAATTTGCCAATTAGAAATTTATGATGTTGTTGGGTCAAGATCTTAGTAAATATATCAACTATCTAAAGGTTAGTGGAATATGAGGAAGAGAAATAATATGAGTGTCGAAGGGAATGGCAATCAACTTCAATATGCTTAGTATGTTTACGATACATAGGATTAGCAACAATCTGAAGGCACTAGTATTATCATCATGAAGCAGAGTAGGAGTAGGCTAAGAGAAACAAAGCACAGCTAGAAAACCACGAAATCAAACAATCTCAGAACAAGCAGCAAACATAGCATGATATTCAAACTCTATAGAAGATTTAGAAACAAGATCTTGCTTTTAGCTCTTCCAAGAAACCAAGAAATCACCAAGAAACATACACCAACCCATGACAGATCGGCGAGTATCAGGCAACAAGATGAAGAGGAGAATAGCTAAATGAGAATGACGGAGATTTATCATGAATTGACTAACTTGTTGAACAGCGAAGGAAACGTCTGGTCAAGTAACAGTCAAATAATTTAAGTTGTCCACTGATTGTAGAATCATAGTAGGATCAGAAAGAAGATCACCCTCCTCACAATGGTACTTTGTGTTTACTTTAAGTCGAGTAGCTACAATAGAAGCATCTTAGAGACCAACTAAATGAAGCAAATCTTGTGTACTTATGTTGATTTAAAAAAAACAATATCATCAACATAAATCAAGAGAATGACAATACCAGCAGACGTCTTGAAAAGAAACAAAGATGAATCATATTGGCTCTGCTTAAATGGAGCAAAATGGATCTGAATTTATCAAACCATGATCAAGGAGCTTGTTTTAACCCATATCGAGATTTCTTCAATTTGCAAACATTCAAAGAAGAGGAAGAAGATAAACTCGGTGGTGGAACCATGTAACTCTCTTTGAGATCACCATGAAGAAATGCATTTTTAACATCCATCTGATGAAGTAGCCATCCTTATGAAGCAATGATATAAATAACCATTTGAACCCTTGACATCTTGGTAACTAGAGCAAAAGTCTCGTCATAATCGATGTCATACTCTTGTTTGTTACCTAAGGCAACCAATCGTGCCTTATAGCGATCTAGAGTACCATTTGAACAAAGATAGATAGAGTAGACCCATTTATAGTGAATGACTTGAACATTTGGGGTGCATAGAACAATATCTTAAGTGTGATTGTCCATAAGAGCTTGAAGTTCTTCTTCCATAGCCTTGTGCCAACAATCATGTTTAGCAACCTCTGAATAACAGGAAGGAATAGGAGACAAAGTAGTATAAATAGGTGTATGGGAAAAGTTTTACCGATCCGGTGGACAAGTGATTCTTGAAGAGCGTTGTGGAATGACATGTGAAAGTTGATTGTGTGAAAGAAGTAGTTTGAATATGCACAGATGTTGGATCAAGTTCAGAAAGCTATAAAGTTGGGCGTTATCATCGTTGATACATAAAGACAGGCTTGATTCAGTCAAAAGTATTAGGTACCTCATCAAAATTATGAAGGATAAGTGGCTCTGGCGAAGACAGATAGGTGGCTCTGGCGAAGACTTAATATGAGTAGAAAAGAAAATTTGATTTTCAAAGAAATCAACATGACAAGAGATACGAAACCTGTTAGAACATAGATCATAGCAAATATAACTTTTATGTGAAATACTATAGCCCATAAAAGCACATTTAACAGAATGAGCAGAAAGTTTATGACATTCATGAGGTGGCAAATGAACAAAGCAAACACAACCAAAAGTATGCATGCCAAGATAGTTGGAGTGATTATGAAAAAGACAATAATATGGAGATTCAAAGTTCAAGACACGTGAAGACAAGCTATTAATTAAATAAACTGCTGTAGATATAGCCTCAACCTAGAATTCATAAAATTCCTTTTTGTTGGAGATTCAAAGTTCAAGGAATGCCTTTTTGTTGGAGAAAATAATAAAATTCATGAGACATATCCTCTAGAATTATACCTTAGCACTTTGAATTTTTTTTGAAGAAAATTAGGTCTCAATATAGGCTACAAATGTTTTAAAGATAAAAACCTCAAATTTAGAACAAAGAAAATAAATTTAGTACTGTAATCATTAATGAATGTGATAAAGTATTTGCAATTAGCATGAGATATAACAGGTGTAATACCCCCACACATTATTATGAATCATATCAAAATAGATTTTTCACAACTACCATTAGAAGGAAAAGAAAGAGACTTACTTTTACCTAATTTACATGTAAAGCAATCAAAGAAAGAAAGATGAAAAATGATATTTATTGCCTAAAAAATCATAATTTAGTGAGATAAGACAACAGAATTAGGATAACTTAAACGTCAGTGTCATATTTCACCTGTTTGGTTTAGGGTACTACAAGCTAAAAAAACAAAATTAAGAAGGGAAAAGTTTAAAGGAAACAAGCATCCAACTTTAGGCCCCTTTACTAGTATCTTCCCCAACATCTGATCCTGCACAACACAACCATTACGAGAAAATCGAACATCATAGTCATTATCAACCAATTGATCTACTAAAATGAGACTAGTAGAAAGCTCATGAGATACCAAAACATCTTTGATTGAAGAATTAATATCCCCAAAAGCATAAATAGGTAACTTACTACCATTAGTGAATATTTTCATGATATCTTTTAACATTGCTAAGAGTCTCAAGAGAATTGGTCATTAGATGAGTCAGAATCCAGAAGCGAAGATAAAATTGGTGTACTATGTTTACCTTTAAGTCCTAAGACTGAAAAGGTCGTAGTAATCATCAACTGAACCATTTCAGGAGTAAATATTGAACCAACAACTTGATTAGCAACAAAAGCCTGATTGACGATTCTGAGGACGAGTAAGGCATTCTTTGATAATATGCCCAAACTTCTTACAATAATTACAATATTTCTTTGAGTAATTAACAACCATATGTCCATATTCTTTTGCTATAGCATTGAAATTGTCGAATGTCTTTCCACAACCTTGCCTTTCCTTTGAGCTACAAATTTTTATTTGCTGGAAAATTATTTGTGTTGTAAGACGCTGCTCTTCACGAAGCAACTCCCTAAAATACACATCCAAAGAAGGAAGAGGAGCATGATTCATCAAATTAGAGCAGGCTACCTCATATTCAGGATGTAATTTCATCAAAAATTGATCTCGCTTGCTTTGTTCATGCACCTCTTAAACCACAGAGAGTCGGTGACTACTTTGGCATAAATTATGTCAACATATTCAACCCATAAGCAGGGTAGTCAATAGCGCGCGATAGCAGCGCTATAGCGCCGTCGCGGCTGCCAATCACGCGCGTCGTGTCGCGGCTGGCAATCGCGCGCGTCGCGCCAACCGCCATCTGCTTTGACCTAGGGGTAAAAAGACTCTGTGCGGTAAAAATAAACCCTGTTTTTTAACCCATTTCCTGCTGTTTTCTTCCCCTGCATTGTGCTCCTGCCTACTCTCCCATTTCTTCCCAGCGGCGGCGATTCCAGCGACGGCGACCTCCCTGATTCCAGCGACGATTTCGACAACTTCTCTCCATTGCAGGTGACTCTTAAATCCTTATTCCTTCCTCTATTTTCCTTCTTTCCCAAGCCAACTCTTTTTTTTTTCTTTTTTTCTTTCTTGCAGCAGATTCTCTCCTCTTGTTTTTTTTATTTTTTCTTTCTTCCAACAGATTCTGTCCTCTCTTTTTTTTTCTTTTTTTTCTCTATTTAGGCTTCAATCATTAGTGCTCAAACTTTAGGGCTTTAGCCCTTGTATTTCTCTTTTCTTTTATTCCTCATTGTCCTATCCTCTATTCCTCTGGTCATTCCCCTGTTTTATTTTATATTTCTATTTGTTTCAAACTTCTAAGTTCTAGCCATGGAGGCGGCAGCATCATCACAAGGAGCTGCTCCATCTTCACATGGCAATGGAATAGTTTGAAAGATATTAATAATAGGAAGAGTGTTACTTGTTATTTTTGTGGAAAAGTGACTACGGGTGGAATCACTAGAGCCAAAAGACACCAAATGTGTGTGAAGGGGGATGTTGATTATTGTAGAAAGGTTCCCCTAAATGTAAAACAGCTTCTTATAGAAGTTTTGGAGAAGAAAAATGCTTTAAAGGAAGCATATTTAGCAGAGATGCAAGAAGATGAGGATGAGCAAGAGGAAGTACGAGAAATTCATCAAATTAGAAGTGGGAAGAGACCTTCATTAACAGCTCAGTCTTTTTTTAGGCCACCCAAGAAAGGATATAATGTGAAAGGCGGCCCCATGGATTTGCTTCTTTTGAAAAATCGTGAAGCACAAATGAAACTTGGAAAGACTCATACGCAAACAAGCATCAATGATGCTTGTGATAAAGAGGCAAGGGAAAGAACCATCCAATACATTGCTCAATTTTTTTTATAGGAATGAGATTCCATTCAACGTTGCAAGATCAGAAAGCATCAAGATGATGCTTGAAGCTGTTGGAAACTATGGTCCACATCTTAAGGCTCCAAGTTATCATGAGTTGAGAGTTCCACTCCTTAAAAAGGAGTTGGAATTTCGAAAAGACATGCTAAAGAGCCATAAGGATCAATGGGTGCAATTTGGATGCACAATTATGTCAGATGCTTGGACGGATAGGAAGAACAGGACCTTAATCAATTTCATGGTGACTTGTCCAGAAGGGACAATGTTTGTAAGAAGTTTTGATGCTTCTGCTTACATGAGACGGGAGAAAAAGTGTTTGAGTTGTTGGATAAGTTTGTGGAAGAGATTGGAGAACAAAATGTTGTTCAGGTGGTATCTGACAATGGAAGTAATTATATCTTGGCCGGTAAGAATTGCTAACTTAGTCTAATTGCCTTTTTTTTACTTGTTTTGATTATTGGCCGCTTAACTAGTTTCATTTAATGTGATTTTTCTTAGGCAAACTACTTGAAGCTAAGAGAAAGAATCTCTTTTGGACTCCATGTGCTGCATATTGTGTGGACTTGATATTGGAGGACATTGGAAAGCTTCCTCGAGTCAAGAGGAATAAATCTTGTGGACTTCATCTACAACCACACATTGACCTTGAACATTATGAGAAAGTTCACTAACAAGATGGAATGGGTCAGGCATGGAGTGACAAGGTTTGCTACGACCTTTCTTACCTTGCAAAGGTTGTTCAAACAAAAGCACAACCTTAGGATGATGTTCACTTCAGAGGAGTGGTTGAAGTCCAAGTCAACCAAAGAAGTAAAGGGAAAGAGGGCAAGTGATATTGTATTGCTAGCTTCATTTTGGAATGATGTGCAATATTGTATTATCGTTATGGGTCCACTTTTCAATGTCCTTAGGCTTGTTGATAATGAGAAAAAGCCTGCCATAGGATATATCTATGAAGCAATGGATTGGGTCAAGGAAACTATTCAACAAGTTTTCAAAGAAAAGAAGTGTTGTATAAGGATGCTTTCGCTATTATTGATAGAAGATGGGAGTCACAACTTCATCATCCATTGCATACAGCTGGCCATTTTCTAAACCCTGAGTTTTATTATAGCAACAAATTGATGGAGTTTGATGAAGAAATGATGCAAGGACTCTATAAATGTATTGAGAGATTGGTTACAGATGAAGAGGAAGCTGACAAGATTGTATTGGAGTTACCTTATTACAAGAAGGTTGATCGGGTGTGGATCAAAGTTTGCAATAAAACATAGAAACACACTTGCACCCGGTAAGAGTTTAAGATATACATGTATTCAGTATTTCATTATTGATTATCGATAAAAATAGCAAATAGCAATGCTAATTAATTGACTTTCAATCACAACCGAATGGTGGAGGAATTATGGATCATCCACTCCTGCATTACAGAAATTTGCTATCAAGGTGCTAAGTTTGACTTGTAGTTCATCGGGATACGAGCGAAATTGGAGCATCTTTGAGCATGTAAGTAAATATTATTAGTTATCACATTTCACATTATTCTCCTTTACAAAGTTTCATTTAGTGCCTAATTGAATTGTAAATTTGTGATGTAATAGATTCATTTTAAGAAAAGAAGCAAGCTTGAGCATCAAAAGTTGTAAGACTTGGTGTATGTCAAGTACAATCAAAATCTCAAAGAGTGCTTTGATTGTAGAGATGTGATTGATCCAATTGTCCTTCGTGATGTCGATGAATGTAATGAATGGTTGGTTAGACAAATGGACAAGGAAGGTGCTAAGGATGAATTAGTGTTTGATGATGATGATGGTTTGACATGAGATGATGTTTCTATTGCAGTAGGTGCTAGTGAGTCACTCCAAAACACTAGGCTTGCTACAAAATCGAAGAGGCCTACTCCTACTATTGCTGCAAAGACTTCTAAGTTATCAAGAAAGAAAGGGAAAGAGCCTATGCAAGATCAAGAAGAGGAATATGAAGAGGAGGAAACAGAGTCTGAGGGTCAATATGAAGAGATTTTTAAGTCTAGTTCTAGTGGAGGGGAAAGTGATAAAAGAACTTGGTTGTGGGAGATTATAATGATGATGATGATTGATCATTGTCTGAGTGGAATTATGTTTTTAGTTTTTATAGTCCAAAAAACTTAAGTAGTTTTGGCCTTTTGGGAATGAGAACTAACTTTGAGGGTACGTTTGGTTGGGGGTTATCCTTGATAACCTTGGTTATCCATCCAAGGTTAGCAACAAAAATCTTGTTTGGTTTAGATAATCAGCGATTCCCAAGTAATGATCGATGTCCGATACGTCAGCAAAAGGGGCATGCAACCCGAAATCGAAAAACCTTAGGAAAGTAAGATTTTTCTTGATTCCAAGGTTATGAAACTTATCTTTCCAAAATTATCCTCCAATATTTACCTTAGCAAAAGAGGCATTATTCGCGAGCGACCACCGGCAACGATGGCGTGCGACCACCATCGGCGACCGGCGACCGCCGCCGCCGATGGCCGCCGCCGATGACCACCGCCGGCGACCACCGACCGCCGCCGGCGACCACCGACCGCCGCCGGCGACCACCGACCGCCGCCG
Organism: Boesenbergia rotunda; assembly: GCA_024364735.1. NCBI lineage: Eukaryota > Viridiplantae > Streptophyta > Magnoliopsida > Zingiberales > Zingiberaceae > Boesenbergia > Boesenbergia rotunda. The sequence goes on along the minus strand of JAGFNQ010006206.1, from coordinate 226,148 downwards.
ACGACCGCCACCACCGACCGACGATTGCAGCCGGCGACCGACGACCGACGATCGCCGCCTGCGACCGGCGACCGGCAACGACGACCGACGACTGGCAATGACGGCCGACGACCGGCAATGACGGCCGACGACCACCGTCGGCGGTCGGTCATTATCACGGCCGACAACCGGCAACGACAGCCGGCGACCACCGCCAGCGGCCGACGATCGTGGGTATGAATATATATATAATATCATCTTACTTTTTATTTTAAATTTATAAGCATATAATATTATTATACTTAAATTTAACTAAAGGGTAATACAGTAAAATATTATATTATGCCATAAACTATTACCTCCAAACAAACAAGATTTTATTTGGTTACCTAAATTGAACCAAACAACTTCAGGTTATGTTTCATTCCCCATTACCTTGGTTATGTTATTACTTGGTAATCACATAACTAAGGTTATATCTGATAACTTGAACCAAACGCACCCTGACTATTATCTTTTGTTTTTTGCTTGGCCTTATGACTCTTATTTATACATTAACATGAATACATGATGATGATTTTAGAGTATGATATGAATATGATGTGCCTTTAAATTATTAGATGATTGAGTTTAATTGTGGATTTTTTTTTATATGAACATTTATGTGTTATGTACTTATGTATAAAATGTGATATTTAAATAGCAGTCATCCCGCTATCCACTATACCGCTATAGCGTTTTTGAGGTCGGCCGCGATGCGCCGCGATCCGAGATTGACTACTATGCCCATAAGTTTTAAAAACTAGAAAAGTAATCTTGAACGGAGAGATCAACCTGAGAGTAACTAGCAATCTCGTATTCTATTTGAAAATATTTGATTGTATTGTCTTGACCGTAAATCTTCTTTAAATACTCCCACATGCTTTTAGCTGCTTATATGGTCTCAGATTAGGAAGAAGCAATTAATCAACAGATCTTAGAATCCATGTCATGACTCTAGCATCCTTGACTTCCCACTAAGTCAATTTAGAAAGCTCAGTAGGTGAATCACTACTATCGATGTGACCTCATAGTTCTTTTCCCATGACAAACAAACAAACCCTAAACCCTAAATTCGCAAGTAGAATAATTCTTACCTGTGAAACACACATCAAAAATATCTAAGTTAGTAGTTGACATGATATTTGTTACTCACCAAATGTAATAAGTACTGAAATCAACGGGCCCAAGAGTCCAAAAGCTTGGACTGAAATAACACCACATAGGAATTTTGGAAATATTTCCAAAATCAAAATCTGGGCTTCTCAAGAAGACACTCTCAAATTATGAAGTATGGCTCTGATACTATGATTGAATACCCTCACCATGAGAGTTCTTCTCATTATATAAAAAATGTTAGCCATTTATAGAAAATTAATGAACAGATTTTCAACCATAAGAAAGGTATAGCTATGCTATTAATTACAGTATATTTACAGCTAAGAAAGTTACAGCTATAATATATTTACAGCTATTAATTAAGGATTGATATATGTTGTCATATTTGCTTCATCCTTGTTATATGCTGTCATAATTACGGCTTGATATATGTTATCATATATGCTGTCATAAATGACCAACAAAACATTCATCATCAGTAATGGAAAAACTAAGAAAACATTGAAATATGCTTTCTTATCGTAGTACCTTTTGGACTCCATTGAACACAAAGTGCAGCACGATTGAGCCTGAGAATAACAAGGGTGGGCACCCACTCTGATGCTTCTTGATTCCATACATATCTAAAATATGAAGCATAGCAAATAAAAAATCTAGATTATATGCTTATCTATTATGCAAAAAAAAATATAAAAAAAGGTATTATAAAAATATACTTACGAGTTACGATCATGTGAAACAGTTACGATTTTGTTAGTTCTTATGCTCCAATCTATTCCGGATACAATTTGATCATGCTGTGAATACAAGGATAGGGAAGCAAGGATATTAGCATTGGACTGAGACACCAAACACTTTACATTCAAAACATTAAATAGAGAGAATTATCAACAGTTACAATTTGGCCCATATCTGTCAATATTTCTCACAATTCATTGGTCTTCCATACCTTTGTTTTTTGCATCCTTGCTCAGTTTGGATGCAGTTTTAATATCACAAACAGTATCAAAGACATGTAACAAAAGACTTAAAGAGAGGAGTTATAAAAGTACACAACTGGCAATATAAATATAAAGAAAATTTCATTCAGCCACCAGACTATTACTTTTTTTTCAAAATGCCCCCCCCTATAGCTCCAATATTGTTGTTTTACCCTTCACAATTTCATAAGGGTTGTCAATTTACCCCTCTGCGATAGCAATAGTGGAGCAGATGAATTCAGAAGGAAAAATGCTAATGGCAGATTCATCCCACAATTGTTAATGGCAGAGGGGTTAATTGACAACAATTATAAAAATGTTGGGGTAAGATAACAATAGTGAAAGTATAGTACATTCTAGAAAAAAGGATTAAGCTTCGAAGTGCATATGTTAAAGATGTAAAACATTAACAAGCTATGTTTCTCCAAAATATATGCATGAATAAGATCATGATTTCAGTTAATCAATTTTAAGCATCTTAAACCTTATAGAGTAAAACTCATTCCCTTTTCCATTTTAACAATTCAGTGACTACAAATGCGCACTTAGTGCATATCTAAAAGATTTAAATCATCAACATCAACAAGCAAAGTTTGTCCCAATTATTGAGGGTTGATTACACACATCTTATACCTCCATTGAGCTCTACATAAGACTATATAACTCATAACTCTGCAAATCAATTAAATCATTTTTTGTTGCGTTAACATGTTATTTTTTTTTATTTACCACGTATTCCTTCCACTCCAATTATCCAGCGCCTCTAATTATAGAATCTCTTGATCGCCGTCAAACCATCTAGAAGATGTAAGTAAAATTACAATAACTGGAATGTGCTGAAATCCATTATCTCATGTAACTTGGCACCCTAATGAAGGTCTTATAACAGTCCAACCAAAAACTCGCAGTCAAAATCCACAACCATAAACATTTCCAAAAAACAAATTAATATGCTCAGAACAGAAGAAGGGTTACAAGAGTCCAAATAAGATGGTCAAATATATTAGGAAATAGACAAAGACAAATACCTTTTGGAGAACATGTATCCTCTCCCACTTTTCGCCAAAGAATTTGTAGATATGCACCTCATGGTTATTGGGACAAAATGCAACCACTGTACATCGAAATGGTATATTATGATTGCTATAAAGCATGTTGTTAAAAGAAATAAACCAAAAGTCATTGAGTATGGAATACAAAACTAATGCTATGTTAAGGGAAATAATGGTGTAGGAGTTAGCCTATCAATGGAAGGAATACTGAAATGTTCAATATTGCATAAAATTTCTCACAAAATCTAACATCTACATTATAATCTATCGTAATTTTATAACTAAGAAAACACAAATTTCCAGAGTGAAAAACATCTTGAAACATGTTTGACTTTTTTAACTGTATAATTTCAAAATAAATTAATAAAAGGCACACTTTGTTAATAAGGAAGTATTTACTAATTAATTAGTAATTAAATGGTCGTTCTGAAGGGAAACACCATCCATATATAAAGAAGAGCCACACCAGTGTTTTATAAATTTCTCATTCAAAAGCAAACAAATGGGACACATTTGCGCGTATCTTCTTTATCTTTTTCATTTTGTTGATTCTCTCATTGGCATTGAATGCACTTCCATCGAAGTACCAATAGGCCTAAGGAGACATAACAAAAGTATTCAAGGCCAATTTATCCAACTAAATCCATATGCTGGATTGAAAACTCCACTATGTAGCATCCCTATAATCTAATTTTTAGTTTTCTCACTGCCACTTTAATATTTAGCAAACTTCTCAATCAACATTGCCCAAGTGCACTAATATCCAACATATTTAAAATTGTATATCATACAATTGATAATACTTGAAAAATTCATCATAATCATTGTGGTCGCCATCATCATTGAATTGTATTTGTCCCAACTATTTGAGTCAAATTCATGAATATTATCTTTCATTCAGATTTATACAACACCACATCACTAGTACCATCCAAATCAATTAAATAGTTTATAATCCATCAGCAGAATAAAACAAATAAAAACAACCACACACTCAGATTTCCATGAGTCCATAATTGTATTAAATTGGTTCTTGAGAAATCAATCTCACGTAAAGTGGTATGAGGTTTTGTCCCGTGTACAACTTTGAATTGATTTTTTGAACCATTATAGTCGCAAAAATGCTAAAGGTGCGCATAAATAATAATGGAAAAAAGCACATCAAGGGATGAACCAAATATTGCAAGCAAAAAATGAACAATTTGAGATTTTCTCCTAGTAAGACAGTTATTTGAGGCTAAACATGATATCCATGAGAAACCATGAGGCATGCATATTCCATTTACTCTATGAAGAAAAACAAAATAGACACATTCAACATCAGAATGTCAAAGGAATAGACACATTATAAAGCAAAATGTCAAGACAAATCAAATAGCCTTTAGATGAGATAAAAAGAAACCAGATTTTCATGCATCATGGTTGAAGCAAAAAAACATGGTGAAAAAGGAAAGTATTGCCACCAGGGAAATCGCACGAGGCAAGTGATGCACTGACCAATAAGATAATTGGGGTAGGTCAGAAATTAGCATCGACTCGCAAATTATCATAGAGGTAGCTGCCAAAAGGAAAGAATGACTGACCAAAAGAAAACTAATGGTATAGCAGACGCTCCCGTGACGGGAGGCTATTCCCGGATCTCCCGGAAAATGAATTTTAGGATGAAAGGAAATGAATGTATTCCTAAAGGGAGCATGATTGAGTAATTACTGGATCGATCAGGACTCCATGCGTGGCAGGTGATGCACTGCGCGAACTGATGTATCGCCACCGCCGCCATGCCCTAAATCGTGTTTCCGCCCCGCCCTTCCCCCCTCCAACTGCTGAATCTTTCCCTTTTTCCGTTCTCCGATTGAGAGGGTGAAAATTCAGAACGGATGGGGTAGATCCAAATCTTTGAGTAACTCGGGCAGGAAGGAGAAGTGGGGGAAGTTCGAAAGCTATCTTCTTTCTAATCGTGAAAAAGCAAAAGTCAGATTTCAACATCTAAAACATAATTAACCAAAATCACCCCACTTTGTTACCCATATTGTATTTCAAAGATTGCTTATTTGATTGGATGGTGGATATCGAGTAGGATGTGCAGAGTGCGAATATGTAAATGAACTTTACATGCCGAACCGATGGTTCAGCCGTCTTTTTATTAGAATGGTTTGAATTGAATCAAAGTATTATTACTTATTCGTTTTTTCTACCCTGCGCGAATCCGACCATCGACTTCCCCCATATGCGGCGCGCAACCTCGCCCTGAGCAGCAGAGAAAGCACGATTCCATTCCCGATATTGTCGCCGCCGCCGGATCTCCCCATCGAGGCTAGCAAAGCACGCCCTGTGACTTGCCCGGATTAGATTTGTCTGTGCCAACGGCCAAGGAGGGATTAGGGAAATCCCTACTTTTTTTTTGCCGTTGAATTATTCCTTCTGACCCTATGTTATCTGCGTCACTTAGGAGAGGCAGCACTGATTTAGGATGCCGTTGTTGGTCGTTGATGCAGCCTAAGCGAGCATCCGTGGATTTACATTTGCCCGATCATACTCTGTTATTGCGGCATTTTTCTTCACAGCTCGTTAAAACTAATGGAAATAGGGCTTACCTTGTAGACACGTTGGCTTTGGTATGATTTTATATTTATTTGGTGATTTTTAGGCTGTTTGCACGGTAAGTGTTTGATTTTTTGCAGGTTAGAAGATTAGAGGCACAAGGGTTGCCAACTAAACAAGCAGAAGCTATCACTTCAACAATTACAGAAGTTTTGAATGATAGTTTAGAAAATGTGGCACAGTCTTTTATGTCAAAGTCTGAGATGGATAAGGTTTGTGACCAATTATTTATATTTTTTACGGTTTATTATGTCTTTGTTTGTAAAAGCTGATAATTTATTTGTTATATATATATATAGATTGAGATGGTTCAAGAATCTAATTTATCAAAATTCAAGTCTGAAATGAAGAGCACGCAGGTAATATATTTAGCTATGTTTACTTCCTAATGAATTGTTGAAACCATATTAGTTTCTATTATTACATTAATATGAGTTGATTCATGGAGCATAACTGGTTATTAAGTAAATTTGGGCTAAGGGTTTATAGTTTTCATATATAATTTTGTTGGTTGTCATGGGTAGGGTAGATCACAAGTTAGCGTGTTGCCATAAATTAGTTTCCTTTTTCTTGATAAAAAAGATTTTAGTGTCCTACTGCAAACATATGTCATTCTAGTTATGTGTTTTTAGCTAAATGATCAAAATTGAAACTTGCATGTTTAATAGTTGAGGTAGACAATATATCTGAGGTCAACTTAGCAACCCATTGTGTTGGATTGACAAACAAAATGTTTTTTTCCCTTAGTTTACTTCCTGTCCATGAATGTAATTTTAGTTGGATGGCAGTGTAAGACCATTGAACACAAGAAAGAATTTAAGAGTATGTGTTCTTATGATTAACTAACCAATGTTTGTTAGAGAAAAAAAAACAAAATCGATAAGAAAATTTATGAACTTAAATGTGTGAGGAAAAAACATACCGTTATAACAAAACAAAAGGCGAAAAACAAGAAAGTATAGCCGAATCTAGAAGACCGATGTTGATGTTGTAGAAGAGAGAAGAGTTCACATTTGAGAAGGGAGTGGAGGGGAGGGGAGGTTGATGCTTAATTTTTAGAGAAGCGGAAGAGTCACGCAAGAGAAAATAAATAAATGTGCAAGGGACTAAGGGAGGTTGATGTAAATTTTCTAAAAGAGAGGAAGAGTCAAGCAAGAAAAATATGTCACATGCATTCATGTTAATGCAACCAAATTAATTTAAAATGTATTTAAAAGTATGGGTTGGACTTTAAAAAAAATAAACTTTAATAAAGCGAGGAAAATAGTATCTTAAGCTCGCCTTAACCTTTTAAAAGGCGCACACTTATGCGCGCTTCATTCAAGTAATGTGCCTGGTCACTACCCAAGCATAAATGGCACACTTGGCTGCCCCTTGCACCTAGGCACAGCCAAGCGCACGCTTGTTACAACTATGTAAGGAAGCAATGTTCTAAAAACCGGCCTAGGCGGCCGCCTAGGGCTAGGCGCTAACTAGCCACTCCGAAAACATGCTAGTCGGCCAACCTAGGTGTCCTTGGCGCCTAGGCGGGATTAGGCATCCCTAGGCGCCAACTAATCGATCAAATCGTTTAGGAGTCGTGGAAATAGTTCATGATTTTTTTTTAGTTTGGCCTTTTAAATTTAAAACTCAATTAAAAAAATTAAAATGTTACATTTTTTGTTGAGCTTAAGTTTTATAAGCCCTAAACATTAACCTAACAAAAAAAAAAATAGATTTGTTAGCTTGCCCTAGCAGCTAGCACAAAACTTCTTTATCATACTGAGTAACTAGAGTTATAGAATGTGATTTATTACGTAATTTATATTGATATTGTGAAATCCGCCTAGCAGCGTCTAGTCCTCACCTAGGTAGCCTAAGCGCTAGGCACCGGTCTGGCTCCCGACTAGTGCCTAGTGAATTTTAAAACCTTGTAAGGAAGTCAAATAAGATAATAATCCGAAAGAAGATCTAAGCCAACAAGTACAGACAAACCCACGCATACTTGGGTGTTGCTCGTGTTGAGGAAAACAGAGCGACAGGTTAGGTTGGCGGCAAGGATCACTGGCAGCAGAGATTGGGCGATGTTGGTGATGCTTCTGATGGCACGTATTGAGAGAGCAGTGGTGGCAATCGCGGGGGATAGGGCTGACGTGGTGGCTACTCAGTCGCCAAAATCTAAAATAATGGCGTCGTGGAAGGAGAGTCGGCGCTCGGTGCTATTGTGGGTTAGCACAGGAGTAGCCCCATGCGTTGTGCATCGGGGAAGGGGAGGCACAGCAACGACTGGTGTAGCAATGAGACTTCGTTTACAGACAGAGGATGGAAGGAAAGAGTGCTCGTGACGTGGTTTTGCCCGGCCAGTGGAGGCTAGTGCGCATGGGCGACGGTGAGGCAATGATGCGCCACGGAGATGAAAGAGCATTAGAAGTAGAAGAGGCGGAGATGAAATCATAATTTTGAATCCCTGATTTCGAAATTACTCTGATACCATATTATTTGAAATAAAGAAGCAAATTATCTTCTCTTTATTTGTCTCTTTATTCTTTCTTTTCTATGTCTATGTGTTCTTGTATTATGTATTTCAATCGTAATCTTAAACTTAGTCATTATTTTTCAATAAATAAATCTTAAACTTAGTTATTATTTATGAATAAATAAATCTTATTGTCGTCATCTATAAAAGGAAAAGCGTTAGGATCTCATATTGTAAAATTTTATAAAAAATCTTTGTATAACTTTTTATCCACTAGAGAAGTTTTATATATCAAACAATAAATAATTCTCTGAATAATGAAATACTTAAGATGCAAAACTCATGTATCATAGTATTTTATTGTGTAAATGGATCATTTATCCCCCTGTTACTAGTAGTAATATAGAAATATTTAAACGTGAGATAGTTAGACAATGTTTTATTATGTTATCTATTGTTTTGCCTATGCTTGAGTTAACTATAAAAAATCTTTGTATAACTTTAAGGCATTATTATTATTATATTTTAAATTTAACTAATGTTGTATATGTCCATGGTATAAAATTTTAAGTTTAGTGGGTCCACTTTGTCCTGTTGTCTGACAGGGAGGTCTGCTGGGTCCTTCGCATTTCAAGAGGAACTCGATGATATCTCTCACGGCTCGCGAATGCCTCCAGCCCAACCGGATACCTAGACTCAGCCGACCGGATATCCGGGGTCGGTCGGTCGGCCACTCGTGGCCCGGCGGACTGACTGGTGTCAGCCCGGTCGACTGGCTGAATCCAGCCCGGTCGTCCTTGTGCCTGTTGGAAACGAGATGGCTAGAGAGGGGGGGTGAATATAGTCAATCACTTTTCTTTTAAACTTAACAAGTTTCCTGCACTCAACTTATCAGTAGCACAGCGGAAGAATCAAAAGGAAATGAAGCAGTGCAGTAAACGAAAACAGAAACCGAAGACAAACAACCACAATTAGCAAGATCGCTAACAAGGAGGATTTACAAGGTTCGGGGATAACTTGCCCCTACTCCTTGGCGTGCCCTTAAGGTGGGCGAACCCTTGATCGTCGGCAGATCAAGCCCCGGTTATCACCGGATGGAAAGCAACCTCCTTCTCGGTGGAGAAACCTCTCCACAGTGTTTCAATCACAGATAAAGTTTAAGCACAAAGAAACAACAGGAAGGATCTTACTCAAACATTTAGCAAGGACAAGAACACAGCAAGCTTCCTGAGCTCCACCCAGTGGCGATCTCACGCAAGAACCCTTCTTCGTGTCTTCCCACTGTCGGACTCCCAGCTCCTTGTTCTCTCCTTCAAGCGCTCAAGTAATGGATGATTGCTTCTCTAAGCCAGTAGCTTGCTCAAAGTAATGAAGCTTCAAGAACACCGCAAGCTTCGAATGGAGAACTCAAGGCGCAGCAAGAAGATCAGTTTCCAAACTCTGCTTCCACGAAGCTAACTTCCGCGCTTTTCATTCTCCACCCAGCACCAGGTGACAACATCCTCCGTAGCCTCCAGCTACCACGCTGCCAACGCCAGCTATCACTGAGCCTTCTCTGGTCTTCCTGAGATTCCCTCAGCCAAGTCCCAGTCTCGGCTCCAGTCTGCAGCTCGGCCGTTGCAACCTGAAATGGAGAATCGGACAAACATGCTCCAAGGAAAGCCTCCATTGACCTCTCCTTGAGTGTTTGAATCCTCCCCTGTCACCTGCAGCTTAATCAGGCTGTTAGAGCAGTGTATCACGCAGTAAATCAAATATCAGATGTAAGTGGCAGCAAATCGGATATGGTCAGACGCGATCAGAGCGTCTGACAGCGCAATTTGAATTAAAGTGATCGGTCACCGGACCGATCCAGGGCGTGTGGGTCGATCACTAGACCGATCCACTACTTCACTGGGATTCCCAGCTCTCGCGGCTATACACGCCTGATCGGTCACCAGACCGATCAGAGTGAAGCCTGATCGGTCACCAGACCGATCAGAATGAAGCCTGATCGGTCACCCAGACCGATCAGGGCAGATGAACAGTGATTTTTTAATCAGATCCAAGATCCCTTATCGGTCACCGGACCGACCCAGGACTTTGATCAGCAAGGGAACTCACTCACCGTCCGCTCCCTGATCAGTCACCAGACCGATCAGGAGCAAGGCAGTGAGGAAGCAGCCTGCTCCCTGATCGGTCACCGGTCCGATCAGGAGCCCCACAGTAGGTTCCCAACCTCACTGTGTGCTCCCTGATCGGTCACCAGTCCGATCAGACATCGCTGGATCGGTCACCAGACCGATCCACGAAGGAGTAGCGTGCCAATGTCCCTGATCGGTCACCAAACCGATCCAGGGACTCAAACCTAGCCCTCCAAGCTAGGAATTCATCCACCTTAGCCCTCCAAGCTAAGGATTTTTCCATCTAACCCTCCAAGTTGGGAATTTGCACCTAACCCTCCAAGTTAGGACTTTTCACCTAGCCCTCCAAGCTAGGACTTTTCACCCAACCCTTCCGAGTTAGAACATCATCCAACCTAGCCCTCCAAGCTAGGCACCTGACCCTCCAAGCCAGGACTTTTTCACCTAATTCTCCAGGATGGGACTTTTCACCTAGCCCTCCAAGCTAGGACTTTTCACCTAGCCCTCCAAGCTAGGACTTTTCACCCAACCCTTCCGAATTAGGACTTTTCCAATACCTAGCCCTCCAAGCTAGGATTTTTCACACCTAACCCTCCAAGTTAGGATTTTCCAACACCTAGCCCTCCAGACTAGGATTTTCAACACCTAACCCTCCAGGTTAGGATTTTCCAACACCTAGCCCTCCAGACTAGGATTTTCCATACCATGCCTGATCCCCGATCAGGACTTAATCATAATCAATAATCATCCACCTAAACTAAAATCGGTGTCAACACCAAAAGAACAATCAGGGCCAGATTGCATCAACAATCTCCCCCTTTTTGTTGTTTGACAATCCGATTTTAAGTTTAAGGATTCTCAATCAATAGCTCAACTTTAGAATCATAGGGGAATCCAGATCCTCCCCTTACAACATGATCATTCTAAACTTAAACAATCCACACTCTCCCCCTTTGTCGAACACCGAAAAGGGGCTAGAGGGACTGTTAAGTTCTAAACAAACTCCCCCTCAACTCTAGGGGTATGCCAAATCAACAAAGATGTGATAGGTTGTTGGAAAACCATATGAACACATGTGAAAAAGATAGAGCAAGATATAGCAATCACATGCATCATATGAACACGAAGTATCAACTCGCAAAGCATGCCACAACATTGATATGTATCAGGTAAACATGGCATTACAAGCAGGAACATAGCAAAGTAGCAAATATGCAAATCATGATCATATAAACAACATGGCATCAACAATAAGCATACTAAGAGTAGATAAGCATGTAATTCAAGGTCAGACAAGTCAAAGCATAAAACAAGTAGCAAGATACGTGTGGCACAAGGCCACAATAGTCAAGTCACAGGGCATACAGCCCAAGAGTCATACAAGTCATCCACAAGGAAAGGTAAGAGACATCCAAGCTCAAACATCAGCAGGAGGGTCGTCATCGTCCACGAGATCATCCATCGTGGTATCAGTAGGAGCAAGAGACCCAGGTGCAGTACTCGATGAAGGTGCACCTCCTGGAAATGCGTGGCTGCGCCACTCATCATACCATGTCTGCTGGAGGGTACGGGTCCCTGAGACCTCAGTCTCGATCCTGGTCAGTCGGCAATCAAGAGAGCGAAAACCTGACCGAAACTCCTCGCGATCTGTCTCCCTCAACTGAACAAACTCCTGTAGCGTCTGATCCAGCTCCGATATCTGCCAGCGCAGATCTGGATCCGGCTCGTCGTAGTCATCATCATCAGCAGCAGCGGCTAGCGCCTGAACCTGTGGACCCCCCCTTGGTAACTCACCAAGAACCCTACCATCTTTCCAAATCAACATCCGATCGGGCTTTCCCCTTGGAGCTGCCCTCTGTAGTCTCTTTGTCCTTGGAAGACTTTCTAATTGGGTCATACACATGATTTAATCAATTTGAACAGGATGGACATAGATTGAATCACACATACAAGAGTTGATCATCATAGATAAGACCCAATTAGAGATAGAAAATAAGATGAACGATAGATTTGGTCATATGATCAAGTATGGAAAGAAGGTTCACGGCAAGTGCAATAGGGTCATGGTTCAATAGCAAGAACATGAACCAAAAACATAGTTAGTTTCACAAGACATAGTTCAAGAGCTATTTGAAAAGAAAAACAACGCCAAAAACTTACTTAGGTGCCATGGAGAAGTTCTTAGATCGGAAGAACAAGCTTGCGCAGAGAGAGACTCGGCGCAAGTGATGATCGCGAGGTCCTTCGGCGAGAGAGAGACGCAGGACGCAGGAAGAAAACAGGGCTTGGAGAAGACTCCTTAACACCGCACACTCACGAACGGGAGACGAGGGCACTGGGAAGCTCATGCACGAAGGAAAGGTTGCGCGGGTGAGAGATTTCGGCGCTAGGGTTCGGAGGTGAAGTGTTTTGGGAGGAGTTAATCGGTTGGTGGATCGGTCCACCAACCAGATTTTAATGCACCTGAACGGATCACCGTTCGATCTGGTCGCGCCCAGACCAATCAGGCTACAGCCTGATCGGACTGGCCTGGGCCTGATCGGTCGGATGACCGATCAAGCGCGCTCCTGATCGTTCGGCTGATCGATCAGGGAGAGATCAGTAGACTCGGGATGCTTACAGTGAGCCCCCTGACCGGTCTGTGGACCGGTCCCAATAGGGTGCCAGATCGGTCCGGGGACCGATCCAGGCTGGCTCAGTACACTTGGTCAAAATTCCGAAATGTCACTGCATGCCTCGGTGATCGGTCTGAGGACCGATCACCACAGGACGGAGCCAGATCGGTCCGGGGACCGATCAGTCCTATTCCTGATCGGTCTGGTGACCGATCAGGGTTCCTGATACGCCCTGATACGAACTGAAATGTTCAGTTTCAGAATTTCAGAATTTTTCCAACGAGATCTGATGAAGTTTGTCGAACATGGACATGATCTCATGACTAAAATTGATCCCTGAGTAAGTATCAAAGGTCCTTATAGGTTCAACAATCACTTTGACCCATCCAAATGGAATCAAACTCAATCAACAATCACTCAAGCAATTTCAACTAAGTTTGTATCAAATCCAATGTTCCAATCAAGTTTCCTTGATTGGAATGTCCAAGTATGATCATGGAGCCATATACACATATGTTATGCAATGGTTTTCCCCATACTTGGTCACCACCGTGATTATTATCTCGTCAACTTAATTTCTCAAGGGATGCATTCACATTTTGAGAAATTGAGTTGATCCTAACATCTCACCCCATGTCTAGCAAACAAAATATTTTGGTAAACCTTATAGTTTGTGTGAGATGTCCCCAAAGTTACCCAATTGATTCTCAACAATTTCGAAATAATCATGAAGGGTTTTGAATGCAATTTGAAAATCATGAAGCGCGACACATTCCCAATTCCCGTCTTAGGAAACTAAACTCATTTTCGGGGAGTGGTTTAGTGAAGATGTCAGCTAGGTTTGACTTGGACTCTATATGTGAGAGTACAATATCTCCCCTAGCTACATGATCTCTAATGAAGTGGTGACGCACCTCAATATGTTTGGTCCTAGAATGATGGACTGGATTTTTGGTTATGTTAATTGTGCTAATGTTATCACATAACACTTGCACACCCTTGTAACTTAATCCATAGTCCTCTAAAGTATGTATCATCCACAACAATTGTGATACACTCTCTCCCATGGCGATATATTCTATCTTGGTCGTGGAGAGAGCAACACAATGTTGCTTCCGACTTAACCAACTTACTAAGGACGAGCCTAAGAATTGGCAACCCCCACTTGTGCTTTTCCGGTCCAACTTACATCCAGCGTAGTCGGAATCCGTATAGCCAATCAAATCAAAGGATTCGATACGGGGGTACCAAAGACCTACACCAATTGTGCCCTTGAGATATCTCAAAATTCGCTTAACAGCAATTAGGTGAGATTCCTTGGCACAAACTTGATACCTAGCGCACATACCCATAGCAAATAGGATATCCGGTCGACTAGCTGTGAGGTATAGCAAACTACCTATCATGCTTCGATATTGAGTCAAATCAACGGGTTTACCACTCGTCATTGTCTAATCTTGTGTTTGTGGCCATGGGATTGGTTACCTCTTTTGAATCACTCATGTTGAATTTTCGAAACATTTCTTGTGTATACTTTGATTGGTGCACATGGATACCATCGCGAGTTTGCTTGATTTCAAGTCCAAGGAAGAAAGTCAACTCTCCCACTAGACTCATTTTAAACTCACTCTCCATGTGTCCAATGAACTCATTTAAATAGCCCCTATTGTTTGAGCCACAAATTATGTCATCGACATATACTTGGGCTACAAAAATATTGTCACCATCTCTTCGTAGAAATAGTATAGGGTCTATTTGGCCTCTAACGAAGCCCTTGTCAATCAAGAATGTCGATAACCGCTCATACCAAGCCTGGGGTGCTTGTTTAAGGTCATAAAATGCCTTTTTGAGCTTGAACACGTGGTTTGGAAATTCGGTACTCTCAAACCCCGGAGGTTGTTCGACGTAGACCTCTTCTCGAATTAAATCATTTAGAAAGGCCGATTTGACATTCATTTGGTATAACTTGAAGCCACGATGTGCTGCAAATGCAAGCATCAATCAGATGGATTCTAATCGTGCCACGGGAGCATAAGTCTCATCATAATTAAGGCCTTCAACTTGACTGTAGCCCTTGGCTACCAAGCGTGCCTTGTTTCTAATGATTTCTCCCTTGTGGTTCAATTTGTTTTTGAAGACCCATTTGGTTCCAATGATGGTGGTCTTCTTAGGTCTAGGGACTAAGTCCCAAACTTCACTCCTCTCAAATTGACCTAGTTTATCTTGCATTGCAATGATCCAATCAGGATCACTTAATGCTTCATCAATTTTCCTAGGTTCAATTTCGGAAATTAGGGCAACTTCATTAGCCTCATTCCGGAAGAATGATCTAGTTCTAACCCCCTGATGGATGTCTCCAACAATTTGGTCTTGGGGATGACTAGAGGCTAATCTAGTTTGCCTTGGTGTTGGTGGTGCTTCTTGAACGGGTTCACCAGACACAAGTTCAGCCTCAGGATCCGGCTGATCAATGGGTTGTCTAGGTTCACCGTCATCAGACTCATCATCATCAATAACTTTTGGAGTTTCATTCAAACTTAGTCTCCTAAGTTCGAGTTGAACTCCTTCTACATTTTCTGATTGGTCAATTGATTTTGGAATTTCTTCAAAAACCACATCAGAAGACTCTTCAACTAATCTAGTTTTCTTGTTGTAGACTCGGTAGGCTTTGCTGACGAGGGAGTACTCGACTAGTATCCCTTCATCAGCCTTTGCTGTGAACTTTCCAAGGTGGTCCTTGGTGTTTAGAATGAACACCTTATAGCCAAACACCCTAAGGTGTTTAACCGTAGGTGGTTTCCCAAACCAAAGTTCATGGGGAATCTTTCCTAGAAACCTATGAATAAGGACTCTGTTTTGCACATAGCAAGCTGTATTTACAGCTTCAGCCCACAAGTAACTCGGGAGTGAGTAGTCATTGAGCATGCTTCGTGCAGCCTCTTGAAGTACACGGTTCTTCCTCTCTACAACACCATTTTGTTGTGGTGTTCTAGGAGTAGAGAACTCATGCTTATAACCTCTATCTTGATAAAATTCTAAAAATTTTTGATTTTGAAATTCACCTCCATGATCACTCCTAATTGTCTTAATGGTTAATGATTTTTCATTTTCAACTCTTCTACAAAAAGAAATGAAAACATCTAGGGTTTGGTCATTATATTTTAAAAAGTAAGTCCATGTGTATCTAGTAAAATCATCAATGATCACAAAGCAATATCTACTTCCATTCAATGATATGATGGTACTACAATCAAATAGATCCATGTGAAGTAAATCTAATGCATTGGAAGTACTTACAGCGCTCTTACTTTTATGTGCAGATTTTGTTTGCTTACCCATTTGACATGCATCACAAAGTTTATCTTTCTCATACTTGATGCTCGGTAAGCCACGGACTAGTCCCTTGTTGGCCAACTTCCGGATGTTCTTCATGTTCACATGAGCTAATCTCCGGTGCCAAAGGGTGGACTCTTCTTCTTTTGACATGAGACACTTAGCTAAAGCATTAGTAGCACTTTTAAATGAAACTTGATAAATATTGTCTACTCTTACTCCTACTAGTACCGTGTCCAAGATGTTATTTTGTCTAACTAGACATTGACTTGGTTGGAAGTCAATTGTGTAACCCGTGTCACACAATTGACTCACACTTAGGAGATTAAATTTCATCCCCTTGACTAGAAGGACATTTGAAATTCTAAGATATTCGGATATTTGAATGTCTCTTATCCCTATGACCTTAAGACTACCATTGTTACCAAATGATACATTACCTCTACTTTTCTTGTGAAGTGTGGTAAACAATGATCTATCCCCGGTCATGTGTTTGGAGCATCCACTATCAACGAACCAAGTTGATAGATGCTCCCCCTCAATCATAACCTACACAATTCGAAAAATAGAAGTTTTAGGTACCCAAACCTTGGGACCTAAAGCATCAACTAAACATGACTTAGGCACCCATGCCTTGACCATTTTCTTTTGGATTTTGGGTGTCCTAGATTGTCTCATGTCAGTTCTAGACATGAGAGACACAAATGAGGGTTCCTTAGGGCGGTAACCAATACCGGCCCTATTGTAAACTGCCCTTTGGGCATTTAGAATCATATCTAGGGTCTTAGAGCTAGTTGAGAACTTCCCAAGAATATTCTTGAGCTTCTCAACTTCACTCTTCAATGATTAGTTTTCCTCTACTAACAATTCATCATGCAAATCATTGACTTCCTCAACCTTAGAGGACTTCAAATCTTCAATTTCAAGTTTCAATGATTTAATTTCATCTTCTAGCAGTTCAACATGTAAATCATCAATGTTATCATCCCTAGAAGCTTCAAATTGATCAATTTCTAATTGCAATGCCTTAGCCTTATTCTTAGACTTTTTAAACATACTATTTAAACATGCAATTGTTCTATAACACTTTTCAAGCTCGGGAGAAGTTACCTCTTCATCATCCGAAGATGATGAAGCCGTGTTTGAGGAGCTTGGAGCTTCATCACTGCTCTCCTCACCAAGAGCCATGAGTGTCACTTGCCTTGTGCTCTTTTCCTCCTCTTCATCGGATGAGCTTGAGGATGACTCATCCCAAGTGGCTTTCAAAGCCTTCTTCTTCTTCTTGGATCTCTCTTCTTTTCTTTTGGATTTCTCCTCCTTCTTCTTGAGTTTTGGACATTCACTCTTGAAATGCCCTTTCCTACCACACTCAAAGCAAGAGGCATTAGTCTTTTCAAGTTTGGATTCACTAGAGTTACCTCTACTCTTGAATCGTCGATCCCTTCGCATCATCCTTCGCACGAAGTTCGCCATTTCGGATGAAGATGAGTCACTGCCACCTTCTTCGGAATAGGACTGGGATTCGGAAGAGGATGAAGATGAAGAGACTTCCTTCTCCTTCTTCTTCTCCTTCTTCTTCTTGTTGGTTCGGTCCCCTGCAACTAAGGCAATCCCCTTCTCCTTGGGGCCTTTG
The DNA here is from genome assembly GCA_024364735.1 of Boesenbergia rotunda. Taxonomy (NCBI): domain Eukaryota; kingdom Viridiplantae; phylum Streptophyta; class Magnoliopsida; order Zingiberales; family Zingiberaceae; genus Boesenbergia; species Boesenbergia rotunda. The sequence continues at coordinate 208,219 of JAGFNQ010006206.1, read as the reverse complement.
TTAGCCATTTCATGCAATTCCATCTCATAAAACAAATCATCTAACTTTACAATAGATAAATCCTTGGATACTTTGTAGGCATCCACCATGGATGACCACAAAGCATTCCTTGGAAATGCTTTCAAGACATACCTCACAAGGTCGCGATTCTCGACCTTTTCATCAATTGAATGAAGCCCATTTAGGACTTCCTTGAACCGGCTATGGAGCTCACTTACCGACTCATTCTCCTTCATGGAGAGGTTTTGGAGTTGATTGAGGAACAAATCCCTCTTGGCAATCCTTGAGTCCCGGGTGCACTCGTGAAGCTCGATGAGTTTGTTCCACAAATCCTTGGCACTTATGAAAGGACCAACTTTGATGAGCTGATCTTTGTTCATGCCACATTGTAGAGTGACAACCGCCTTCGCGTCGGCTTCACTCTTTCGCGTTTGTTCGGCAGTCCACCGTGAAGACTCGAGTTCTTTGCCTTCGTCATCCTTAGGAGGGATGAATCCCTCCTTCACCGCGAACCAAGTGTGGATATCCATCTTCAAATAGTATTCCATCTTTGATCTCCAATACCGTCAAAGAATGGGGGTCGGGTGGTAGAGAATCCTTCTCTCAAGGTCATCTTGTTGATAACTCTTGGATGTTAAGACGTAAACAGAGCCCCAAGCTCTGATACCACTTGTTGGAAACGAAATGGCTAGAGAGGGGGGGGTGAATATAGCCAATCACTTTTCTTTGAAACTTAACAAGTTTCCTGCACTCAACTTATCAGTAGCACAGCGGAAGAATCAAAAGGAAATGAAGCAGTGCAGTAAACGAAAACAGAAACCGAAGACAAACAACCACAATTAGCAAGATCGCTAACAAGGAGGATCTACAAGGTTCGGGGATAACTTGCCCCTACTCCTTGGCGTGCCCTTAAGGTGGGCGATGCCTTGATCGTCGGCAGATCAAGCCCCGGTTATCACCGGATAGAAAGCAACCTCCTTCTAGGTGGAGAAACCTCTCCACAGTGTTTCAATCACAGATAAAGTTTAAGCACAAAGAAACAACAGGAAGGATCTTACTCAAACACTTAGCAAGGACAAGAACACAGCAAGCTTCCTGAGCTCCACCCAGTGGCGATCTCACGCAAGAATCCTTCTTCGTGTCTTCCCACTGTCGGACTCCCAGCTCCTTGTTCTCTCCTTCAAGCGCTCAAGTAATGGATGATTGCTTCTCTAAGCCAGTAGCTTGCTCAAAGTAATGAAGCTTCAAGAACACCGCAAGCTTCGAATGGAGAACTCAAGGCGCAGCAAGAAGATCAGTTTCCAAACTCTGCTTCCACGAAGCTAACTTCCGCGCTTTTCATTCTCCACCCAGCACCAGGTGACAACATCCTTCGTAGCCTCCAGCTACCACGCTGCCAACGCCAGCTATCACTGAGCCCTCTCTGGTCTTCCTGAGATCCCCTCAGCCAAGCCCCAGTCTTGGCTCCAGTCTGCAGCTCGGCCGTTGCAACCTGAAATGGAGAATCGGACAAACCTGCTCCAAGGAAAGCCTCCATTGACCTCTCCTTGAGTGTTTGAATCCTCCCCTGTCACCTGCAGCTTAATCAGGCTGTTAGAGCAGTGTATCACGCAGTAAATCAAATATCAGATGTAAGTGGCAGCAAATCGGATATGGTCAGACGCGATCAGAGCGTCTGACAGCGCAATTTGAATTAAAGTGATCGGTCACCGGACCGATCCAGGGCGTGTGGGTCGATCACTAGACCGATCCACTACTTCACTGGGATTCCCAGCTCTCGCGGCTATACACGCCTGATCGGTCACCAGACCGATCAGAGTGAAGCCTGATCGGTCACCAGACCGATCAGAATGAAGCCTGATCGGTCACCCAGACCGATCAGGGCAGATGAACAGTGATTTTTTAATCAGATCCAAGATCCCTTATCGGTCACCGGACCGACCCAGGACTTTGATCAGCAAGGGAACTCACTCACCGTCCGCTCCCTGATCAGTCACCAGACCGATCAGGAGCAAGGCAGTGAGGAAGCAGCCTGCTCCCTGATCGGTCACCGGTCCGATCAGGAGCCCCACAGTAGGTTCCCAACCTCACTGTGTGCTCCCTGATCGGTCACCAGTCCGATCAGACATCGCTGGATCGGTCACCAGACCGATCCACGAAGGAGCAGCGTGCCAATGTCCCTGATCGGTCACCAAACCGATCCAGGGACTCAAACCTAGCCCTCCAAGCTAGAAATTCATCCACCTTAGCCCTCCAAGCTAAGGATTTTTTCATCTAACCCTCCAAGTTGGGAATTTGCACCTAACCCTCCAAGTTAGGACTTTTCACCTAGCCCTCCAAGCTAGGACTTTTCACCCAACCCTTCCGAGTTAGAACATCATCCAACCTAGCCCTCCAAGCTAAGCATCTGACCCTCCAAGCCAGGACTTTTTCACCTAATTCTCCAGGATGGGAATTTGCACCTAACCCTCCAAGTTAGGACTTTTCACCTAGTCCTCCAAGCTAGGACTTTTCACCTAGCCCTCCAAGCTAGGACTTTTCACCCAACCCTTTCGAATTAGGACTTTTCCAATACCTAGCATTCCAAGCTAGGATTTTTCACACCTAACCCTCCAGGTTAGGATTTTCCAACACCTAGCCCTCTAGACTAGGATTTTCAACACCTAACCCTCCAGGTTAGGATTTTCCAACACCTAGCCCTCCAGACTAGGTTTTTCCATACCATGCCTGATCCCCGATCAGGACTTAATCATAATCAATAATCATCCACCTAAACTAAAATCGGTGTCAACACCAAAACAACAATCAGGGCCAGACTGCATCAACAGTGCCTTAGGTTTCCAGCCTGGTCGTTTAACGCATTGGTCCGGCTAATCGGGCATCACCTCAAGCCTGCCGACCGGCCCTCCCTGACCATATTGGCTAGCCATCAACTTGGTTCTTGGTTGGCTGCTCTGTTCTGAGGGCTGCGCAGGGGTTAGGTCTTCCTACATGTCCCGCCTAGGCGGGCCCGCACCCTTGTCCGGGGTACCCCAGATCACATGTCTTCCCTTCAAGTCTAGTCCAAGGAGATGAGCAGGCGACTGACTAGACTTCCCAATCGAGCACGCATAACGAGGATACCCATACCCTAGACCAACGGTTTTGTTGTTTCCGAGACGACGCCCATATCGTCATTATGTCAGGCGTCTCTTCAGTCCTATCGCTCATTTAATGCCTACACATGACATCCCCTCATTGAGTGCATCTATCGACGAGGCATTGCCTCACCGGAAGCCACGCGCGGTGTCAAGCGCACCTTCCCGAGGTCAGTTATCACTTGACGGCCACGGACGGTGGATCTCAAATCCCGCCTTTTTCCCTTTTGCCATCAGACGGCTCCCCTGTCCTAGGCTTCCTTATAAATAGCCCTCAGGGTCCACCTAGGTCATTTTCAGCATCTGTCTTTCCTCTCCTATTCTTCCGTCGTCGCCGTCTTCTTCTTCTTGTCCTTCCATTATCCCTGAGCGCGCTTCCTAGCCCCCCTCCAGTTGGAACAACCCTCGATGAGCTTCTTCTCCTTCCCTTTACTTCTGTTGACCCTTCCACCCTGTCTGATCGACTTCTTGGTATTTCCATGGCCGCTCCTATCACTATCCAAGGCCTGTGGTACACCACCTTGGTGTCCACCATGGGTAGCCATGATTTTGACTCCCTCCGAAAAGAAATATCACATGCCTGAGGACTATCGCTTAATCATCTCAAACCATCATGACCAACCACATCTACCCCCGCTCGGCTTTTTTACTGTCTTTCGCGATTAATTTTTGGGCGGCTTGAGGTTTCCCTTGCACCCTTTCATTGTCAAAATTTGTAGATATTTCCAGATTCCCCTTTCCCGATTATCACCCAATGCCATATGGATCTTATGTGGCACTGTTATCCTATTCACCCTCTACCGCGTGCCCTTCGCCCCCATATCTTTCACTTTTTCTACTACCCTAAGAAACAGGAGCCCGACAACTTCTTCTTCCAGGCCCGAGCTAAATCTTCTTACTTGGATAAGATCCCTAGTTCCAATAAGCGTTGGAAAACCCACTACTATTTTATAAATACCACTCCCGCTCCTAGTTGGCCGACCGACTGGATGGAAGACCTATCCTCCCCCCCCAGCTGCCCGTCAGGAAGAACTATCGATCCGACCCTGAATGCGAGTTAGCCTTCTCCCGGATCGGGGGCCTTCGCTTCCGTGGTATTCACCTGCTAAACAAGGCGGCGTTGTACATTTTCGGTCTGAGTTAGGCGCCTGCCACCCTGCCGGGCTCTTTCAGTGAGTCATTCTTCTCCTTTCGAGCACCTTTTATCTGACCTTGAGGTTTTTTATATTTTGCAGCTCAAAGGATGTGGGACGCAGCTCTCGAAGAGATGCTCGGTCTAGAGGACGCCGAGCTGAATGCCCGGGTGGCCGATGAGTTGGCCAGGAGGGTCGTCCTCCCCTTAGTCGTGGCGGCTTCAAGAGAGGAAGTTCCCTCAGATGGGGGGGCCCTCCCGATCGGCGAAGCTTCCCCGATCGGAGAAGGCCCCAAACCGTCTACCCACACTGCCCCCCCCCCCCCCCGGAGGAATCTGCCCGTCGGAAAGTTAAGGAACCAGTGGATACCCTGTACTACTCGTGGTCGATCCCTCCTCATTCGTCGAAGGAAGAAACGTCGCTCGATCGGCCCCTCCCTGTTCTTGGCTGCAGAGTTAGTGAGCAAGGCCTGCGATCTGACGGCCTTCTGCTCCCGTTGACATGGTCAGGGCAAATGATTGTGCACCACCGAGCCCGGCTCTTTGCGGTGAACCACCTCCTCTTCACGCACCAACCAGGAAGGGGATTCTGCCACAGAGCTATCCAGGAGTCGGTCCTCTCCTCCGGACATGGGGGCCCTCGGCACTTCCATTGGTCCCAGTCTGTCACCCGCAGCTGGCCCCACCGACCGCGCACCCGTCCACCTAGATGTCGCCTCAGCGGGTGCTAGTTCTTCTGCTGTACCTGTTCAGTCGGTAAGCCTGCACGGGGAGCTGGTGGCCTGCTGGGATCAAGGAATCCTGGCCACTCACCACTGCACTCCGATCGGCCTAGCCGATAGTTTTTTCCTCGACGCCACTCAAGTAAGCTCCAAAATTCCCCTAGACTCGACCAGTAGACCTCGAGTATTAGTCTTTTGGCCTTTCTTATGCTATTTCAGTTATGGGCGGCTTGCAAGGGCGTGACTTAGTCCCCGGTGTTCAATGCCCGAGGACGGCGAGAAGCGGAGCGTCGAGTACAGGAGCTGGAGACTACCCTGACTCACTCGGCCTTGCCGCCTGGTGACGAAGGGGCCAGCCTTTTGCGCTCGAAAGTGTGGGATCTCAAGGCGCAGCTGGCCGATGCTAACGAGCACCTTGAGGAAGAAAAACGCCGGTCGGAGACAGCCGAGCAAGCGGTGACCTAGGCACTCAATAGAGTCGATAATTTAGACAACTAGAAGAAGACTGCGATGTCCCGCCAAGCTCGCGCCCAATCGGACTTGGACAAGAAGACAGCATAGGCAAGGCACTGTCAGTTCAACTAAAAGAACTGAACGCTTCCACCACCAAGTTCAGCTGAATCTGACTAACAAGGACCTCGAGCTGATTGCCAAAGATTCTGACCTGACGGTCAAGGAGGCGGAACTACTAGCCAAGGAGAAGAGCCAACGCGCATTAGAAGACCAACTAGCCGCTCGGACCGCCGAACTCTCAACCCGTGACGCGGAACTTGCCACTCTGCAAGAGGAGCTAGCCACTCTGAAGGCCTACCAGGCGGAGGAGTCTGCTCGGTTAGAGACGCACCGAGTAGAATACATAAACTCTCCAACCTTCAGTTAGCAGCTCGCTCGGCGGACGACAAACATGTTCAAGTACGGGGTAGAGAGCATCATTCAGCAGCTGAAGGAGGCAAGACATCTACCCGAGGACCTATCGCCAAACGCCGTGAAGTTGCCCCGGGTTAGGGAGCTCCTCCACCCGGACCTCTTCAGCCCTTTTACTTAGGTTTTTTTATTGTATCTTAGTTTGTTCTCTATGGTGGTCTGTAGCCTTTTGTTAACTAAGTATTTTGGAAATGAAATATTTTCTTCCACTTGTCTACTAACGCCGCCTGAGGAGTCCAATCGGTTCCGATCGCAATCATGTTTGTCTTCCATTCTTTCGAGGTTCCCCCTCGTGGTTTTGCCGGGGGACCACATGTCTTTATAATTTGCCCATGGTCGGAGATCTGGACATCACTTGGGTGAGCTAATATGGACGTAAGCAGCGCCCCCGGTCAGTCCCGGGGGTCAGTGGGTTCGTGGGAGCCTATCCCACATAACTCTCACGCGGGCGAGAGTCTGGACACCGCCCCAGGCTGATCGATATGAACGTGGGCAGCCACGCCCAGTCGGGCCCAAGGGTTGGGTTCGTCGGAGTCAGGCCCATTTATAACACGCACGCGAGCGAGAGTCTGGGCACCGCCCCGGGCGGACCGATATGGACGTGGGCAGCCACACCCGATCGGGCCCGGGGATCGATGGGTTCGTGGGAGCCTGACCCACTTATAACTCGCACGCGGGCGTGAGTCTGGACACTGCTCCGGGCGGACCGATATGGACGTGGGCAGTCACGCCCGGTCAGGCCCGAGGTCGGTGGGGTCGTGGGAGGCTAGGGATCAGACTTCTAGTTTCCCATATTCGACATTCTCCGAATCATGACAAGCCTTACACAAGCCCTCTCCTCCAGCCTCCCCTTAATGACAAGCCTTACACAGGTCCTCTCCTCTAGCCTCCCCTTGCTCATTCCCGGTTCCGCTGCAAGTGAATCGCGCTCCAGGGTCGGCCGAGTCTTCTCCCTTGGATGTCTTCTAGGTAGTACGCCCCGACTCCAGCTTCTACACCACCTTGAACGGCCCACCCCATTGGGGCTCCAACTTGCTTACATCCCGGGCCGGCCTAACTCTCTTCCAAACCAAGTCACCGACCTGGAAGGCACGGGGCCTCATCTTTTGATCATATCTGTAGCGACACGACCCCTCTAGCCCCATCAGGCGGCTCTCTAAGCCGTGCCCTACGGTCTTCCCACTCCCGGCAGTGGGTTTTTGCTTTCCCCAGATTCGAACCCTTGACCTCCATAACAAGTACAAAGGTTCCTTGAATCTAGTAGCCAAGTGAGCACGGGGTTTTTGTCTTCCCCAGATTCGAACCCTTGACCTCCAGGACAAGTACAAAGGTTCCTTGAATCTGGTAGCCAAGTGAGAGCTCACTTGGCTACCAAATTCAAGGAACCTTTGTACTTGTCCTGGAGGTCAAGGGTTCGAATCTGGGGAAGGCAAAAACCCACTGCCGGGAGTGGGAAGACCGTAGGGCACGGCTTAGAGAGCCGCCTGATGGGGCTAGAGGGGTCATGTCGCTACATAAAAAGGCGCCTTTTTATTGTAACGACCCGGCCCCTCTGCCCCTTTGGCGACCAAATCAACATTTGGCGGCCCAACAACTTGGCCCCTCGGCCCAACAACCTAGCCCCTTGGCCCAACAACCTAGCGGCCAAATCAACATTTAGCGGCCCAACTTTGACGACCCCTTCGGTCGTCGACCGTTAGCCGTGCCATTACTCACAAGAACTTCCCACCCTTGGCCAGTAGATTTTTGCCTTCTTCAGGATTCGAACTCTAGACCTCCAGGCTAAGTACTAGAGTTTATGAATCCTAATAGCCAAGTGAGCCGTTTTTATATAGCGGCCCCGCCTCTCTGGTCCCCGCAGGCAACCCTCTAGGCCGGCGACCCTACGGTCTTTCCACTCCCGGCAGTGGATTTTTGCCTTCCCCAGATTCGAACCCTAGATCTCCAGGACAAGTACTAAAGTTCCTTGAATCTGGTAGCTAAGTGAGCCACGCTCACTTGGCTACTAGATTCATGGAATTTTTGTACTTGTCCTGGAGGTCTAGGGTTCGAATCTGAGGAAGGCGCGCTCACTTGGCTACTAGATTCAAGGAACTTTGCTACTAGATTCAAGGAACTTTAGTACTTGTCCTGGAGGTCTAGGGTTCGAATCTGGGGAAGGCAAAAATTCACTGCCGAGAGTGGAAAGACCGTAGGGTCGCCGGCCTAGAGGGTTGCCTGCGGGGACCAGAGAGGCGGGGGCCGCTACAATATCTCTGTTGCATCCTCTAACGATAGGCAGCCATTCGAGCCGCTACCCGGCAGTGAATCTCTTCCACCAAATCTAACTCCAGTCATCGCTTATCCTCATTATCTTCATCGTATAACTTCAACCGGTCGGATTCACATCCCACCTCCACTGGCACAACCGCCTCGGCCAAATACACCAATTGGAAAGGTGTGAAGCCCGAGCCCTCCCAGGGTGTAGTCCTGAAGGCCCACAACACGCTATGGAGCTCCTCCACCCACGTCCCTCCCACATGATCCAATTTCACTTTTAGCCCCCGCAAAATTTCCCTATTAGCCACTTTCGCCTGATCATTACTCTGCGGGTATGCCACCGAGGTGAAGGCATGTTCAATTCCATAGGTTGAGCACAATCTTGGAGCTTCCCGCCCCGAAACTGCCAACCATTATCCGAGACCAACCTGCGTGGTATCCCGTAGCGGCACAGGATATTCTGCCACAAAAACTTTATGATCGCTGCTCCCGTTATCCGAGCCAGCGCCTCAACCTCCACCCATTTGGAAAAATAATCGACCGCCACTAACAGAAGCCTCTTCTGAGCGGGAGGGAGAGGGAATGGTCCCACAATGTCCATCCCCCATTGATCGAAAGGACAGGCTACGACCGAAACCCTCATGAATTCCATCGGCCGGTGAGATAGGCTCTAATGCTTCTGACAGGACAAACAAGTGATGACAAGCCGATCGGCATCCTCTTGTAGGGTCGGCCAAAAGTACTCCGAGAGCAAGATTCTCCTAGCCACCGACAGGCCTCCTGCGTGGCTCCCACACGAGCCTAAATACGTCTCCTTCAGCATGTATTCCGCCTCCTCCATTCCCAAACACTTGAGCAACAACCTATAGAAAAGACGCTTGTAAAGAAGGTCGCCGACCAGGGTGAACTGGACGGCTCTTTTCCGCAATATTCGTGCCTGCGCTGGGTCGGTCGGGAAAGTCCCCTGTCGTAAGTAAGAAATGATCGGGGCCCGCCAATCGTCCTCCAATTCCAGCTCGACTTGCTGCTCAACCTGCGCGATGAGCATGGGTTGAGCCATGGGCCTGATCATCGTCCAAGGGGTGATGGACCCGGGCAGCTTAGCCAATTCGTCTACTTTGAGCTTGCTCTCTCTCGTAACCTGGCGTAGTTCTATTGCCTGGAACCCGGACTTCAACAGCTCGTAGGCCTCTACATAAGCCCGCAATCGTTCACTGTTCAGTTCAAACTGCCCTGCGAATTGCTGCGTGGCCTGTTGTGAGTTCGAGTGGAGGATAACCCTAGAAGCCCCTACATGCTTTGCCGCCTGCAGGCCGGCGATAAGGGTTTCATATTCTGCCTCGTTGTTGGTGGCTCGATATTCCAGCCGGATGGACAAATGCAAATAGTCTTCTATGGGGGATATCATAAGGATACCCAAGCCTCTTCCATGCCGAGCGGATGAGTCATCCACAAAAATCCTCCATACCCCTTCAGCCTCCTCTGTGTATAGCTCGCTGAGGAAATTTGCCAGGGCTTGGGCTTTGATGGCTGATCAGAGTTGATACTGGATGTCGAATTCACTGAGCTCGATGGTCTATTTGATCATCCGACCGGATGCCTCGAGGTTGATCAACACCCTCCCCAAAGTGTTGTTAGTGAGTATTATAATCGGATGAGATAGAAAATACGGTCAAAGACGTCGGGCGGTAAGCATAAGCGCATACGTCAACTTCTCGAGTGCGGTATAGCGACACTCGGCTTCTTTCAAAAGGTGCCCAAAGAAGTAGACTGGCAGTTGCTCCCCTTCGCCCTGCCTTGTACAGCACTCACCGCCTCTCGTGTCGCTAACAAGTACACATACAAAGTCTCACCTTCTACTGGTTTGGCTAACACAGGTAATCCGACCAGATAAGTCTTTAACTCCTCGAAGGCCCGATCGCACTCGCTATCCCACTGGAATTTAGTGGATCGTCGTAATGTTTTGAAAAAGGGCAAACTTCTATCCGCCGATCGGGAGATGAAACGCGATAGAGTCGTGATCCGGCCGGTCAACCTTTGTGGTTCCTTTAGATTTCAGGGAGCTGGCATGTCGAGCAGGGCTTTTACCTTGCTCAAGTTGGCTTCAATGCCCCTCTCCGTGACAATATATCTCAAGAACTTACCACTCCTAGCCTCAAAAAGGCATTTAGCCGGTTCAGCTTCAACCCATACTTCCTCAGGGTACCACACGCTTCTTCTATATCTTTTATAAGGTCGTCGGCCCGGGCAGACTTGATGAGAATGTCATCGACATGTACCTCGATGTTTCATCCAATCTGCTCCCGGAAGTCCTTGTTCATCGTCGGCTAGTAAGTAGCCTCAGCATTCTTCAATCCGCATGGCATCACGGTATAGCAGTACGTATCGTCCGCCCGTGATGAAACTGACTTTCTCCTTATCAGACGTCGCTAGCGGAACTTGATGGTACCCTTGATAGGCATCCAACATACAAATCAACTCAATTCCCGCAGCTGAGTCTACCATCTGATCAATTCTGGGCAAAGGATAACAGTCCTTGGGGCATGCTCGGTTGAGGTCACGAAAGTCAATGCAGACGCGTCATTTGTTATCCGGCTTGGCTACCAACACCACGTTGGCCAACCAGGCCGGAAACTGAACCTCGCGGATATGCCCTACTTCCAAGAGCTTATCTACCTCGAATCAAATGATCTTGCTTTGCTCTGTGTTGAAATCCCTCTTCTATTGCTTTATTGGCCGAGAGTTGGGGTACACGTGCAGGTGATGCTCCATGATGTCCGGTCGGACGCCCTTTAAGTCCCCGATCGTCCAAGCGAATACGTCCTTGTTCCGCGCCAGACAATTGATCAACTCTTGCCTCAATTTGCCAGGGAGGCCCTGGGCGATCATTACTTTAGCTTCCTACTCGGGGAGTAGTTGGATCTCTTCCCTGTCTTCCTGTAGTTCCGCCCAAGGGGAAGGTTCTATCATGTTGCAGCTATAGGGAGGTGCCCTGAACGTTCTTCGTACTTCCGTCCGGACATCATCCACGTAGCAACGCCGAGCTACCTGCTGGTCTCCCCGAGCTTCCCCCACTCTGTCCCCGACTGGAAATTTGACTTTAAGGTAATAGGTAGATACTACTGCTCGGAATTCGTTGAGGGCTGGCCGGCCCAAGATGGCGTGGTAAGCTGAGGGGGCGTTTACTATCAAGAAAAGACACCACCGATTTCTCCTTAGGGGATCTTCTCCTAGGGAGATGGCCAGCTTGATTTGTCCGACCGGCTGCACCTCGTTCCCTGTAAATCCGAATAGAGGAGTCGCCGCCGACTGCATCTCAGCCCCCTCGATCTGCAACTGATCGCTCTTTTGTTGAGCACATTGACTGAGCTGCCTGTGTCCACGATGGTTCGGTGGACTTAATAATTAGCTATTACTGCCGACAGGGCACGGCGTCATCGTGCGGCACCTCCATGCCTTGCAAATCTTGAGGCCCAAAACTGATATGGGGCCTTGAGCTTGTACTGCACTGGTACCGACCTTATGAATTTCCAGCCGACGCACCTGAGACTTTCGTGCTCAGTTGGAATCTCTATACGTGGGCCCTCCAGAGATGACATTCACATCCCCTTGCATCGCGTTCCGCTGGTTGGCTTGCTCCTTGTCCTCCATTGACTCGCTCGGTCCAGTTGGTGGAAACAGTTATCGTGCAACGGGCGTTTCTACGGGCCCCGCTCTAGGGGCGGGCCTTAGTGCCCCTCGAGGGCCCGAGGACCTGGGAGTAGCCGATCGGGGAGCTCCCTGGGCGGCGGGGGCTGGTCCTCACCCTAGCTGTCGGCATTCTTGAGTAGCATGCGTGTGGCTCTGATGGAAAGAGCAATAAGGCCTCCATCTGGTCGGGATGCATCCTTGAGCTACTTGTTGTACCTGTCGATATCCGAACCCAGGTCTATCGACGGCTGCCCGAGGACTCCGAATTGGCCCGCCCGGGGGATTGCTCCTTTACATCAAGGGAAGGGTCCGGGTCTGGCATACTTCCTTTCGCCGGAAGGCTTGTGCTTCCTCTTCATCTACGTACTATACTGCTAGTCCCAATAGGATGTTAAAACTCTTGGGCGGCTTCCTGATCAACGAGCGGAAAAACTCCCCTCTTGTAACCCTTGAGAGAAAGCACTAATCATTACCTCCGACGTGGCGGTTGGTACATCCACTGCTACCTGGTTGATCCTTTTTATGTATGCCCTCAATAACTCTTTTGTGCCTTGCTTGAAAGCGAAGAGGTTGAGGCTGGTTTTGTGATGTCTCCAGCTGCTCGTAAAGTGCTGCAGGAAGAGTTTTTTGAAATCCTTAAAGTTTTGTATAGACTCGTTGGGAAGCCGATCAAACCACTGCTGGGCAGGACCTGCCAGTGTGGTCAGGAACTCCCGGCACTTGATGTCGTTCGTTTACTGGTGCAGTAGGGTTGCGTTTTCAAATTTTGCCAAGTCCTCCTCTGGGTCCGAGACCCATCGTACTCCGGGATAGCCAAGAAAGAGGCGGAAATGTTTGGGAACAGGGTCTTAGAGGATGTGGCTCGCGAAGGGAAGGCCCGTCTTATCTGTAACCATCTGATCAGCCACAGCCTTCCCCTTGGCCCGGTCGGGTGGAACTTAATGATTGGAGGAGGCCTCCACCCGATCCGACTGAGCCTCGTCCTCTCCCTGTCGAAAGAGGGCTCAGGGGAAGTGAGCACTCGTGCCAGGATGAGCGCCCTCCGCTAGCCGAGCTGGCCGACACTCTTGCAATCGAATTACCGCTCAATTATTGTTGGTCCAGCTTCGGGGCCTTTGCCGCTACTAGCAGCTCGAAATCCTCCGGCGAAATGGTGATGGTCATCTTAGAGTCATCCATTTTTCAACTTCCGATCAAGCGAAGCTGTTCCCACAGACGGTGCAAATTTGATCCTGTCGGCAAGCAAAAAGGGGGTCACCCCATAATGACTTGTTCGGATCCTGACCGAAGGTTGACTAGTGGGTTGCCGATCAGACTCTGGAAGAGACCGCCAATCGAGATACGTAAACCCTCCAACTGGGTAGTGGGGGTTCGGCCAACCGAGTCAATATTCGACAGGGAGCTACCAAATTTCCCTCAAGATGCTCGGAGGAGATACTGACGACGCTTCCGTTGGTGGGGACACAAGGACCAGCCAAACGGAGCTCCGACGAGGGAACTACGAGAGAATTCCGACCACACTCGAGATTCCGGTGAATAGTGAATGAGAACTGTAGATGTCCCCTTTCTCTACCCCTAGGGGCCTTTATATAGGCGAGATAACAGACAAGGACTGGTCCCTTCTTGCCAACGAATCCGTCAGCAGGCCTCTGATAGCCGACAAGAGGGTGATTGAGCCCATCATAGTACCACGTAGCCCTCTGACCTAGCGATACGGTCGCCCACCTTTTATAACTGTCTGTCGATTCAGGAGGCTAGCGCAGCCTTATTGTCCCCTAGTGTAAACCTAGAGGTACGACCGCCAACCTTCCATAAATGTTCGTCACCTCAGTGGGTCCACTATGTCCTGTAATCTGACAGGGAGGCGTGCTAGGTCATTCGCATTTCAAGAGGAACTCGGTGATATCCCTCATGGCTCGCGAATGCCCCTAGCCCAACCGGATACAGTCTTAGCCGACCGAACGCCCGAGGTCGGACGATCGGCCACTCGTGGCCCAGCTGACCGACCGGTGTTAGCCAGGTCGACTGGCCGGTAACGGCGCCACCCTCGCGTTTTGAATCCAGCCCGGTCATCCTTGTGCCCCAGTCTTCCAACCTGGTCGTTTGACACATTGGTCTGGCTGACCGGGCATCACCTTAAACCGACCGACCAACCCTCCCCGATTGGCTAGCCCTCAACATGGTTCTTGGCCGGCTGCTCTGTTCTGGGGGCTCCGCAGGGGTTAGGTCTTCCTACATGCCCCGCCCGAGCGGACCCGCACCCCCATCCAAGTTACCCCGGATCATCAACATTTACAGTCAAGCTTGAGGGGGAGTATAGATTTAATCAATAAATTAAGTAATATCAATTAAAATCAATTAGTATCAATTTATGTGATCTGATTGCATTTTAATTAATTGATCGGATATTCTAGGCTTGTATCTATAAAAGATGTATTCTATTCATTATTGAAGAAGACACACTGTTTTATGTCTCCACCTTTCTATAAGTTCAATTGATCCCTCATCAATTTAGTACTTCCAGATCGTAGGTTCGTACGATCCTATGATCCAGATCGCGATTTTGCAAAACATGAAGCTTATTGATATAAATGAAAGCTCTTGGACCTTTGTAATAAAATTATAATTAAAAAAGATAGCTCAGTGCACGAAGCTTATTGATATAGAGTCCTGGGAAAGGGTCTATTTTACTTAGCCTTATTTTATTTTGCAAGAGGTTATTTCCGTAACTCAAACCCATGACCTTTAGGTCACATGGCAAAATATTTTATTGCCAAGGATCTCCTTCAATAAAATTATCATTAAAACTATTTAATTATGTGTAATAATAATATAAATTTAAATTTTAAATTTATACATTAAACAAATAGTTAGTGCAAAGGATTCAGTGAGCATCAAATATCTTATGAGTATTGTCACCATCTCAAATATAACATAATAGAAAGCATTTATTGTAATTAAATATTTTTTAATTAATATATTTTATATTTAAAAAATATCGAAATTGTATAGGTAAGGTAGAATACGATATCGGAACTGAATTGTTCGGTCATATAGATTGAAGGCACCACTCAAAATTTTAAACCTTGGTTTAGTCTTTCAATTTTTTTTTTTTTTTGGTCCTTGCTTCTCTTAAATTAGATTTCAGCATCTAACTCTTTAGTCCTTCGCTAATTTAGACTTAATGATTGTAGTTTTACTATGTACTTTTCTATCATTGACCACCCAAATAAATTATTAGAATTTGTTTAATATTTTCAAATATTACAGTAGTGAATCAATATCTCTAAAGAACTGTAGTAAAAGGTGATTACGCTCACCTTATGGTCCTTAGATTATGTGAAGGAAGATAAATCACGGGATCAGTTTATAGTCGACCGCCAAGTGATTAAGAAGTGGGAGAAGTGTTTTTCCTAAGGGCATGCGCCCGCCGAAAATTAATCTTTGCCTTATTATAGCAAATCTATCATCCTCTAGTCAACTATGCACTCCTATGGGGACCTCTAAAGAAAATATAATACGTGGAATCCCAAGTTTGCTAAGCTATCACATAAACTAACAGAATTAGTAAATCTATTTTTTTTTCATCCAAATGTAGATTGGTAAATATGGTATCAATTAATCAAATTATTTTTTTATTGATGTTTTTATGGCATTGGTAAAGTTATTGAAAAAATAAATAAATAAACCCTTCAACTTATCATTTGACTGAGCAGATGGTTCAAAGTCTATTGTCTTATTGTTCACTTGTAAGCTTATCTTTTGATTGCAGGAGCATCATTTTGCATTATTGCAACGAGAGACTGAAAAACTTCGAGGGGATATTGAGAACCTGCGCAGGGAGCTCAAGTATGTGATTTACATTTAAGTTTTTAGCATTCATAATGCATTTGTACCCAAATTTCAAGGCCTCTTGTGATCTAGTTTAATCATGGATTATCTTGAGCAGATATGAAGTTGACAAAGTCACTGCAGGACAACGTTTGGATTTAAATCTTGAAAGAGGGTAATAAAATTACCATTTTTTTGTGTTGCATTTTTTTTTATAAACTAAGTTTGTTTTCTTTTGTCTCCATTAAAGAAAGACAGTATCCAGCTTTGACTAGTAAGTTGTTGATATCTGTTTAATATTTGTTGATTTACTTTAAAAATAATTAAATTTAACACCAATTATATGTTGATTATGTCGACCCCACCTAGTAGGCTAAGGCCGGGTTCTTGTTGTGTTATATGTTGAATATAAATTAATGCAGATTTTTGATGAATAACCCTTTTAACTTAGTGCAGAGTTTTGATGAGTTCCAACTTGAGTATTGTTGTGTCATTGCGCAGGCATTGAATTAATGATGCTGATCCCTTTTTTGGAGTTATATTTTTAAATCAGTTTTATTTTCCTTGTATTGTAAACAAACTGTACACTAATCTGTAGCATTACATAATTACATTTAGTCCATAATGTAGTAGATTATATTTGTGTGTTTGTTTTTTGTAATAATTCTTTTTCCTAATTAATTAGGCGTATGCGTGATGAACTAGCTAAACAAGCTGCAGAAAATAGCGAATTGACTAACAAACTTGACCGGGTAAATTATATAATTGAAAGTGTGTTGATATAGTTTTCTTCCAACTCTTTTATTTGACTGTAATGATGATTTGATGTTATTGTTATTGCATATTAGGAAATTCATGCACTCAGAGCACAATTAGAGGCTGCCAAATACGATGTTATAAAGTATTGCATTGGTACCCTTGTTTCAATATCGGCAGTTGGTCTTGCTATGGTGCGCATTTTGATGTAGAAACGATATTCTTTTCATCACAAATGTTCTTAATTTGTGGGATTGTGTGTACGTACACATTTATTTGTTATTGACAAAGGCAATGGAGAATTATTTTACTTTCCAATATTTTCTTTTGTAATCATGTTTAATCTTTCAATTGTTAACCTTTGAAATATGTATAAGCAAGGCCACTCTGTCTGCAGACTATATCACCTGATTGTTTGCAAGTGTTCCTTTATCTAAAGACTCTTCTTTTATGTTATGTTATGTTATGTTATGGCTCTTAAAAAACAAAACAAAAAGAGAGGGGGAGAGAGAGAGATTTATGTATAAGATCTGAAAAAACGCAAGTACAATAATGTATGCTTTTTTTATGACAGCAATTGCCCTTGTTTTACTTTATTTTTTTTTCATGCAAATGGTTGAAGACATGAATATGTTAAAGTTTTTTTAATAGTTTAGGGTATGGAATATCCAAATCAAGTGATGAAAAATGCTACATGTTGATTACGTTGATATTTGTTTGAATAGTTTGTCCTAAAACAAGGTTAGAAAGAGCAGTACAGAAAAGCAGCAGTCTTAATAAGATGTCGAGACTTTGTTGATTAGGATATTGCATTAGGCACTTGTTTTTGTTGGTTCCTAATAAGTTCGTCAAATTGGTTTCCAATTCAATACGGAATTTGATCCATCGGTTCTTCTAAGTAGTAGATGATTGGGAGCTTTGTCAATTCGTTCTGATAATTATGATTTTTTTAATAAATCACACTTTTGGTAAAAAAAAAAAATCTTTATCTCGTTTTTACATTTTACATATTCAAAAAAAATTATATATATTTTACTTTTAATTAAGAATCCAGACTTTTTAATAACCAACTTCCAACTGATTTAGTAAAATTTTTGAAATTAATTTACGTTAATATTTTTTTTCTTTTCTCACTGAAAATAATTTCAATATTTATTATTAATTTTAACTTTTAATCCTTTTCAAATCACATATGCATCAATTCATCTATATGGATTATTTTGGCATAATCTGAACTACGATTAATAATCTAATTTTACTATCTGCGTTGCTTCTTTTTGCTGTCTCAATCCTCATCGAGTCTTTATCGTTCTCTCCTCTTCCTCTCTAATTTTTGCTACACTTTTTGTTTTTTTTTATATCGCATTAATCCATCTATTTTGGCACTTTTGCATATTAATACAATTGTATCAATCCATCTGTATTTCATCAATTCTGAGAAAAATCACAACCCCATCTATCCATCTTTATATCTCATAAAGTATGATTAATAACCTAATTTCTATTTTGTTTTTAGATTTAGAATGTTATATAATCTTTAAGAGCTCCAATTTCTTTTTTTTTTAAGAAGTGATAGATACAGTTGTTGGATTGGGTTGGACCGGCTAGAGGGGGTGAACAGACGGGAAAAAAATTATAAAGGTGAAGGCACTCGTCTTAAAAAAAACTTGGTCGCACTGAGAACGTTGCTTCCAAGGCAATGGACGCTCAATAAAAAAATTTCCTTGTGGCGGAGAAGCCTTACAAAAATAGCACGCTAGACTTTTAGAGATTTTACAAGAATGAATAAAAATGATTGAATAAAAAAGATGAAACTCTAAGTCTATTTATAGCCTAAGAGAATAAATCTGGATTGTTGATTGTTGAGGAATTTTCTCTTGGCCGTTGATCCATGGATGTAATTTGGATGGTTGATCTTGGATGGGATTAAACTGCATCCATTGGATCTGATTAAAGGATAAAGTTATCCTTTAAGAGATAACTTTATCTTCTGCTCGCAACAGATAAATAACTTTATCATCTGCTCGCAACAACTTCAATCACATCTCTTCCTTATCTCAGTTGGTAAAGTTGGTGATTTACATTGGCGAGGTTGCTGGTTCGAATCTTTGCAGTAACAAATAAAATTCTTTTTGTTTCAGATGTCTTGTTTGACTTGGTCAAACTGACCAGTCTTTTGGTTCATCTTCTGATGATTTCCGGCCAACCGGAGTTAGGCTCACCCTAACTCGACTCCAGCCTTTCGCCCCTCGAGCGTGCTTCCTCCTGATTTCCCGTCCCTCGGGCGTCGCGTACGTCCTTCTCGATCCACCGGTGTACTCTTCCGCAGCTTCCGTGTCCCTCGAATTGTACCGAGCTCGTCGGCTCACTTCCCCGTACAATCCTTCTCGTCTGCTACGTCTTACGCTCGACTTCCTCCGTACCTAAGCTCCTACACACTTAGCAGAGGGATTAAAATGCCAGGACCTAACTTAAATTGGTTGATCACATCAAAATCAATCTGGGGTACTTACAATCTCCCCCTTTTTGATGTGCATCAATCCGAGTTAAGTTAGGGTAAACAAAATAAAAAAACATGCATAATAATGTAAACAGTTTATGCTCAAAAAAACTTAAATTTTGAGTAAATTAAAATTCTACCCCTTAATACTATTTCTCCCCCATTGATCACATCAAAAAATGGGGAAATATAATTAGGGAAGAAAAATAATATAAGTGCGATAAAAAATATTCTAAGTGAAAAAAATCGCATTGCCACAAATTTTTCAAATTTAAAATGGCATATTTTTTTCAAAGTTAGTTCCATTTTTTTAAAAAAAATGACTTAAAAAAATCCAGAAAAAATGTTTGATAAAATCCACAGCTGATGAGGAGAAAAAAAAATTGCATCTGGTCAAAATATTTTTCTATTGAAAAAAAATCATATTTCAATAAACAATTCTTAAAAAATCAAAAAAAAATCTGAATATTTTTATTAAAGTCGAAGATGAAGATATGAGTTTGGACAAACATTTTGAGTTTTAAATTCGTTCATCAAGTCCAAAAATGGCAAACCAACACATAAGAGTTTTTGAAGAATAAATTTTAAAAAATTGGAAAAAATACTTCAAAAATTTTTTAAAAAATTGTAATGAGTCTTTCCCCTAAACTCTTAATTTCAAATTTCGAGGAAAAAAATATTCAAAAAAATTTTGAAAGAAGTTCCAGTAGATAGACAGCATAATTGTGCATAAAAAAAATAAAGACATAATTTTTGTTAGAGAAACAAAATGCGTACATATATAATAACCAAAAAAATTATCAGTTTAATACAAATTTAGGAACCCAAAATAAGTTCCTGTCTACAGGATTAATTAAAAACTTAGGCGGAATATAACTTTTGGGCACTTTTTTAAATTGACTCTTATGATTTTTTAAAATACCAATTTAAATTATCAGGAAAGCTATTTTTCTTTTGGCGTAAATATGCAATATCAAGTTCTAATTTTTGCACCAAGTTTTCCAAATTATCATTTTCATTTTTTAAAATTTCAGACGAGGATATAAGTGTTAATTCATTTTTTAATTTTTAATTTTCTTTTTCTAATCTACAATTAGATTTGAGCAAAGCTTTAACTCCAGCATATAACTGATCATGAGGAAGAAAACAAACCTCACTTACCGGGCCGCTTTCGAAAAGCGAGGTTCCTCCTTCGTCGTCGCTTTCTTCTGACGTCTCTCCCCCTTCATCAGTGCTCCCTTCTTGATGGTTTGCCATCAGCGCAAGTCCCGCGTATTCTTGACCTTCCGACTCCTCTGACGAGGACTCATCGTCGAGTTGGATCTTCTTTGTGTTCAATGTGGCGATGTCTGATTTCTTATTCTTCTCTTCGTGTAATTCTAGGAATTCCTCCTAGAGCTCTTTTGCCGAGTTGTAATTCTTGATGCGGTTAACTTCTTGCGCGGGAAGAACGGCTAGTAGATGAAATTCAGCTTTGCTGTTTGCTTCAAAGTCTGATTTCTCCTTCTTGGTCGATGACTTTATTTCTTTATCCTTGCCGTTATTGTCTTTAGGAACTGAAAAACCATTTTTCATAATTATTAGCAATTCAATATCAGTTTTAAAAAATACCTGCATTCGGCGCTTCCACATCGCGAACTCCCCCTCAAATTTCGGCGGGTAAATTACGGCTCCAACCATTTTCTTGAAATTGCTGCAGTCGACGGTTAGTCCTTCTGCGGCAACCTTGGCTCTGATACCACTTGTTGGATCGGGTTGGACCGGCTAGAGGGGTGTGAATAGACGGGAAAAAAATTATGAAGGTGGAGGCACTCGTCTTAAAAAAAACTTGGTCGCACTGAGAACGTTGCTTCCAAAGCAGTGGACGCTTAATAAAAAATCTCCTTGTGGCGGAGAAGCCTTACAAAAATAGCATGCTACTTTTAGAGATTTTACAAGAATGAATAAAAATGATTGAATAAAAAAGTTGATACTCTAAGCCTATTTATAGCCTAAGAGAATAAATCTGGATTGTTGATTGTTGAGAAATTTTCTCTTGGCCGTTGATCCATGGATGTAATTTGGATGGTTGATCTTGGATGAGATTAAACTGCATCCATTGGATCTGATTAAAGGATAAAGTTATCCTTTAAGAGATAACTTTATCTTCTGCTCGCAACAGATAAATAACTTTATCATCTGCTCGCAACAACTTCAATCACATCTCTTCTTTATCTCAGTTGGTAAAGTTGGTGATTTACGTTGGCGAGGTTGCTGGTTTCAATCTTTGCAGCAACAAATAAAATTCTTTTTGTTTCAGGTGCCTTGTTTGACTTGGTCAAACTGACCAGTCTTTTGGTTCATCTTCTGGGTGATTTCCGGCCAACCGGAGTTAGGCTCACCCGAACCCAACTCCGGCCTTTCGCCCCTCGAGCGTGCTTCCTCCCGATTTCCCGTCCCTCGGGCGTCGCGTACGTCCTTCTCGATCCACCGGTGTACTCTTCCGCAGCTTCCGCATCCCTCGGATTGTACCGAGCCCGTCGGCTCACTTCCCCGCACAATCATTCTCGTCTGCTACGTTTTACGCTCGACTTCCTCCGTACCTAAGCTCCTACACATTTAGCAGAGGGATTAAACATGTCAGGACCTAACTTAAATCGGTCCTAACTTAAATTGGTTGATCACATCAAAATTAATCTGGGGTACTTACAACAGTTACTTTGAAAAAGAACTCAAGCTTAAGTACATTCGTATTCACAGTGACAAATAGTTCGGATTCTCAAAAAGAAAGTACTTTACACTAGTGACCCTGATTTAGTATTTTAATGCTAAAAAGCTTTAATTAATATAATTTCGAAAAAAAGGATCACTGTGATTTCAATGTATTCTGGTTCGCACGTCCAGCAACACATCTCACTTGGTCTAACGACGAACGCACATCACGTCAAAGAGAAAGAAGAAAGAAAATGACACAAGAACAACGACAAGCATATCTTTCCTAGTGCGAGCAAATTATCGATGGCAAACCCATCAAACATTTGCAAAATTCACATGATAAGATATCTATTTATAACATACTATATCTTACTATTGAATTAAAAATTTGAACCTTTTAATAATCAATTCTCAATTAATTTGATAAAATTTAAAATTAAATTACGTTAATATTCTTTTTTCTATTGAGAGTTGATTAATAATAGACATTAACGTAATTTAATTTTGATTTGATCAAATTAATTGAAAGTTAGTTATTAAGAATCTAGGTTTTTAATTAAATAGATGAGATGGATGTTGAGGAGAAGGTAATGATAAGGAGATCTACCAGTGAGATAGCTATGGAGGTGGAAGTGTAATCCATAAACAGTTTGATCTTACCAATAGTTATTTCGACAAGGCTCTTTCAATACTTAACTCACTGGGAGCAATGGACAGTAGAGAAATCAAAAAGCAAAAGATGCAATAGTCTTTTTATGAAACACATACCTAGGTATTTAGACTAAGAGGTATTCAAGAGAGATTTAAAAATATTTAACTATTTCAAATATGGTTGCTAATGGTAATTTGCTCGCCCTCGCTAATTCATCCGAGGTCAATATGAAGAAAATAAATTATGAAAATTACTAATCTGAATATTATATCATTTCAAAGGTTGGAACCGCCAACCCAGCGGCCCCCTGGTCTCTGCCCCATAAGTGTCCAGAGGGAGTAAATCACGGTGAATGCTGGGCAGGCCAAGACACCCAGGCGCGAGGGATTTTTTTTAAACAGCAGCCGAGGTTTCACCCCTCGTTCATACTGTCGACCCTCGAACCCATGACCTCCATTTCAAGTGCGAGTGTCTTAACCAGCTGATCCAGCCCGTGGGGGCAAGTCCCGAATATTATAATTAATATGTGAAGAGGACGGACATACTAATTTTGTCATAACTATTTCAACTATGACAGCTTCCATTAGTGTTAATCGTTTGGCTCTTATTGGTCATTTAATGACAGCTATGGAGGAATTGTTATCAGGAGCATAGACCTTGCATGCTAGTAGCTAATAATCCTTTGGGTAACAACTTTGTCCGGAAATTAAAGACAGAGAGATGGGTCACGGATGTGGACTAATAACACTATATAAAATCTTATTGTTACCGACGGAATTTACTGACAAAATTCCATCGGGAATGACCCTTACCGACGGAACTACGACGGAAAAAAAATATTAGAATATTAACTGATGGGATTGAGTGCCTCGTGGCTGACACGTAGACTGAACAAGCTGTGTGGCGAAATCTAGCGAGTTTGAACGATACTCTTTCCGGAACTCCCGAGACCCTCTCGGGAAGGGGATCTCCTAGACCCACCGCGGGTATACACACCCCAGAGATTAAATCAGAGGGCGCACTCTTGAAATCACCTCGGGAAGCCAGGTCCCCGAGACCACCTCAGGAAGGCAAAATACCCGGGACCCCCAGGCCAGAAAACCCCGTGATCACCTCGGGGAAGTGGAGCCTAAGAAGCATTCGGCCTCAAGGAACGGTCCCCCTTTCTTCGGATCTGCAGATAACCATTACCAATTATTGCGGAGTCATCAAGACCCATAATTATCGCAATAGTCCAAATTTAATGATGGAGTGGACCATTGCAAAAGTTATGTTGTAACCGACAATTGGGAGACGTGGCAAAGATCATGGAGACTTGTGAGACGGCTGCCGCAAGTATAAAAGGTACTTCAACCCCTCGGTAAAGGAGTTACGCTCTCTCTACTTCACGCATATCTTTCCTTTTGACTTCTCTTCATCTCCTGAATTGAGACACTGACTTGAGCGTCAGAGTGGGCTCCACTGGATTGTTAGGATGTATATTAAAAGTCTTGCCTTTCTATATGATCATCCACATTTTGAAAGAGAATCACAACAACACTAGATGCTTGTTTATATTAGTACATGCATAAAAGTCCTTTACTTTGCATTGTATATAACATGGTATGTGGTGTCACACGGAAGATCATGTTATCAGTTCCTTGCTTAGTATAAGTAGAGGCTCACAGCCGAGATGGAATTGGATAAACCATCGAGATGGTTGTAGTATAACTAGGTGTGGTTGGTCTTGACCATAGAATTACACTAATGTGCTTTGAGTACATTGAGCAGGACCAAAATCAGAGGACATCCAATTTGTACTGGTTTGATAATTGGATAGGACCTTAGATTTTATTATGGAATACGATCCCTAAATCCCGATATAATAACGGACACATATGGTTAATTATTATTTCTTTGATTTACCAACGGGCGAGATCTATTCTGTTTAATCGATGGGCCCAGAAGTTGGGAAATAATATTAATTATATGGTGTGTCGTTGATTTTTGATGGAATTCGTGTCTTGGTGAGTCGGGATGATGATGGCCCCTTGCTAAGCTCAAAAGGTTCATCATGTTAAACCCTGCAGGTGGATTTGATCTAACATGATGATAAGGTTGAGTGGTGCTAATCAAGGATCCAGAAGTTAATTAATTTAATTTGTCAATAATTTAAATTAATTGACGGACATTCGATATCTTAAATACGGGGGGATGGACGACTCATAATAGGTAGAGCTCATATGAAACTATGGGGGTTAGTGAGGTAATTCAATGGAGATCCTTTAGTGGAATGGATCTTCATTAATGGATCGAGTTTGGATCCATTAGTAGGCCAAGATACAACTCTTCCTCATGATCCTTATTGTAACATATAAATACCTCATAACTCATCAAGGGAAAAACCCCTAAGTCTTTCTCTCCTCACTCTCTCCCTCTCTCTTTGAGTGTGGCGCCGAACATCCATATTCTCCAAGCGGTTTTGGACAGCAACAACTTCTCAAAACCGGGCAGCAACTCACGTTGGCTTTGCATGTTGCAAACGGGAAAAGCCCTCTCCATCACCGTGCATGCAAACGGGTTCTCCAAATCTCACGGCGGCTTCACCGGACAGCAACTCGACCATGTTGCTGTGGAGATCAGCAACGCTGTGGAGAAGTTCCTTCTTCGGACAGCAACTCAATTGCTGTGGAGAAGTTGTTTCTTCGGACAGCAATTGAATTGCTGAGGACTGCATCTGCTGTGGAGAAGTCGCTTCTCCGGACAACAAGCAGGAAGCAACGTGCGTTTCTTCTCCAAGACAGCAATATACGCTGTGGAGAAGACAGCGAAGCATGTTGCTTCTCCAGCCAACGTTGTGAAGGACAATAAGTAAGGTTGTTTCTCTGGACACGTTGCAGTGGCTTCTCCAAACAAGAACAGCGACGTGGGAGAGGGAAGAGGGGAGATCATCTTCTTCTTTGTTCGACACGAGCAGGAAGAGAAAGAAGGGTTTTTGATGACTTTGTTTCTTGGAGGATCGTCGCACACACGACTTCTGTTGGCCCAGATCAAAGAATAGAGCACCCAAGAACCACACCAATACGCAAGAGGAACAAAAAGAAAACGAAAAACCCGAAAGAACGAAAGAAGAACGAACGAATTTATTTTCTGGAAGAAACAAACTTACAATAAAACTGAGACACGTTTCACATGCCTCTAGGACCCTTTAAATACACCATGAACAAGACTTAGTCATGGCTTATCCCAATAAAATAGGAATAAAAATAGAGAGACTAATTCTCTAGTTATCCTATTAAAATAGGAAAGGCTAATCCAAGACTAAGTCATCTAATCTAAGACTAAGTAATAAAAATTATCAGAATAAAAATAAAATGAAAATGTCAGGATTATTTATTTATTTTCTCACATTGCTCCCCCTAATCCTGACATGGCTGTAAATCACGGACGCCTAGTAGTTGTCTCATGGCAGCTAATTTTACTCCTGACAATGCTCCCCCACCATGGCAGCAACCTCTGTAACTGCATTTTGTAGTTTCTCCAGACGTTTGGGATGCTAAAAGAGTATCATGTGAAGCATTGCCATCTTCCACTTCCAATGTAACCAATCCAGCAACATAATCCAAACCTAGCTGGGGACATGTATGAAGATAAGACAACACAGCACCATGTGAAGATGACGACAATGCATAACCTCTTCAAAGTCGATGCCTTGTCGTTGTACATAGCCTTTAGCAACTAATTTTGCTTTGTGCTTAACAACTTTCCCATCTGAATCTTTCTTCAATTTGAACACCCAATTTAGATCGATAGGTTTGCGGCCTAATGGGAGTTCAGTTAGCGTCCAGGTCTTGTTCATCTCAATTGATTTCAATTCTTCCTCCATTGCTTCGTACCAACAAGCCTCAGTTGCAACTTCTTGATAACTTGTTGGCTCATCATACGCCACCATCATCAGCTCTTCATCAATACCAACCACTTCCTCAGTGTTGGCGTAGATATCAGCAAGGGACCTATAGCGGACTGGCCCTTTATAAGAATCGGGAGTGTTTGTTACCGGAGGCGAGGTAGTTGCACGGGCGTTCGATGATGGTGTAGATGGACTCGAGTTCGATGATGGTGTAGATGGACTCGAGTTCGACGATGGAGTAGATGGACTTGATGCTCTTGTCATGGGTATCATGGCTGCTGCTGATGGTATGACATTTTCCGCCCCTGCCTCAACGTCTGCTGCAACAATCGCCTCGTCGCAGTAAAGCGGATCCAGCATCATAAAACTCGGCAAGTTTTCTTCATTGTTAGCACCTGCATTCCATGTCCATTCAGAATTTTCTTGAAATATGACATCTCTACTTACTTGTAGCTTGTCATGGCTTGGATCAAACAACCGATGAGCTTTGCAGCCTTCCTCGACACCCAAGTATACCATGGGTGAGCTTCTGTCGTCAAGTTTCTTCAGATGAGGGAGGGGTTGTGTTTTTCACATATGCAACACAACCGAACACTCTCAAGTGGGCGACATGTGGCTTCCTCCCCGTCCAAGCTTCAAATGGGGTACGCTCTCCTAGCGCCTTAGTTGGGAGACGATTCAGCAGATAAACAGCATGTCTAACTGCTTCTCCCCAGAACCTCGCCGGCATATGTGTACACTTGAGAAGAGATCTTGCCATGGCCATCACAGTGCGGTTGCGGCGTTCGACGACACCATTCTGTTGAGGAGTGTAGGGAGCCGTGAGGTGCCGCTCGATTCCTTCATTTTCACAGAATCGAGTAAACTCCGTGGATAGAAACTCGCCGCCTCGATCTGTCCGGAGTGTTCTGATCTTGTACTCAGTCTTGTTCTCTATCAGGAATTTGAACTTCTGGAATGCCTGGAATGCATCACTCTTTGCTGCCAATGCAAACACCCACATCCACCTAGTGAAATCATCTACAATTAGAAGAAAATACTTGTTACCGGCAAGTGTACATGGTGAGATTGGCCCGCAAATATCAGCATGGAGAAGTTCTAACGGCTTCTTTGCTCTAAAGTTTGCTTGGTACGGGAATGACGATCTTGCATGCTTGGCGATCACACACACCTCGCAAAGCTTGTTCGGCTGGGGCAGTAGTGGCATATCAACCGCTAATTTCTTCTCCCCCAGTAGCTTCAAGTCATGGAAATTTACATGCCCGAGCCTTGCATGCCACAACCAAGTTGGGTCTTCTAGGCTTGCTAGGAGACAGACTTGTTTGAATGTCTTCAAGGTTATCTTGTACAAGCGATTTTGTGTTCGCTTTACCAGCATCAAGAGCTTCCTGCTCTCATCAATCACCTTCATGGTATCTCCTTCCATGTGCACCTCGTTCCCAGTTTCTGTCAATTGACCAAGACTGATGATATTACTACAAAGTTTTGGAATGTAGTATACCTCATGGAGAGCCTTCTGATCGCCGTTCTTGCATTCGAACACAACCGTCCCTTTGCCCATGATCTCTATGGTTGATCCATCGCCAAACCTCACCCTCCCGGTGATGGTTTCATCTAGTTCTTGAAACTTCTCACGATGGCCAGTCATGTGGTTGCTGGCACCGTTGTCAAGGTACCAAACGTCTTTATCTTCTCCTTTCTTCGCGCTGCGATACATCTCTGGTAGGAACCTTTCTTCACTGAGCAAAATGATATCTTGCCGCTCACACCTTGCGTGAAACTCCTTATGGGACACGGTCATCATCAGTGCTGGCTCTTCCTTGGTGGCGCAAGTGAGGTGAGCCTCATCATCTCGACGCTTGCTGTAGCATTCGGACGCATAATGCCCCATCTTCTCGCAATTGAAACACTTTATGTGTTTCTTGTCACGAGTATTATTGTTGTTGCTGCTAGTGCCTCCTGCACTATCTTGTCGCTGCGTACCACGGCCACGACCGCGCCCTCGCCCACGCCACTTGCCACGATTAGGGCCGCTGGACCCGCGCCCCTTGTCTCCTGACGGAGTGTCCACGCTACTCCCTTTTTGTCGCTTTTGCCATTCGGCCTGAGTAAGCAGGAGCTCACCTTCAGTGTTGTTGGTGTTGCCTCGTAATCGCTGTGTTCGTTCCTCGTATGCCTTCAGTCGTCCGATAGTCTCCTCAAATGGCATAGTCTCAAGGTCGTGAAACTGCTCAATACCGGCAACAATAGGGAAGAATTTATCAGGGACAGAATCGAGCAACTTCTTTACCAGCGAGGAATCTTCAAGCGTGGCACCAAGAGTGGAGAACTTGCTGCTCATAGCGCTGAGTTTGCCAGCAAACTCATCAATCGTCTCGGTCTCCTTCATCTGAAGGGCGTCAAACTCGCTCTTCAACGTTTGTACGCGAGCCTTCTTCACCCGATCACTACCAAGGTACCTCATCTTGAGGCTGTCCCAGACTTCTTTCGCCGTCTTCTTTGTTGCGATTTGGAGAAGAATCTCTTCGGGGACACACTGCATGATGTATGCACGTGCCTTTTTGTCCTTCTTTGCATCCACCTGGGCTTCTTTCTCTGGCTCCACCGCCTCCCAGACTCCCTGGGCATCGAGAATTGCCTCTGTCTTTATTGCCCACACAGTATAATTGTGAGGGTTTAGCATCGGATAGGGAAATGACACTCCGCCGTTCTCCTTCGCTACGATGCTCGACATTTTTGTGGAAATATGGATTTTTGGTTGCTCTATACTACCAAAGCTCTGATACCAATTGTTGGCCCAGATCAAAGAATAGAGCACCCAAGAACCACACCAATACGCAAGAGGAACAAAAAGAAAACGAAAAACCCGAAAGAACGAAAGAAGAACGAACGAATTTATTTTCTGGAAGAAACAAACTTACAATAAAACTGAGACACGTTTCACATGCCTCTAGGACCCTTTAAATACACCATGAACAAGACTTAGTCATGGCTTATCCCAATAAAATAGGAATAAAAATAGGGAGACTAATTCTCTAGTTATCCTATTAAAATAGGAAAGGCTAATCCAAGACTAAGTCATCTAATCTAAGACTAAGTAATAAAAATTATCAGAATAAAAATAAAATGAAAATGTCAGGATTATTTATTTATTTTCTCACAACTTCCAGGAAGGGGATAGGTCATACAATAGAAGGCTACGAGGTAATAGGGAGGGTATAATTCTTTCCTTAGCTCCTATTGTTATTTTGTACCTTATTGATTAGCTTCGTCATTTCATGTGAATTAGTTAATTATTTTGATTTTGTATCATAGCTAATAATTAATTAATTGGACCCCAACCATAAACACAAGAACCGGCGATCCACTCGTCGTCTCTTCCGTGGTTGTTTGGTTAGGAGAATTACAAGGCACGATCTTTGTGATTGGCCAAGTTGTAATTCGTACCGAACGATACGATAACGAGATAGTCGTTGGGAGACGGGTCTCCATTCGGATTAAATTTTTTAATCCGTAGACATGGAGAGGTCTCTCAAGAACGACCAAGTCTTCGCTTAGGAAACCCGCCAAGCCATACCCAACACGGATAACCTCCGGCGTGTTCCCCTAACGCTCGTGTTAATCTCGCAGGGTGTGAGTTCTTCCTCTAGCGTCAGCGTCCATGTGGGCTGAACCCTGGTGACTGGTCGTCGATGTCGATTCCTTCCGAAACAAGTTTGGCGTCATCTATGGGAAACCAATAAAGCACCAGAAGGAGCACCGATGGCAGAGCCGGCGGGACAATCCATTGTCCTGACAAAAGAGGAACTGGATCGCTTGGTGTCCAACGCCATCAAAGGGGCGCTCGAACATCACCAACTCGAGCAAGCCGCCTCGCAGCGAGGTGTTTCTGTGCGGAAGGAGATCCTCAAAATCTCTATCTCGCACCCCCAAGCGAAGATCTGTCACACCATAGGGGTGACGCGCCGGAGCAACCCCGGACCACCGGCGAGACTCTCTCGGAGACATTGAGAAGGCTAACTCGGTAGCCTCTAGCGCGCTGAGACACGAAGAGGGACAGGGGAAGAGGGAGGAACTTAAGGCCTCCCCTAAAGCTCCCTCTACTCCCTTCTCATCCGAGATTGTAGAAGATCCCATGCCGAAGCAGTTTCGCAGGCTTGGGATTGCTGATTATGACGAGAAAATAGATCCGGAGGATCATGTCTATAAGTTTGAGAATGCAGCACTCCTACACCAGTATACCGATGGTGTAAAGTGTCAGGTGTTCTTGAACACCTTATCTAGAGCAGCCCAACGATGGTTCCAACGGCAGCCCCCAGGTTGTATCAACTCCTTCATGGAATTTAGAACTGCTTTCCTCCACCACTTCGCTAGTAGTCATCGCTACCAGAAGACGACACTCAATCTATTCGCTCTCAAGCAGAAGCCGAAAGAGCCGCTCAAGGAGTACATCCAGCAGTTCAACCGGGAGGCATAAGATGTGTCAAGTGTGATGTCGGAAATCCTCGTCAGCACCTGTACCCAAGGGCTCTCGGAAGGGAATTTTTCCCGGTCATTGGTGAAGAAGCCACCCGCCAACTTCGATGATCTGCTGGGGCGTTCGGTCAAGCACGTCAACGTAGAGGAGGTGCAATTAGCCCGTCGCAAGGAACCAGCCAGAGTCCCCTCTCAAGTCGTTACCCGGTCCGAGAGGAGGGAACCCCCAGCTCTAACCTGAGGAAAATACCCTCACCCAGGGAAGGACCAATGGGCTGGTAGACAGAAACTGGTCAAGACTGTGGATACCGAGCAGCCCGAATCACTGATGAAGTACTGCGGCTTCCACGGCAGTATTACACATTCCATTGAGGAGTGTCATGCCTTGAAGAAAAAATTGAGTGAAGAGGCAGACCCCAAACCTCGGAGGAAGTGGTAGAAGACGGGATATCGCCGGAATTCCCCTCGGTGAAGCGTTTCTCCCAGACAGAGGCAGTCGGGAGAAAATGAGGCCCGACACCAGTCTCGGTTGCGGTCAAGAGGAAGGAGGCGGGGCCTGCACCCCGTAGGGTCTTCCTCCTTGGAAAGAGACCTCACAAAGGGCAAGGCCCCTGGGCGTGACCCGCCCTCTGGACATGTGGGAGTAATCTCCGGGGGACCCAACGGAAAAGATTCCCATCGGGCAAGGAAGTCCAACACCCAGCGTCTGGAGAACTATGTGATTGGTACGAGCCGGAGCCAGGATCATGGCCCCACAATCTCGTTCGGACCCGAAGGCTTGGAAGAGGTGGAAGCTGCCCATGAAAATGCCCTGGTGATCCTTGCCCGCATTGCCAACTATGAGGTCAAACACATCTTCGTGGATACAGGAAGTTTCGTGAACATCCTGTACAAGGCTGCTCTAGATCAAATGCAGATGGACGAGGATGAGTTACTTCCGGTCTCAACTCCGTTGTTCGCTTAACCGGGTATCAAGTACAGCCGATAGGGCAAATCACCTTATCGATATCATTGGGCAGCGACTTGCTAGAGAGAACCAAGAGGACACCCTTTTTTATTGTGGACGCTCCCTCATCCTACAACGCATCTTGGGCCGCCCGGCGCTTAGTGTCTTCCAGGCGGTGGTCTCTGTCTACCACCAGAAAATAAAATTCCCGGTAGGCGACTGAATGGTTGAAGTCAAAGGGGACCAACTAGTGTCTCGATGATGCTACAGTGGGGAAGTCAGATCGGAGTCTAGGAAAAACCTGAGGGCGCAGGAAGGCTAACTGGAGGAAGCGACCATTTACAAGAGGCCAGAGCCGGCCAACTATCTCCAACCCAATCACCCACGGTAAGATTTGTGTGGCATACTATGTACTCGACTGTGTATTCTTGTTGCCTTACAGTGAATTCATGAAATAAAGGAACGTGTCATCACAAAAGTGTCAGTCAGCGTTTTGAAAACCAGACCGGACTGGACGGTCGGACCGGTTGAACAGGGAACCGGCCAGATTTTCAGTCCGAGTTGACTCTGAAAACCGGCTACTCAAGAATCGGATGTGAACCATTCTGAACCGGATGGGAATCGGTGAACCGGACAAATCGAAAAAATCGATCAAACCAGATTGGTTTATTTTATTTTTCATTTTTTGATTTTTTCCCCCTTTTGTAGTTTTGCTTTCTTACTGAAAAATGAAAATTAAAAAAATAAAATGTCAAAAACCTAGTTTGTTTTCACCCAAAGTTCCAAACGAACAAACCTGCTGTTTGCTTACAAGAGAGTCATCACCGCTAGCCTCTCGTCGCGTCACGCTGCCTCTACCAGCCTCGCTACGCCGCTCTGCCTCCGCTAGCCTCGCCTCGCCGCTGCTAGCCTCGCCCCGTCTCCAGCCTCGTTGCGTCGTCGTGCTGGCATATGAATGCAGCAATATATGACATATTTGGAAGTGTAATTTTGCATGTACTTTACTAGTGTCCCCTGTTTAAGTATTTATAGGTGAACAAATGCTATCGTGATATAGTTTTAACTTCTAATAAAATTCTTTAATTCGTATCCAGATTTCTTGAATCCAATGATTTTAAACTTGAATTTTTCTTTGAAACTAATCTTTTTTTCAATAATACCGTGCTAAGTTGCTGACAAAAACATATCACATGCTCGACCTAGTTGATCTAATCTTGAAGAAAGTAATCGGGTAAGTTGTTAGTTTCATATATTTATATAAATACATACTTTATTATATATCAGTTGGACCCCCGGTTAAACCGGTTGAACCTCTGAATCTCTGAATCCTTGCTCTGACTGGTTCAATGTCCGGTCCGGAAACTTGGTTTAACCAATTATTTCCGTGCCACTCCATATGTTGTCTACCATTCACTCTACTCGAACTCCATCCAATTGCACCGATCTTCTTCGCTTAACGAACACTCGACACAGATACATTCCTAATCTCGTCACTCGAAAAATGTTTGTTTCATTTGGACAAAAGGCCACCTTTAGGTTGCAAAAAGGTGGATCCGCCACCCCAACGACCCCCTGGTCTCTGCCCCACAAGTGTCCAGAGGGGGTAAATCATAGTGAATGCTGGTGTGGCGAGGCGCCTGGGGTCGAGGGA
The DNA here is from genome assembly GCA_024364735.1 of Boesenbergia rotunda. NCBI lineage: Eukaryota > Viridiplantae > Streptophyta > Magnoliopsida > Zingiberales > Zingiberaceae > Boesenbergia > Boesenbergia rotunda. The sequence goes on along the minus strand of JAGFNQ010006206.1, from coordinate 174,960 downwards.
TTTTTTTTAAACAGCAGCCGAGTTTTTACCACTCGCGCATACCGTCGACCCTCGAACCCTTGACCTCCGTTGCAAGTGGCAAGCGCCTAACCAACTACTCCAGCCCGTGGGGGCAAAAAAAAAAAAAAAGGCCACCTTTAGGGCTTTGCTAGGGTTAGTGCTCCCATGACGTATATGCTAATTGGAACGAACTCATGGTGCAACCACCTACACTATAAAAGAAGATTGAGCAAAAGGTCATCGATCATGTCTTGCAACATGAAAGATGTTTGATGCTATCACAAAGTTCTCAGGTTTCGACGGTAGATGGTGTCCTGAGAACGAGTTGCTTCTCGTGTGTTGATGTCCCACAAAACAATAAGTAAAAGAGGGTTCCATCATTGGGAGGAGGTCAAACTGAGTAATGAGGTGTACAACACATCAGAGGCTACTTGCCGAGGGATGGTGAGGTTGAAGCGGTGCCAATCAAGATTAAGTAGCCATCAACTGAAGGCTAAGTTTGATGAAAGGCTAACTTGGACATTTTATTTCATCCACCTACTTTCTAGTAAACCAGCTTTCCTTCTGCAGTTCGCATTTCCAGCCTTTGACTAGTAGCTTCCCTCATACTCCTTTCTTCTTTCCTTCTCTCAGGGTAAACAGAATGAGGGCCTAAATAATGCTCAGTTTGACTCGAGGTTCCAATGGTATTGCGCAAAAAAGGCAGTATGTGTAGCACTGAGCTAATTTATTGACCAGCATATATGTACATTGCTCTTATTTCAACATAAATGTATAACAGCAAGATGCCAATGTCAATCGTCCCACGAGATGAACTGATGATTAATACATGAGTGTTGTCATCAAGAGATCTAGGGTCAAATCTTGACAAAGTCAGAATGCCTACCCTATCTACACGCTAGCCACAGCATCCGGACTAGTAACCCCCATGATTTACCTTCTCTGTGTTGGTCTGAGACGGATTGACGAGAGCACTAGGAGCGAGCGATTCGTCTCTTGCCACCAAGATGCCAATGTCAATGTGTAAAGGGATTAATTCAGGACAAACATTGGAATATGTAACGAGAATTGAAAGTCTATTTTTCCATTGATTTCAAATCGTTCCACCAATGTAAACACTTGGGCATCCAAAATTTTTATCAAGCATCAAAAGGTATTTAAATAATGTAGTGGATGTTGCCATAAAAGAATCTGCACGGCCAAATTCAAATAATAAGTTGAAAAAAGAAACAAGGCATTTAAATCTAAACTGGACCAAACAGCCATATTTACAGTTTCCAAAGAGCATTCAAGTAGTGATGTTGCCATAAAGGTATAAATGTCTGGTGCCATAGACAAAGTAGACACAAAAAACAGAGTATTCCTCGACAAAAAGGCAACTATCCAGAAAATGACTATCAATAGGCAAAATGATAGCAGCAGATTTGGACGTTGAAGAAAACTTGACAGTTGCTCCTCGGCATTAGCTTTGCTTTAATTCTATGTTATGCACTCCAGAGTCAATCTTCCTCTCCATATGTTGCCATAATCTGAATCCAGAGGTTAGGCAGTCCAGGCAACTACTGATCTACTGGCCTTGTTGAATAAAAGCAATCTGGCCGCTGCGTGCAAAATCACACCAAGAACTTGCTGTCAATTACATTGAGGATGTGGAAGGCTTAGGTTAGGATTATAATAAACTGGAGAACTAAAGAGTGTGTCGGTACCTTTATCCTTCACACAGAATGTACAGTAAACCAACTAAAACTACAACTGATTGAGACTAGTGCGGTCACCTTTCCAAACTGACCTGATTTGCTTAGCCCATGCGCATCTGAGGTTTTCATGATTCGAAGTCTCTTGACTGTTTCCAGAAACATTCTGCAAGCCAAAGTCACAAACAAATTAGCAAACTAATAAAACCTGAGGAGAAAAAAAAACAAGAATATCAATACTATGGTACTTGAGAGAGAGACATCACTCAGTCTCTGTTAAAAAGTAGGACGTGAATAACCCATTCGTCCAAAGTTACCTCCAATGTACTGTTTAAGTGGATTAAACTACTTCTCTTGAATAATAATGATATTATTTGATCAAAATTCCATTTTTGTATTTCTACACATACGTATTCATCTTGTACGAAACCACTTGTAAACAAATGAACTAAGTTATCATCATACTACAACATTGACTAAAAAAGTAACAGAATCAATGGGAAGGCATACTGCCAAGGCACATCTCCAACAAGCATCCAATCGCCATCCTTGTCTTCATAAGTAAGAGAAAACTCAGAAGAGCCATCTAATAACTTTGACAACCTTGATCCATCTGCATCAAAGAACCAATGAAATGAAAAACAGTGCAAATGCAAACAAGTTCTGTTGGATTTCAGCAATTAAACTTGGTTTCACACTATTAAACAATCTCAAACTTTGCACCTGTAAAATTTAGGCTGAACAACTAGGTAGAGAAACAAAGCTCCAGGCAGTGAACTTACGGACAGTGTTAGCGAGGGTTGATGTCATGGTTGGCTGGTTAAACATGAGCTCAAGTGCAGAAGCAAGAGTTTCATATGAGTTACGGACATGAAGATCCACCTTCCTTCCAATAGGGTCACCGTCCATTTTCACTTTAACGAAGAAAGAACCCCTCAACACCTTCCCTCTGTTCTCCTGATCCTTGCAACCATTGAGCACCTGACTGGTGCTGTTGGTACCGTTGTTGCGGTCGGTCTTCTTCACAGTGGTGGCTTCGACGATGGAGGCGGTGTCTTTGGAGTGGTTGGACAAGTTGTTCATCCTAAAAGCCCTTATAGGCGGCCATCCAACCAACGCTTGACTGCTCTCCCGCATGTTCGTTATGATGAGGCATAAAAGCCGAAAATCAGTTAGCACATATGAACATAAAACCAAAAAGAGTCAACAACGCAATCTGAGGGTTGAGAATGTACAAAATCCAGCTTTCTATTTTACTTAGTTTGATAAATAAAATGTTACACGATGCATTAAATGTAGCTCATCCCAAAACATTGGTTTTTTCTTAGCATTGTTAACTTAACGCGGAGAACAATTGAAATTAACATGCAACCAGAAAATAGATGAAAGTACAATGCACAGAGCACTACTCATCACAAGTCGAAACTATAGATTCAATGCCTCAGAGATTTTATAGTATGATTCTTTACCCTTTTAGATACATCGGCAAGCAAACTGGTTTTTGCCAACGCCAAAGAACTTTTTTCACAGAAATGCTCGGTAGTAAAAATCAGAGAATATAAAAAGGAAAGAAGAACGGACAAAAAAATTGTCTCCGAGTGGCGAATAGAAGGCGAAACTGAAAGAGAAGCAAACAAAGGCTGACCTAGGAGGATGTGGGGAAACGCCGACGTCTGGGGAGACAGATTCTGCAGCACGCTTGGTCCCGACGACGCCGGCCCCTCCGCCCAAGTTGGTGCCGGATGATGTTGACACAAAGGAGCAGGGAAACCTCGGCGAAGCACGCGAGGGGAAATCCTTCGCTGTCAGGATGCGGCAGCACGATGTCCGGTGCGGCGCAGAGGCTGCCGCCTTCCCCTTATTTACCGAGCCTAAAGCCAGCCCCAGCTCTAGCTCAGCCTCCGTCTCGTCACCCCACTCTTCATCCATCACCTCATCCTCCCTCTCCCCCACCGACCCACCACTCACATCCTGCACCTCCAAATCATCCGCCTCCCTAGCCACCGCCTTCGACACGGAAGATACCGACTCCGGCGACGCCACGCTTCCGTCGAATCCGCAAACCCGCGCCATCCGTTCCCCTCGGCTGCTCTAAGCGAACTGCGCCCGCTACAGGTCGCTGACGGGACTCCTTTTATGCAATGAACACGAGCTATGGGCAAACGAACTCTCACGTGAAACGCACGCCCAGCAATCAAGACGGAACAAATAAATCATAATATAAAAAATTAGGAGGAAGAGATTTTTTTCATATGATACGGAGATTTATACCCTATTAATTTCGTAACTCGAACTCAAAATCTCTAGGATACATTTGGTTGAAGTTATGATATATAATCTTAGTTATGTGATTATCAAATAATCACATACCTAAGATAATAGGGAACGAGATATAATCTAAAATTTTTTAGTTCAATTTAGATAATCAAATAGCATCTTGTTTGTTTGGAGATAATAGACGATAACGTAATATAATATTTTATTATATTACATTTTAGAATTGTTTAAATAATTTTATTAAAATTAAAATTTAATTTATTTAATTAAATTTATTAAAATTTTAATTAAAATATTAAATTAAAAAAATAGTCGTCGACGACATCAACGTTGACGTCGGCGTCGATGTCGATCGTCAGTGTCCGAGTAGGTTGTCGGTGTTCAACATCGATGGCTGGCTGTTGACGCCGGCGGTAGGCGATCGGCGAGGGCGACTGTCGACGCAAGCGATCGTCGGCGATCGGCTGTAGGTTGTCGGCATCGGCGTCGACGCCGGTCGCCGGTCGCCGGTCACCACTCGTGGTTGCCGACCGTCATTGTCGGTCGTCAGTCGCGAATAATGCTTCCGAAATTTAATAAATTATAATGGTTATTTTCATCTTAAATGTAAATATTGGAGGATAAATGTGAAATAATAAATTTCATAACCTCGAAATTAAGAAAAAATCTTACTTTCCTAAGGTTTTTTGATTCCGGATTACATGTCCCTTTTACTGACGTATCAGACATCGATCTATACTTGAGAATCATTAATTATGTAAACGAAATAAGATTTTCATGATAATTTTGAATAGGTAGTCAAGGTTATAAAAAAAAAATAATCCCCAATCAAATATAACCCTAATTATAATCTATTAATTTTTTATCATCCCAACTACGTTGGTAAAGACAAACGAACACTCACTGTAGGCCAAGCGATACCCATCAATCTACTCATTCTTCTGTCTGGACCACGCTGGTCGCGTAGCATCCAAGAGGCGAAAACACCAGGTGCCCGTGAGGGTGCGCGTGAGGGCAGAGCAGCCCTGGGCCCTAACGTAGCTTACGATCACCTGTATGGACTTAGAACACCGAACAGCATTTAAACGCCTCATACCGATGCATGGCACATCATTCAGGCAGTCCGCATCATCAGGGCGGCGTGAGCTCAACACCTCAGATCGTGTTCTCTGACTGCGTCTCGACATGGAACGGCACTGTCTTTTACCGGTAGGCATGATAGCCCTTCGCAGCAATGATTTTGCTCCCACTAGAATAATTAATAGTTGTTCTTGAAAACAAACGCAATTAATTATAATAAAAAAATTATATTCATCTTATATATTTTTCATAATTTATTTTTAAATTATATAAAAATAAATAAATAAATAATAAAATTAATTTATAATTTATTTTATTATAATAAATTTATCATTCTTCAATTAATTAGACATCACTGTCAAAACACGAGATGTAATATTACTATAATAAATCATGAGATTAATCTCAACGTATTCCTAATGTGTCAGTGTTCATGCTTACTTTATAAAAAATAAAAAAATTATCGTGCTGAAAAAAATCTTTATAATTTATCTTCAGATTGCATAAAACGATTCTTTCCCTTCGAAATGAGAATTATGATCTTTTCATTGTAACTATAATAATTAATTACTAGGGGAAAAACATTTTTTATTTTTTTTAAACAAAACAAAAATCTGGCGTGGGGCACAAGGATTATTACAAATGATGCACGGCGGTGGGATGGTATAAGGCGGCCGATGAGGTGGGGACCGTCGGGGTGCAGTTTTGCCGTAGGTTTGGACGAACGGAGAGACGACGAGCGGTAGTTGGGTTGCAGCTGTTTCTTGTACTACTGTATTTAATTCTAAGGGGGAGACAAGTATTGTGGAAATCAAAGATGCTGTCTGGTTAGTGGAGAGTAGAGGGGCAAAGGGTGGGGGTGCTCCTCTGGGTCCAACCACTCACCAACCGCATTCAAATCAAAAAATTAGTAGTTTCGAATTTATTTCCCTTTGATTTAAAAGGAGGGTCGAATGCGTGGGAATCTGTTTACTGGAAAGCATCGGCAGAAAATGGAAGGAGTGAGAAGGCAGACATGGTGCCAGTGGAATTAAAGACTTTTTAATCAAAGGGACACATTTAAGAATTGATATTTTTTAAAAGACGTATTAGGTTTTTATTTTTATCAAATGGTATATTTATTTTAATGAACTTCCTCTTATATTCCTCTCGTCAAGTATTATCTTTCTCTTTCTCTTTCTCAGTAATCAATCCCGAAATATCTGAACCTGTTTTTTCAGAATTTTTATTTTAAAATAATATATTATGGGAATCGGCTAAAAACGTAAGATAAAGAAAGAAAAAACATTTCAATTAAAAGAAACATCTCTTCCAACCTAATTTCAAAAATATAAAGAGATGATTTTTTTATATTTGATTAATATATATTAATATATTAAATAATATTTAATAAATATATTAATATATAAAAAAATCTATCAAAACATGTGATTTCATATTCAAATACAGGGTCTAAAGTCATCATAGGAGGGTCTGAAGTCATTTGACTTCAGGGCCTACGTGCATTCAAATTTTTGTCAATATAAAAATATTTTTTATAATATTTAATCATGATTTATTAAATTAATTATTTATATGGTAATCTTTTATGTTGTGAACTTCTAATGATTATAAATTATGTTCCAATATGAGTTTTTTACGTCTATCAGTGGGTTTTCACCAAAACCCACTAATGGACCTAGGATATTTAAATTTCTCAAAACTCAATATCAATAGTTAGAGTTGAGCAAGGAGATGGTATTTTTGGTGTCCAAACTTCTAATAATTATAAATTATGTTACAATAGGAGTTTTTTAGGTCTATTAGTGGGTTTTCACCAAAACCCACTGATGGATTTAGGATATTTGGATTCCTCAAAACCTAATATCAATAGTTAGATTTGAGCTAGGAGATGATATTTTTGGTGTCCAAACTTCTAATAATTATAAATTATGTTGCAATAGGAGTTTTCTAGGATGAATTAGTGGGTTTCGGTGAAGAGATGATTTTTTATATTCGATTAATATAAATTAATATATTAAATAATATTTAATAAATATATTAATATATAAAAAAAATATCAAAACACATGATTTCAGATTCAAATGCAGGGCCTGAAGTCACCCTAGGAGGGCCTGAAGTCATCTGACTTCAGGCCCTAGGTTCAGGCACTAGGAGGGCCTGAAGTCAAATGACTTCAAGCCCTTCTGACTTCAGGCTGTGCGTGTACTCAAAATTTTTGACATCATAATTACTTTCTCCTAGCTTAACCCAACCTAGTGATATCAAGTATTAAGAAATTTAAATATTGTAGGTCTATCAATGGGTTTTGGCGAAATTTCAGGCCCTCTTTGGGTCTAAAATATTTTTATTGGTACTAAGTTTGTAGTTGTATAGAAGACCAAAAATTTCAGTGAGTAAAATATATGAAAATTACCAAAAAATTTGTAATTGTATAAATGTATAAATATGATTATATCTTTCTGTGTCAACTAATACGATTAGAGAACATAACTGAAAATTATTGGTACTAAGTTTGCACATCAGAAATAATATCTCCTAGGTAAATTCTAAATAAAGATATCAAGTATGGAGAAATCCAAGTATCCTAGGTCCATCAGTGGGGTTTCACCGAAACACAATGATTCATCCTAGAAAACTCCTATAACAACATAATTTATAATCATTAGAAGTTTGGACACCAAAAATACCATCTCCTAGCTCAAATTTAACTATTGATATTGGGTTTTGAGAAATCCAAATATCCTAAGTCCATCATGGGTGAAAGATCGATGTAGGCGTGCAGATGGGGGGTGAATGCACTTTTTCGGATCTTGAACTTTGCAGTCTTGTTAGCGCAGCGGAAATAATATATAAAAGAAATACAGAAACAATGCTAACACTTTCAGTTACTTGGTATCCACCCAGATGGGTGACTAGTCCAAGGATCCACGCCGCGAGCACCACTTTTCACTATCGAAAAGTCTCCTTGAGGTGGAGAAACCTTCACAGCAAATGCTTCCTCTTTACAGATGTAGAAATACGATGAAGGAAGCAAGAATTCACTCTACGATTTGGCAGCACTTCGTTACTGTACGGAACCGTACAGACACGTGTAACGAGGCCTCCTTTTATAGGTGAAAAGGACAGATTCACAGTCTGTCCAGGCGCCCACCAGTCGACTGCCCCAAGGGCAGTCGACTGGCCCGACATTAAATGCCGGCCAACGGCTAGCCAACGGCTAGCAAACAGCTAGCCAACAGCTAGTTTTGGGGTATACCAGTCGACTGCCATAAGGCCAGTCGACTGGTCCAAGGCTGCGAACTCTCTGTGGGTTTTGGCAGTCGACTGCCTCAGGGCCAGTCGACTGCCCTGCCTCCCAGCTCAGCTCCAGCCACTCCGAACCCTCTCCTTCGCGTGTGCCTTCAGGTCTGCTCCCTTGGCTCGCCCCTTGAAGTCCTCTTCCTCTGGCTATCGTCCCTCGGATGTGCACGCAAGCCTTCCCTTGGCTTGCCTCCATGCCACCCTTCACGTGTGCCCTTTGAAGTCCACTTCCCGGCTTGCCCTTGAAGCTCTCCTCCCTCGGCTCTCGTCCCTCGGATAGGTCCACCAAGTGTGATTCTCCAAGTTCTGCAAACTCAATCACACAAATCAAATACAACATAACACTCTAACTTTAAACCTATTCGCCCACACATCAAAACCATGATCTTTCAATCATTCAAGGGCCGATTGCCTCAACAATCTCCCCCTTTTTGATGTGTGGCAATAAGTTAAAGTTAGAGATAAATAGCAGCAATAGTAATAGCAAAAGATAGCAATTGAAACATTGTGAGACATAATAACCCTAAGAGGCAACCTCCCCCTTAACCTATGTCATCTCCACAGTTTCAATTCTAATCACATTCCAAGTTAAGTTTCCACTTAACACCATCAATAAGAATGTAAGACATATCCGAACCTAAGAGGTACCTCCCCCTTAATCCATGTCTTCTCTCCAACTTTTAACCTTTCAAGGTCTAAGTTAGACAAAATACCTAAAATCATCTATTTTAAGTCAAAATTCTAACTTAAACTACCCATTCTCCCCCTTTGACACCATCAAAATGATTGCCTCAAGCAACCAAACCCTACGGCATCAAATGTGAGAATTATTGATTTCTGAATTTTCTCACAGCAGCTGAAAATGGCTGTGCCAGTCGACTGCCCATAGGGCAGTCGACTGATACGCTATCAGTCTGATATTACAGGTTTTCTGCCGAATTTCAGAAACTCCCAGAAAATCCCAGAAAATTCCAAAAATTATAAAATTTTGCGTACATGTTTGAAATGTTATTCTCTATCAGAGAAAAATAATAAACCATATAAAATTTCAAACATGCACGTCTTTTGATAAAAACCCAAAAGTTTTGAAAAACACTACATTTTGTATCAACCTTTGAAACCAATTTTGCAAATATGTGACTTTTAAAAGCATGACACAATATGTAAAACATAAAATGGATTTCAAAGGTTTAACATGTCCAACTATGATCTTTGGCAAAGTATCCATTGATTAAACACTTGCCTCCCACATAGTTGGTTTAGTTTTGATATTTTGATACTTTTAATGGTCCAACAATGTGCCACAAGCACAAGTTAGCCAAATGTATCATCCTAATGGATCAAGCACCCTTTTTCAAAGCTAAGGTCTCCAAGTTCATTCTATATTTCTACAAAACACATTCCAATGCCTCTTCTTAAGGATGAAAACTCTGATTCGGAAAGAGGCTTGGTAAAGATGTCGGCTAGGTTCGACTTTGATTCAACATAGTATAATTCTATGTCTCCCCTTGCCACATGGTCTCTAATGAAGTGATGTTTCACTTCAATGTGTTTTGTTCTAGAATGGTGAACCGGATTTTTAGTTAGGTTGATCGTGCTTACATTATTACACAAGACTTTGACCTTGGTATAATGTAGCTCATAGTCCTCTAAGGTGTGCATGATCCAAAGGAGTTGGGAAACACATCCACCCATTGCCACATATTCTGCTTCCGTTGTGGATAGGGCAACGCATGGTTGTTTCCTACTACTCCAACTAACTAATGAAGACCCAAGAAATTGACACCCTCCATTTGTACTCTTCCTATCTAACTTGCAACCTGCATAGTCCGAGTCGGTGTATCCAATTAGGTCAAGATTTTGGGTTCTAGGATACCAAAGTCCAACATTTAGGGTTCCTTTCACATACCTTAGGATCCTTTTGACCATAATTAAATGAGACTCTTTTGTACAAGATTGGTACCTAGCACACATACCTACCGCAAAAAGTATGTCGGGTCTACTAGCGGTTAGGTATAGGAGGCTACCAATCATACTCCTATATTGTTTAGAGTCTACCATTTTGCCTCCAAGATCACTATCCATTTTTACATTAGTTCCTATGGGTGTAGATGCTTCCTTAGCATGTTCTAAACCAAATTTCTTTAGCATCTCCTTAGCATATTTGGTTTGAAATACATGTGTACCTTCATTAGTTTGCTTAACTTGAAGGCCTAAGAAAAAGGTTAACTCTCCTACAAGACTCATCTCAAATTCATCTTCCATACACTTGATGAATTCTTGTAGGAAGTCATTATTTGTTGACCTAAAAATGATATCGTCTACATAGACTTGGGCAATAAATATGTCCTTATCCTTAGATTTTAGGAACAATGTAGGGTCAATTGTTCCTCTCCTAAACCCCTTAGAGACTAAGAATGAAGAAAACCTCTCATACCAAGCCCGGGGTGCTTGTTTCAATCCATACAAGGCTTTTCTTAATTTGAACACATGTCTTGGAAGGTTAGGGTCCTCAAACCCGGGGGGTTGTTCTACATAAACCTCTTCCTTAATAATCCCATTAAGAAATGCCGACTTCACATCCATTTGGTGGAGTGTAAAACCCATGTGAGCGGCATAAGCTAGTAGAATTCTAATTGATTCTAACCTATCTACGGGGGCATAGGTCTCATCATAATCTAATCCCTCAACTTGGTTAAAGCCCCTAGCTACTAGTCTAGCCTTGTTCCTAGTGATTTTACCTTGGTCATCTAATTTGTTCCTAAAAACCCATCTAGTGGTCACAATGGTACAATCAGTGGGTCTAGGAACTAGCTCCCATACTTCACTCCTCTCAAATTGGTTTAGCTCTTCTTGCATGGCCAAGACCCAATCAACATCTCCCAATGCTTCATCAATGGTCTTTGGTTCTAATTGAGAGATTAGAGCTATTTGACTAGTTTGATCCCTAAAGTATGACCTAGTCCTTACTCCTTGAGTGACATCACCCACAATTTGGTCAATGGGATGATCATGGTGATGTCTCAAGGGTCTAGAGGTTGTAGGTTCATTTACTCCTTCTTCCTCATCCTCTAGTGTGTTTCTTGCTCCCCCTTGATCATTGCCCTCCAGTTGTAGGTCTTGAAGTCTTTGGGCAAGGGTTGGACCTCTTCTATATCTTTATCAATTGAGGCCTTCCTAGGGTAGGTACTAGTGGTTTCATCAAATTTGACATTTGAAGACTCCTCAATCACTTTTGTCCTCTTGTTGTACACTCTATAACCCCTACTAGTCAATGAATACCCTACTAAGATTCCTTCATCGACCTTTGATTCAAATTTTCTTAGGTCGTCTTTGGTGTTTAAGATGTAAGCTTTACATCCAAAGACCCTAAAATAGTGGACTTGGGGTACCCTTCCATTCCAAAGTTCAAAGGGTGTTTTTCCTAAAAACCTATGTACCAATACTCGATTTTGAATATAGCAAGCGGTGTTAACCGCTTCGGCCCTAAAGTAGCTAGGAAGAGAGTATGCATTAAGCATAGTCCTAGCGGCTTCTTGTAGGGCTCGGTTTTTCCTCTCAACTACCCCATTTTGTTGAGGAGTCCTAGGGCATGAAAACTCATGCTTGTATCCATTTTCAACACAAAATTGTGTGAAGTTAGCGTTTTGGAACTCCCCACCATGGTCACTTCTAATTCGGTTTATTTTGGTATTCTTTTCATTTTCTACCCTTTTGCTAAAACCTATAAATATATTTAGGGTATCATCCTTATGTTTCATGAAATGGACCCAAGTGAACCTAGAAAAGTCATCTACTATCACTAAGCAATACTTACTCCCTACAAGTGATGGAGTACTATGACAATCAAGCAAGTCTATATGTAAAAGTTCTAAGGGCAAAGAAGTGGTACTTAAGGTTTTACCTTTGCGTGATGCTTTGGATTGCTTACCCTCTTGACATGCATCACATAACTTGTTCTTTTCGTACTTGATCATTGGGAGCCCCTTCACCAATTCTTCCTTGGCCACTCTTGTGATGTTCCTCATGTTGACGTGTCCAAGTCTCCGGTGCCATAACCACCCTTCTTCTTCTTTGGACATGAGACACTTAACAACATTGTTAGTAGCATAAGATAGATCAAGATAATATAAGTTTGCCTCTCTAAACCCTTCTAATATGATAGTGTTTGATTCATTATGTCTAATTACACATTTCTTAGCATGAAATTCTACTCTAAACTCAGCATCACATAATTGACTTACACTTAATAAATTAAACTTCATATCCTTAATCAAGAGTACCTTATGAATCGAAATATTGGAAGATACCTTAATTGTGCCCCTACCAATGATCCTTAACTTTCCACTGTTTCCAAAAGAGACCGTTCCTTCTCTTAGGTAGCTAATAGTGGTGAACTTGCTCACATCCCCGGTCATGTGTCTTGAGCATCCACTATCTACTATCCACGAGGTTGGGGCCTCCTTCACCTTTACCTAGACAACATGGAAAACATATTCTTTTGGTACCTAAATCTTAGATCCATAAGCATCATTTAAAAATTTCTTAGGTACCCATGCCTTCTTGGTGGTTCCCCTAGCCTCTAATCTCCTAGATGCACCTATCCTACCGGTAAGTGAAACAAAAGCTACCTCCTTGGTTTTAGGCCTATAACCTAATCCGGCCTTGTTATATACAACCCTTTGACTGTTTATGATCATGTCAAGGTTACTTGATCCTACTTGGAATTTTCTAAGGGTCTTTGTGAGGTCATCTACTTGTTTCCTTAACTCCTTATTTTCAATTTCAATATGTGAAACATCTGAAGAGGTGGAGCTATCATGCAAATTCTTGAGTTTAATAGCTTCTACTCTAAGCATGACAATTTCTTCCATAAGATCCTTAATTCTACTTCTAGCCTTAGCTAAATCCATGTTTGTGCTAGAAATAATTTTCACTAAGGTAGAAGAGGGTAAGTGGTATACCTCACTTACCGAAGCCTCTGACTCTGATGATGAGGTGGAGGAGCTCTCATCTTCACTGCTTGAGCTCCGTTCATCGTCTGAAGAATCTGAACCATCTTGTGCCATAAGAGCGAAGTGGGAGACTTGCTCTTCTTCTTCCTCTGAGGATGAGGGATCGTCCCAGGTCGCCTTGAGGTTCGTGGCACTCTTCTCCTTTCCCTTTGACTTCTTCTTGTCATTCTTCTTCTTCTCTTCTTTCTTGTCCTCCCTCTTCTTCAACTGGGGACATTCGTTCTTCATATGTCCCTCTTGGTGACAGTTGTAGCATATGATCTCCTTGGCCTTACCCTTACCTTTGGCCCCTTTTCTAGCATATGATTTGTTAGAAAAACTTTTAAATGCCTTACGAAATTTCCTTACCATAAAGGCCTCTTGGTCACTATCCATGGAGGCGCTTGACTCCTCCGAGTCCGAGGATGATGAGTAGATCACCTTCTTCTTCTCCTTTCTCCTCTTCTTCTCTTTCTCTGCAACAAAAGCAAGACCTTTCTCTTTTGCCGAAATATTAGCTTGCTCGTGCAGTTCAAATTCACAAAATAAATCGTCTAATTTGACTAAGGATAAATCCCTCGATACCTTGTAAGCATCGACCATGGATACCCACAGGGTGGTTCTCGGGAAGGCTTGTAAGACATACCTGACGATATCCCGATTTTCGATTTTCTCTCCAATTACATGGAGCTCGTTGATCACTTCCTTTACCCTTCCATGCAGCTGACTGACTGTCTCGTTGCTCTTCATGGAGAGTGATTGCAGTTGGGCCACCAACAAGTCCTTCTTGGCTCTTCTGGACTCGTTTGACCCCTCGTTCAGTTCTACCAACTTGTCCCATAGCTCTTTGGTGCTCTTGAATGACCCCACTTTGTTCAGTTGCTCCTTAGAGAGCCCGCATTGCAGTGTAGTAGTGACCTTGGCATTTGATTGCGCTCTCTTCATCACTTCTTTGGACCATGTTCTCATGGGTGTAGGATCTCCTCTTTCATCGACGGGCGCCTCGAAGCCATCTGCAACACTTATCCAAGTCTCTATGTCATTCATAAGATAGTATTGCATTCTACCTTTCCAGTACGCGAAGTCGTTACCGTCGAAGAACGGTGGTCGTGCGGTGGAGTATCCCTCTTGAAACGCCATTTCAGATGTTCTGGTTGATGGTTAGATCTTCCAAAACGCACCTGCTCTGATACCAACTGAAAGATCGATGTAGGCGTGCAGAGGGGGGGGGGGTGAATGCACTTTTTCGGATCTTGAACTCTGCAGTCTTGTTAACGCAGCAGAAATAATATATAAAAGAAATACAGAAACAATGCTAACACTTTCAATTACTTGGTATCCACCCAGATGGGTGACTAGTCCAAGGATCCACGCCGCGAGCACCACTTTTCACTATCGAAAAGTCTCCTTGAGGTGGAGAAACCTTCACAACAAATGCTTCCTCTTTACAGATGTAGAAATACGATGAAGGAAGCAAGAATTCACTCTACGATTTGGCAGCACTTCGTTACTGTACGGAACCGTACAGACACGTGTAACGAGGCCTCCTTTTATAGGTGAAAAGGACAGATTCGCAGTCTGTCCAGGCGCCCACCAGTCGACTGCCCCAAGGGCAGTCGACTGGCCCGGCATTAAATGCCGGCCAACGGCTAGCCAACGGCTAGCAAACAGCTAGCCAACGGCTAGTTTTGGGGTATACCAGTTGACTGCCATAAGGCCAGTCGACTGGTCCAAGGCTGCGAACTCTCTGTGGGTTTTGGCAGTCGACTGCCTCAGGGCCAGTCGACTGCCCTGCCTCCCAGCTCAGCTCCAGCCACTCCGAACCCTCTCCTTCGCGTGTGCCTTCAGGTCTGCTGCCTTGGCTCGCCCCTTGAAGTCCTCTTCCTCTGGCTATCGTCCCTCGGATGCGCAAGCAAGCCTTCCCTTGGCTTGCCTCCATGCCACCCTTCACGTGTGCCCTTTGAAGTCCATTTCCCGGCTTGCCCTTGAAGCTCTCCTCCCTCGGCTCTCGTCCCTCGGATAGGTCCACCAAGTGTGATTCTCCAAGTCCTGCAAACTCAATCACACAAATCAAATACAACATAACACTCTAACTTTAAACCTATTCGCCCACACATCAAAACCATGATCTTTCAATCATTCAAGGGCCGATTGCCTCAACAGTGGGTTTTGGTGAAAACCCACTGATAGACCTAAAAAACTCCTATTGCAACATAATTTATAATCATTAGAAGTTTGGACACTAAAAATACCATCTCCTAGCTTAACTCTATCTATTGATATTGGGTTTTGAGAAATCCAAATATCCTAGGTCCATCAGTGGGTTTTGGTGAAAACTCACTGATAGACTTAAAAAACTATTGCAACATAATTTATAATATTAGAAGTTTGCAACATAAAAGATTACCCTATAAATAATTAATTTAATAAATCATGATTAAATATTATAAAAAATATTTTTAAAATGAAAAAATTTTGAATGCACGCAGGGTCTGAAAAAAATTTAGAAGTCAAATGACTTCAGACCCAAGCAGGGCCTGAATTCTGCTTGGGCCTGAAGTCATTTGACTTCAAACCCTCCTAGGGCATGAAGTCAGATGACTTCAGGCCCTCCTAGGGTGACTTCAGGCCCTACGTTTGAATCTGAAATCAAGTGTTTTGGTAGGTTTTTTATATATTAATATATTTATTAAATATTATTTAATATATTAATTTATATTAATCAAATATAAAAAATCATCTCTTTATATTTTTGAAATCATATTGGAAGAGATGTTTCTTTTAACTGAAATATTTTTTCTTTCTTTATCTTACATTTTTAGCCGATTCCCATAATATATTATTTTAAAATGAAAAGTCTGAAAAAGCAGTTTCAGATATCTCGGGATTCGTTACTAAGAAAGAGAAAGACAATACTTAGCGGGAGGGGTATAAGAGGAAGTTCACTAAAATGGATGCGCCCTTTGGTAAAAATGAAACTCTGGTACGCCTTTTGGTAAATACCAATTCTCAGGTGTGCCATTTGGTAAAAAGCCGATTAAAAAAAGTGACCAACTGAATTCGATGGAATAATACTAGGCTTATGGAAAAAATTCAAAAAAAATTTTAAGAAATGATGTGACATCGCAATAGTAACGATCCTCGATGGGTTCATCATGCCTCCCAATATATAATTTAATTCAAGGCGATGACTGGAGGCCACCGACGATATTTGGATAACAATTGAATGTATACATGTTGGCTATTGTATCATTCTTTGAAATTTTTCTTGATTTTTTTTCTTTGTACGTACCATTACTCATTTCGGTGAGGGGCTCCGTCGCCCAGTTGAATCGCTCTTTACTTTTGGTCAAAATCAATTCGATGCTCACCATAGAGGCAATTATCCCAATTAACCGTTCGTTATAATTAGTTTTTTTTAGACTAATTTCGACAATTTCTAACTTGGTACTCATGTTAAGTTATATTGTTGGACCTTGGATGGCTAGAGGGGGGGTGTGAATAGCCAGACACAAAAATCTTTTGGCTCTTTGAACTTTCTGCGATCAGGTTAGCAGCGGAAGCAAAACATATACAGAAAGACAAATACAAAGAGACAGACCAAACCAACACTAACACGGAGGGTTTACAAGGTTCGGGGATAACTTGTCCCTACTCCTTGGCGTGCCCGTGAGGTGGGTGATCCCTTGATCGTCGGCAGATCAAGCCCCAGAACTCCGGATATAAAAGCCTCATTCTCGGTGGAGTAACCTCTCCACAGATCTCACAGATGAATGAACTTGAGTATAGGAGATTACGAGAAGAAAACTCACATAATGGATGTAGCAGAAACACTCAAGCACGAAGACTATATAGAGAGCTCAAAACAACCCAACAAAACTTCTCTTGTTTTGTGTCTGTTCTTCTTCAGCTCCTCTGCTACCCAGCTTCTTCTTAAGCCTCTGCTCACCCGGCGCGTCTGCAACCTCTGATCAGCTCTGTCATCATTGACCCACTGACCTCTACTGGATTCAGTCCACTGAAACCTCTTCAGCTGAGACTCAGGTCAGTCGTCAGCTCCGCCAGACAGTTGCCAGCCTGCGCCAGAAGCCGTTGAATCCTGCGAAGGGAAAATGGACAAACCTGACCGAAGCGAAAGTCACCAATTGACATCCCTGTCTTACCTGCACACTCAACAGAGGCTTAGCACAACATATCAAAAGGAATCAGCAGGTATCCGAATGAAACCAGAACGAAATCAGATGTCTGACAACGATTCAAATTAAAGTTATCAGACATTGATCGGTCACCAGACCGATCAGTGAAGACCTTGATCGATCAGGCTTCTGCCTGATCGGTCCAGTGAAATTGTGATCGGTCACACTGACCGATCTCTGAACCTGTGATCGGTCACACTTATCGATCAGGGATCGAGGATCGGTCACGAGACCGATCCACCATCTTGCTGGAGTTTCCTCCAGCTTCTTTCCATGATCTCTAACTGATCCTTAACCTGATCGGTCACTTGACCGATCAGGCTATGCCCTGATCAATCAAGTGACCGATCAGGAACCATCCTGATCGGTCAGGATGGTAACAGACCGATCCCTGATCGGTCAGACAGACCGATCATGTTTCTTACAGAGATCTTTTGAGATCTCTTTGATCGTTCACCAGAATGATCAGAAGCCAAACAGAAACAACACAGAATGTTTCTGTTTTCTTCCTGATCATTCACTAGATCGATCAGACTCTCTGGATCGGGCACCAGACCGATCTATTACCAAGGGAGCTCGTGCCAAGTCCTGATGGGACCCCAGACCGATCAGTCACTTGGCTGACTCATGCTTAGTCACCTAGCTTCACTCACCGGGATTTCTTCCACCTAGCTTCACTCGCTAGGACCCGGTTTCACTCACCAGGATTTCAGTCACCCAGTTTCACTCACCAAGACCCGACTTCACTCACCGGGACCCGACTTTACTCACCGGGACCCGGCTTCCCTCACCGGGGTTTCCATCACCCGGCTTCACTCACTGGGACCCGGCTTCACTCACCGGGGTTTCGTGCCCAGTCCCCGACCAGGACTTAATCCGAATTTACTCAACCAAACTTAAATCAGTGTCAACACCAAAATAACAATCGGGTCAGACTGCATCAACATATATGACTCTTATTCTCTTTAAATTAGGGAGTGTTTTAGAGAGCTTTTGCTTCTTGAAAAGTGATTCTTATAGAGATTATCTCGAAGTCAGTGAGAAGCTAAAGCATGAAGTATTTGAAAATAGAAGTTAAAAGCTGATACAAGGTAAAGTTTGAGTGTTTGGTGAATAATTACTTTCAGACTTAATGTTTAGTTAAATGATAATAATATCCTTAAAATATATAAATTAATTTTTTTCAATTATCTAGATATAATTTTAATACAGCATCAATAATATTTTATATATTTATTATTATATTTTGAATATTATATCAAAATTATATTTTAATAATATATATGTTTAAAAAAGATATAAAATTAATAAAAATATAAAAAATAACAAAATTTATAAAAATATGTATACAAAAATTTGAAAATATATATAAATTATATAAATATATAAAAATTTATTTAAAAGTGTGGTGACAATTATATAAAATGATAAATTTATTAAGGGTATAAATGCCAACTTTTAATTCTAGACTATAAGCAAAAAAGCAAAAGTAGAAAAAAGCATCAAATTCTTGCTTCCAGCTTTTGAGTAAACGTTGAAGAAGTTAAAGTAGAATCTAATATTTACAAATACTCAAAAGAGCTTCTGTGTAGTTAGAATCTAAAAAGTGTTGGATCGTGAAAACCGATAGAGGGGGGGGGTGAATATCGGAAATCGTTTTTCTTTCGGAAAGCTTAGAGCAAGTACGCAGCGAAAATTGAAAACATAGAGACACAGTTCGATTTACTTGGTTCGGAGCCTGTGTCGACTCCTACTCCAAGGCCCACGGTTGTTGACCGTTTACTTTGGGCAATTCTATATCAGGCGCAAATAGTTTACAGAAAATTATTACAGAATTTAGTACAGTAAACTTAAATAGCTCTTTTTACCGACGTCCGAGGAAGATCAACTTTTTCCGGAGCAGCAGGATGTCGTCGGCTTGAGTTGGAAGGATTCCGGGGCGAAGCGCGAGAGCAGAAGAGCATAGAAGCGTTGTTTCGAAGTTGTTGTCGAAGGCTTGGGCGTTGGGTGCTATTTATAGCACCTAGGGGCGCCCTGGACGTCGGGGGCGCCCTGCCACGTGTCAGCCGATTCGGATTTAGCTCGGTCAACAGTTATCCCATCCGAATAGGGATAAGTTTGACTCTGGGGGCGCCCTGGTCGCAGAGGGCGCCTTGTCTGACTTCTTCCGCGCAGAAATCTCGGCTGTGGATAAAGATGAGGCTTCGCAGACCTGGCCCCAAGGCGCCCTGGCTGCTGAGGGCGCCTTGGCTGCTGAGGGCGCCCTGCCCAATGGGAAGCCGAAGCCCTTTTTGCTTCACTTGGTTCTGGTTCACCTTGGGGGCGCCCTGGACACTCAGGGCGCCCTGCTCAGCTGCTGCCTTACTCCTTTGAGGCTCTCTGAGTTGCAGACACACTTTCCTTTGGTCCTGCATCCAGGGTTAGTCTAAAACACAATAAAACAAATAATTATTAGTTTATACAGCCTTAGCTGTCTTGGTTCTGACTTTGGTCTCCAAAATGGAGCCCTAGGTCGAACTGACGCCTACTGTTCCCTCGACGGGGAACGCGTCCTCACCTACTCCTCTCGGGAGAATTTACCTGATGCCAACCGTTCCTCTGGTTGGACTTTTGCCTGACGGTCCTTTGTCAGGTCTTGGATGCCGAGCTGCCCTTCGCCCGGTGCCTAGCATTCCTTCGCTAGGGCTTGGTGACTAGCAGCCCTTCGCTAGTTGCCTAGCAGTCCTTCGCTAGGACTTGGTGACTAGCAGCCCTTCGCTAGTTGCCTAGCAGCCCTTCGCTAGGACTTGGTGACTAGCAGCCCTTCGCTAGTTGCCTAGCAGCCCTTCGCTAGGACTTGGTGACTAGCAGCCCTTCGCTAGTTGCCTAGCAGCCCTTCGCTAGGGCTTTGTATCCTGGCATTCCTTCGCCAGGGGCCTAGCAGCCCTTCGCTAGGACTTTGTTTCCTGCACACTTAATGAGCAACGTTAGATCACAAATAAACTTAACTTTGAATCCTTTGCCAATATCAAAACAAGGTTCGATATGGTGCTTCCTGCACCAACAATCTCCCCCTTTTTGATTTATGGCAACACAATTCAAAGTTAAGTAAAGACATATAACAGTTAAGAAAAGAAGGAGTATGAACAGTATAAAAAAATTTCTATACTCCCCCTAAAACCTTGAAACCCTGAATACTAGTGTTATAACACTCTTAACTTTGACCTTTCCTCCCCCTTTGACATATATCAAAACCAACATGGGTGAACAATTTAAAAAGTTTTGCAAACCTACATTTTGTAACATAACTTTTACTTGACTTTGCAAAAAGGAATTTTATTTAGGCAAAATTTTGACGCCAAATTTCCAATACTTAGAAAATTGCGGAGTTGAAAGAAAATTTTCTAAGTTTAGATGATTCAATTTTTTATTACTTAGAAACTTTCAAGAGAGTTAGAAAATGTTTGGAGTTGGAAAATTTTCAAGAGAGTTTGAATTTTTTACTTAGAAAATTTTCTTACCAGCCAGTAAAGTTGATTTTCCAAAAGATGTACTTAAGTAAAGCTAATATTCGAAAAATGATCTTTTGAAATTAAGTACAGTTAATTTTTAAAAATATTAAACTTTGAAAAAAGCAGGTAAAGTTAGTTTTCAAATATATTTAACTTTGAAAGACAAGTAAAGTTAATTTTCGAAAAAAACTTAAGCTTTGAAAAACAAGTAAAGTTAATTTTCAAAAATATTGAACTTTGAAAGACAAGAACTTTACTTTTTGAAAGACAGGAGAAAATAATTTTAGCCTTTTCTCTCCTAACCTTTTCTCTCCTTTCCAATCTCTCCCCTGAAATTCTTCTCCTTAGCCATATATCAATAAGGAACTTTTTTTTAAAAAAATATATATGTTTTTAAAACAATTTAAAATTTGTGTATCAGAGCCTATGAGTTTTGAAAATATAAAAATATTTAGCATAATTTTTGAAAGCATAGCAAAAGCTTAACATGGACCAAAACTCCACTTTGAAAGGCATTAAAAAAAATTATTTTTGTAGGCAAGTCTTTTAGAAAATTCATTCACTTAGAACACTATTGCCTTGAAAATATTAGTATTTTTGAAAACATTATATTTTGAAAAGTAGAAGTACTTTTGAAAGAGATTGTGCATTTTTGAAGATATAAGAAGATTATGCATTAAAAACTATAAGTGCTTTTATAATATTAGAGAAAATTATCTTTTGAAAGCACTTACAAAAGTATTGTTTTTAACGCATAATATTTTACTTGCTTTGGTTACTTTT
Organism: Boesenbergia rotunda; assembly: GCA_024364735.1. Taxonomy (NCBI): domain Eukaryota; kingdom Viridiplantae; phylum Streptophyta; class Magnoliopsida; order Zingiberales; family Zingiberaceae; genus Boesenbergia; species Boesenbergia rotunda. The sequence continues at coordinate 153,142 of JAGFNQ010006206.1, read as the reverse complement.
CCAGTCTGACACAATCCTAGGAAACCTTGTTAACTACAAGGACAGTTTCCTAAGTGTCCTGGAAATTTTCCAATTCAAGTAAATACTATTTCCAAAAGAATTTAAAAAAAAAATAAAATAATAATATTTTGAAAGAAAAATTTAAGTTTTCAAAAGGATTTTAAACGTGCAGTGCATGAAAACATATAATTCAATAATTCTTTTAATTTAATCTTCCCCTAAACTTGACCCAGTCTTAGGAAGCTTGTTGACTACAAGCGATCTTCCTCTGAGTCTTAAGGTTTGATTTAAATTATAAGAATTGTCTAATAACTTAAAAAAAATTAATAAACACATTTTAGAAATTCTTCTCTTGACTCAAACTCCCCCTAAATTTGACACATCCTAGGAGTCCTTATGGATCATGAAGTGGACCTTCCTCTGTATCTTTAGGGTTTATTAAAATCAAAAGAATAGTTTTGAATATCAGTACGGTAATATAATTTTAGGAAATTCAACTTGAAATGAAGATAATTTTCAAACATAAGCCCCTTTTTTGAAAAACATTTGGAAATGATAATGATTTTTGTAAAGCACAATTTTGAAACATATAGTGATTATTTGAAGGCATAAAACTTCTTCTTTTAATTTGAACTTCCCTTAAATCTGACACAGTCCTGGGAGGCTTGTTGACCACAAGTTAATCCTCCTCTTAGTCTTAGGGTTTGTCAAAATTAAAGGAACAATTTTGAACATGCCTTTTGAGTATGATAATTTTTAAGGAGATAGATTTTTGAAAACATAATTTGGTATGATAACACAATTTTCGAAAACCATTTTGAAATGATAATAATTTTTCAAAGATATTTTGAAAGAAAATTAAAAAGAATAAACCACTCACCTTTACTATTTAACTCAATCTAATGTCCTAGGGGACTTCAGTGTTATCCATGTTTGACTATGTTGACTAGGTTTGACCAATAATTGACCCAATCAAGTCCTAGACTTTATTTATTGTGATATTTGACATGAAATAAAAAATGTAAAAAAAAGTAGAGTACAGTGAATTAATTTGAAAACAAGAGATAATTTTGAATAACTTTTGAAAAAATATATATATTTTTTTTGAAAGGATATTGATTTATGCTTTTAGGTCCTAGATGTCTCACTCAGTTCTACGTGACCAAGCATGTTAACCTTATGGGTTGTATGAGACAGATATTTTAATTTAAAAAAATGGTTAATTTTGAAACGTGTGTTTAATTGATTTTAATTGATTTAATTAAGATTTAGTTGATTTTAATTGATTTAATTAAGATTTAATTATTTAAATTGATTTAATCAAGATTTAATTAGTTGGGTTGGACTAAACTTTTAGGTCCGAAGCATCTCACCCATTTCTAAGTAACAAAACAGGATATCCTTAACTGTTTTGTGAGATGCATATTTTAATAGAAAGATTTATTTTGAAAAGAGATATTTGAATCTAAAATTAACTGAAAATTTGTGTTAGATTTGAATTTAACAAAGAGTAAATTGAATTTGAATTTCAAAAATTGGCTTCCAGGTCTTGGCGAGGCACAAGGCCTTTTTTGGCCGTAGCCTTATTGGATCATCAACCCTTTCCTAGACAAAGCCTTTTAGTGAAATTTCATCTTCAAAATTACTTTTTGGTAAATTCTGGTCTAACTAGTTTGGGTCTTGGATCGGTAGCTTCGGCTAGTTCCGCCAAGATGGCTTCCCTAACGTACTATCATCTCACCGCCACCCAATACTATGTTGTTCAAATTTCAGTTAAACCTTTTTAGTCCTTAAACTAATCAATCCTAATTTTAAGCAAAAAAATAAACATAAAAAGAAACATACAATTAAAGCAAATAATTATCTAAGTAAGGTCACCATTGGAGTAATACTCCGGATTTTCAAAATTAGCAAGATTATGAATTAAATTTTGTAACATATTAAATTTATATGAATTAATTACGTTGTTTGAGATAAATAATGGATTTTTAAATACTGTAAATTTACCTTTTGATTCCCGGTTGGGAATCTCCCCCTTAATACTTGCCGTCTTTCCTTTTTGTGCCATTAGCATCTTGTAGTGATCACGAGCTGACCGGACCAGTTTGGTTCGATCTCCTTCTTTGTCATCAAATTCTGAGTCTGAGTTGGACTCGGGTACAGGTTGAATCTTCTTCTTTGGTGGTTCTCTTGGAGCTTTCCCTGCACTAGAAATTATACCTTCCTCGACCATTATAGTATTTGTTTGATTATCTAATTGTAATTCAAAAAAGGATTCGAGATTGGTTACCATTTTTGTCTTAGTCAATTCGTCTTCTGACTCTGGCTCGAGTTCGCAGTCAGGTGCTAACTCTTCTAATATCTCAATTTCGGAGCTCTCTTCGTGTAGATTGGTTAGTTTTTCCCAAATTTCTCTGGCACATCTGAATGGACCTACTAGTTCGAGTTGCTCCTTGGTTAGGCCACATTGTAGGATTGCTGTTGCCCTTGCATCGGTCTCGATTTGGTTGAGGGTTTGTTCATCCAGTTTGTCCCACTCGATTGATGACTCATCCTCTACGGGAAGAGAGAATCCCATTTAGATGATCATCCACAAGTTCATGTGGGCCTTCAGATGTGACTCCATTTGGCTTCTCCACGAATTGAAGTTCTCGCCGGAGAATAGCGGTGGGCGGGTACTGTTCCACTCTTGGTTGGCCATTTAGTTTAAACCTTGCACACAAACAAAATAACAAAAATGTACCAAGACTTGGTCTTGGATTAGTAGTGCGGGAGAAGAGAAAAAATAGCCCAAAATAAATGTTGCATAAATTTCGAGGTAAAATAATAATAAAATAATAAAAATATTTTATGATAAATTTTTGAAAATGTTGATTTTGTCAATTCTGATTAATGATGAAAAAGTAAGAATTTAATGTTTGAAAACAAGTTTGCTTGAATTAAGGTAGCACGAATTTCGAGAAAAATATTAAAATAATAATAAAAAAAGGTTTATGACAAATTTTTAGAAATTGATCGTTTTATTAATTCTGACTTATAGGGAAAAAATGAGCATTCAAAATTGAAAAAGGCGTAAAAATATTTTAAATACACCTACAGATATTATTTATATAAAATAAAAAGCGAACGAGATTGAGTGGTGTTGCACCAACCTCAATCAACGAAAAAGATAAAAAAATTAAAATTATTTCGTAAAATCCGAAAATACTCTCAAATTGGTGGTTGCACCAAATTTGAGCTTTCCCCGCTCTGATACCACTTGTTGGATCGTGAAAACCGATAGGGGGGGGGTGAATATCGGAAATCGTTTTTCTTTCGGAAAGCTTAGAGCAAGTACGCAACGGAAATTGAAAACACAGAGACACAGTTCGATTTACTTGGTTCGGAGCCTGTGTCGACTCCTACTCCAAGGCCCACGATCGTTGACCGTTTACTTTGGGCAATTCTATATCAGGCGCAAATAGTTTACAGAAAATTATTACAGAATTTAGTACAGTAAACTTAAATAGCTCTTTTTACCGACGTCCGAGGAAGATCGACTTTTTCCGGAGTAGCAGGACGTCGTCGGCTCGAGTTGGAAGGATTCCGGGGCGAAGCGCGAGAGCAGAAGAGCGTAGAAGCGTTGTTTCGAAGTTGTTGTCGAAGGCTTGGGCGTTGGGTGCTATTTATAGCACCTAGGGGCGCCCTGGACGTCGGGGGCGCCCTGCCACGTGTCAGCCGATCCGGATTTAGCTCGGTCAACAGTTATCCCATCCGAATAGGGATAAGTTTGACTCTGGGGGCGCCCTGGTCGCAGAGGGCGCCTTGTCTGACTTCTTCCGCGCAGAAATCTCGGCTGTGGATAAAGATGAGGCTTCGCAGACCTGGGCTCAAGGCGCCCTGGCTGCTGAGGGTGCCCTGGCTGCTGAGGGCGCCCTGCCCAATAGGCAGCCGAAGCCCTTTTTGCTTCACTTGGTTCTGGTTCACCTTAGGGGCGCCCTGGACACTCAGGGCGCCCTGCTCAGCTGCTGCCTCACTCCTTTGAGGCTCTCTGAGTTGCAGACACACGTTCCTTCGATCCTGCATCCAGGGTTAGTCCAAAACACAATAAAACAAATAATTATTAGTTTATACAGCCTTAGCTGTCTTGGTTCTGACTTTGGTCTCCAAAATGGAGCCCTAGGTCGAACCGACGCCTACTGTTCCCTCGACGGGGAACGCGTCCTCACCTACTCCTCTCGGGAGAATTTACCTGATGCCAACCGTTCCTCTGGTTGGACTTTTGCCTGACGGTCCTTTGTCAGGTCTTAGATGCCGAGCTGCCCTTCGCCCGGTGCCTAGCATTCCTTCGCTAGGGCTTGGTGACTAGCAGCCCTTCGCTAGTTGCCTAGCAGTCCTTCGCTAGGACTTGGTGACTAGCAGCCCTTCGCTAGTTGCCTAGCAGCCCTTCGCTAGGACTTGGTGACTAGCAGTCCTTCGCTAGTTGCCTAGCAGCCCTTCACTAGGGCTTTGTATCCTGGCATTCCTTCGCCAGGGGCCTAGCAGCCCTTCGCTAGGACTTTGTTTCCTGCACACTTAATGAGCAACGTTAGATCACAAATAAACTTAACTTTGAATCCTTTGCCAATATCAAAACAAGGTTCGATATGGTGCTTCCTGCACCAACAAAAAGTAGCTAGCAAAAACTATCCCAAACACTCCCTTAGTGAGTTAATCTTTATGTCCATGGACTATACTCGTATACAAGCATGTGTTAGATTAATATGCATGTCATATTGCACTAATTAAATAGAAACACTTACAGTCCCTTTAGAAAGACAAATTTCTTCTTGTCGTTTGTGCCTACCATTTCGTCTCCTTTCTCATGATGACACACGCCTCTTCTCCTCTTCCTGGTCACCGTCGACACTAGATCTCTACTCGACACACCTTCTCCTCCCTCGCTATAGGTTCCTTCTTTGCCAAGCCACCAGCTGCATTCAGGAGAGTCTTTTTCGTATGCATTGCCAGGACCGCCACTTTTGGGGGATGATGCAACGTGACGCCTCCAAACGCCAACACACGTCCCCTGTAACACCCGAAATTTTTCAGCATTTTTTCAGAAATTTTTCCAAAACAAAACTAAACTAAATTTTTTTTAAAAAGGATTGGAGACAAAGCCTCGAACCCACGACCTCGTAGTTAACATTAGATTGAGTTTCCATTAAATAGTAGAAAACATCACATTAAAAGATGAAACCAATATTAGATAAGTAATAGTAGACGTCCTTTATGGATGATGCTTCAACTTCCACTTAGTATATAAATGAATAGAAAGAAGAGAAAACCAAGGGTTTTCTCATTCTTCTTCTTCCCTGCGAAAACAAAAGAGAGAACTAGGGTTTCTCTTCTTGGTTCTTGTGCCCAAGAGCCAGATCTTGCGAGGGAAGTGGACGAGGAGTACCACGCTAGGTTCTACACTACCGGTGTAGTAAGTTTAGAAGCATAAAGAGGTAAGTAAATCACTCACCTGCGTTAAAAGTAGTTCTCAAATGATTTTTAAACATGATTCTAAGTCTTTTTAGTGTTTGTGATCTTAGTGTAGCAAGACCAAGGTCTTGATTTGCCCAAAACATGTTTTGTGATTATGACACGCAAGGTGTTCGATAAAAGTTATAAGTAAGACCAAGGTCTTACTAAGCCCTAGAATGAGCTCTAGGACTAAGAAATGAGATAAGAAACAAGACCAAGGTCTTGTTGTGTCCTAAAGCAAGTTTTGGGAATATTACCGTTAAGTGTTAAGTTATACATTTTAAGTACAAGCATGATTACAAGTTTAAGTATATTACTTTTATTAAGTGGCATGTACTGGGCACAAGACCCACGAGATCTAGGCAAGCTAGTAGACGCTCTATTAGGATTCGGTAGTTAGCTACCCCGAACCTATTAGGGATGCACGCATAGGTACTATGCTAGGCCCAAAGGAGGATGTTTATTATTTTGAAGTATAAGAAGTAGAAGAGCATAAGTTTTGAGTTTGCAAAAGCAAGTATTTACTTCAAGCATGTTAAGCATTTTTCATTTCAAGCAAAGTTTTCAAATGTAAGCATTTGTTACAAGTGTATTTATGAGCCTATTCATGTTAAGTATAGCATTTTCAGTACATATGTTTAAAAGCAAGCATTCTTGACTAAGAGCATATTTTATATCGATTGCATGTTATAAGTATCTACTTACTAAGCAATTTGCTTATAGTTTGCATCCTTTTACTGCAGATAAAGGTAAAGAAAAGATACAAGGCAAGGAGGCTAAAGGATGGATGATTTATGTCAGTGGCGGCGGAACCGTGGAACAAGATCCTTTGGGATGAGTTTTGTTTAATGTTCTAAGCTCTAAACAGTAGAACTTTATGAGTTTTTTTGGAGTTCATGATGGTAGTGAATGCTGCAAGATTTATGTGTCATGATAGTCATGTTTGTTTCTGCTAAAGATTTTAAGTTTGATATGCATGCTAAATGGAGTATGATTTGGTCAAAATATTTTGGTTTATATGATTGTGAGTCCTATAATTGTTGTGTAGTTGAAGTAGAATGTATACATGACTTGATCAATGTTTCTGAAATCTGGAAACTGTAGTTCCAGACGTATTAGTCGACTGCTTCAGATAGTAGTCGACTGCCCTCAAGAAATCGAGGGAACAGAAACATTGGTCGAGTGATTTCGAGGTGTAGTCGACTGCACCAGTTGACTGGTAACCCCATCAGTCGACTGCTCCCTGGCTAGATTTCAAACAGAAAGATTGGTCGAGTGAATTGGCCTAGGAGTCGACTGCCACCAGTTGACTGCTCAAGGAGGCAGTCGACTGGTCCTGGCCCAGTAGTAAAGTTAATGTGACGACCCTATAAGGTCAAGGATAGTAAGAGAGGGTTGTTACAGATTTGGTATCAGAGCAATTTTCCAGCTCTTCCGCCACACTGACATCAAGCATCAGTCCTGCCTCCTACCAAGTAAGAAAGTGCATATGTTTAATTTTTATATACATGTCTTTATTTGACTGTTAGTCTTAACATATGCTATTAGGTGCCTGATTAGTAAATGCTATTATGAGTATGATGATAGATAATGCTATTATGAGTATGATGACAAGTAATGTCCTTATTCTCTTTATGACATATAGTAAGAGAATAGCAAGGGGACGTCTTAGAAGGGCCCAAAACGAGGACCAAGCTCCTAGAGGGCAAGAGACAACGAAGTCAGCACCACCACCAAATCTTTTAGAGGTGGTGGCTCAGTTACAAAGACAAGTAGCAGAATAGCAGTAGGTCATTGCCACCCTAATGGCTAACCAACAGGCCACTCCTATTACCCCACCGATGGCAAATGTTGTGGCACTAGTTGTGACTGAAGATCCATCGGTTACATCTGTAGTTCTGGAAGGGGGGTAAGGCAAGAAGCGTACCTCATTCAGTGGCAGAAACTGAAGCCAGAGAATTTCTCAGGCACAAGCGATCCATGGGATGCTCATGCATGGTTCAAAACGTTGGAAAGCATAGTAAAACTACTAGACTGTCCTGAGGTAGAGAAGATCAAGTGCGCCTCCTTCTGCCTTACCGGAGATGCTAGAATGTGGTGGGAGAGAGTCAAGGCCAAGAGAAATGTCAGCCAGATGACATGGGATGACTTCGAGACTGAGTTCTTCGAAGAATACTTTCACATGCGAGTAACCAACAAGCATTATGATGAATTCATGGAGTCCAGACAAGGAGAACTATCTGTGGATGAAGCAATGATGAAGTTCCACCGGCTAGCTCGTCTGTGCCCAGAGCTAGTTGGCACTAAAAGAGAAAGAGTCAAGCTAATGCTGAAGATGTTAAGGCCTGAGATAGCATTAAATATGGCCAGCGGTGTTAATAGGCCGCATACCTCAGAAGAACTAATAAGTAGTGCTTTGATCATTGAGCACTACTTAAACAGTATAAAGGCCATCAGAATGCAATAGAAGCAAGTAGCGGTCCAGAAATCTCAGGGTAACCCGCAGAACTGGAAGGGGAACCCAAATAAGAGGAAGCAGGAGGATCAGAAGACTTTGGGAAGCAACAAAGGAAGTTCATCAAGCAAGTGCCCCAAATATCCTCCTTGCCCAAAATGTGGGAAGATGCACCCAGGAGTATGTCACCAAGGCATGAGCGGGTGCTATATTTGTCGAGTGGAAGGGCATATGGCCAAGGCTTGCCCTACTAAAACAAACCCACCTCCACCACAGCTTATTCAGTATGGGGGAAAATCTGCACCCCTACATCAGTCAAGGGAGAGTGGAAGCCTCACCCGTCTCGACCAATGCTAGGATTTTCGCCATCACCAAGGAAGAGGTGGCAAATTCTCCTACCGTGGTCACAGGTCGAATACTCATCTTATCTCATTATGCTAGTGTGTTATTCGATACTGGTGCAACATATTCTTTTGTGTCTATATCATTCTCCAAGAAGCTAGGGATTCCACCAGAAGGGCTGAGTAACGAGTTCCTAACGACCCTACCTTCGGAAGAGGTCATGGCATCTACTCAGTGGCTAAGAGCTGTGCCAATTCAGATTTCCAACCGAGAACTCTATGGTGATTTAGTAGTCCTTGATATGAAGGATTACGATATCATCTTAAGGATGGATTTCTTGAGCAAGTACAATGCCTCTATTGAATGCCGCAAAAGAAGCTGAAGCGGAACTTCCATTCGAATTTGTCGGAGACCCAAAGAGAAAGACAAAAAGGTTCCTTTCTAACCTGCAAGCTTACAAGATGTTAGATAATGGATGTTCTGGTTATTTAGCGCATATAATAGATGCAAGGCAAAGAGAAGGACTGAAGAAAGAAGAAGTGCAGATAGTTTGTGACTATTCAGAGGTATTTCCTGAGGAGTTACCAGGACTGCCTCCTAACCGAGAAATTGAGTTTGAAATTGAGTTGGCTCTAGGGACCAACCCAATTTCAAAGGTCCCCTATCGCATGGCGCCAGCAGAATTGAAGGAGCAGCAAGAACAATTACAGGAGTTACTCGACAAGGGTTTCATCCGCCCTAGTCATTCACCCTGGAGAGCTCTCGTATTGTTCGTCAAGAAGAAAGATGGATATATGCGAATGTGCATAGATTATCGAGTCCTGAATAAGGTGACCATCAAGAACCGATATCCTTTGCCAAGGATAGATGATTTGTTTGATCAGTTGAAGGGGGCAACTGTGTTCTCCAAGATAGATTTGCGGTTAGGTTACCATCAACTCAAAGTCAAGGAGAGTGATGTGCCGAGAATGGCTTTTCGAACACGGTGTTGGTGCAGAATGCACCCAAGTCAAACCTGTGTTTTGATATTGGCAAAAGGGTTCAAAAGTTAAGGGTTAATTGGTGTCTAACAAGGTTCTTGAGTGTACAGGAAAAGCCCTAGCGAAGGAATGCTAGGCACTGGCGAAGGACTGCCAGAATGGACAAAGCCCTAGCGAAGGAATACTAGGCACTGGCGAAGGACTGCCAGAATGGAAAAGCCTTAGCGAAGAAATGCTAGGCACTGGCGAAGGACTGCCAGAATGGACAAAGCCCTAGCGAAGGAATGCTAGGCACTGGCGAAGGACTGCCAGAAGAAAAGACCTAGCGAAGGGCTGCTAGGCACCAAGCGAAGGGCAGCTTGGTACCTCAAGACCTGGCGAAGGACTGCTGGGCAAAAGTCCAACTGGAGGAGCCGGTTGGCACCAGGTAAATTCTCCCGAGAGGAGTAGGTGAGGACGCGTTCCCCTTGAGGGAACATTAGGCGTCGGTTCGACCTAGGGCTCCATTTTGGAGACCAAAGTCAGAACCAAGACAGCTAAGGCTGTATAACCTATTATTTTATTGTTTTATTGTGTTTTGGACTAACCCTGGATGCAGGACCTAAGGAACGAGTGTCTGCAGCTCAGAATGCCTCAAAGGAATGAGGCAACCGCTGACCAGGGCGCCCGGAGTGTCCCGGGCGCCCCCATGGTGAACACAAAACACAACAAGACAAGAAAGACTTCGACAGTACATACCCAGGGCGCCCCCGCTGTCCCGGGCGCCCCCATAGCGAACCAACTCAGCCGCGTCTGCGCTACACGCCCAGGGCGCCCCCGCTGTCCCGGGCGCCCCCAGCCAGACTTACCGAGGAGAGCTCAGCGCTGCAGATAAGGCTTTGACCGGTCAATGCGGGCACCCCGAGTCATCCGGGCGCCCCGGTCAAACCGGATCCCGAGGATAAGGGGATCAGACGGCGACCGAGCAACAACCGGATCTGCTGCCACGTGGGGGGGCGCCCCCGTCTACCAGGGCGCCCCCAGGCCCTATATAAAGGGCCCTCGACCTCCTTCTTCAAATCATCAATCACTGCGACACTTCTGCGCTCTTCTGCTTCCGCGACACGCTCCAGAAATCTTCCAACTCTAGCTGACGACGTCCCGCTGCTCCGAAACTTCGATCTACACCGGACGTCGGTAACGAAGAGTTGTATTTAAAGTTTACTAAACTGTTCTTGTTATTATCTTTCCTGTAAACTTTTACGAACTTATAGAATTGCCCGCAGAAAACGGTCAACGACCGTGGGCCTTGGAGTAGGAGTCGACCCAGGCTCCGAACCAAGTAAAACGACCGTGTTAGCGTTGTTTTTGCTCTGTTTTATTCCGCTGCGCACTTACTCTTTTTAAATCCGAACGAATTGCGACATTCACCCCCCCTCTCTCGCATTTCTCGATCCAACAAGTGGTATCAGAGCGGGGAATTCAAATTTGGTGCAACCACCAGTTTGAAAATTTTTCGGATTTCTTTCGTTTTTCTCTCTCAATTTTTTTTAAATTTTCGTTCGAATTTTTCTTTCAAGGTTGGTGCAACACCCCTTGAAATTATTTTTATTTCTTTTCTTCCCGCACTACTAATCCAAGACCAAGTCTTGGAATATTCTTATTTTTTTTAATTTCAGAACAAATGGCCATCCAAGAAGGCTTTAGCACCGCCAGACCTCCACTTTTCAGTGGAGAAGACTTTCCTTACTGGAAAAGTCGAATGGAGGTCCACCTGAAAACCCAGGTGGATATGTGGATAATCATCCAGTCTGGACTGATGATTCCCACAAATGCTGATGGCGTACCACAAAACTACTCAGAGTGGGACACTGCCCTCAAACGCAAAATTGAAGCTGACGCCAAGGCAACTCAGACTCTTCAATGCGGACTGACAAAAGAGGAGCTGAACCGCGTAGGCCCATTCAACAGTGCCAAGGAGCTATGGGCTAAACTGATCGAGCTCCACGAAGGAACTTCAGATACAAGGATCAGCAAACGGGACCTGCTACTGAACAAGCTCTTCACTATCAAAATGGCAGATAACGAGACAGCAGCCCAGCTCCATGCCAGAATCCAGGAATTGATGAACGGTCTTCATGCAATAGGTCACCAGGTTCAAAACCGTGATCTTATAAGGTATGCCTTAAATGCGTTCCCTAGGACCACCTTGTGGGCATCTATGGTAGATGCATACAAGGTCTCTAGAGATCTTTCAAAAATTAAGTTAGATGAGTTATTCTCTGAACTTGAACTGCATGAACAAACTAACTGCAATTTGGCCGAGAAAAGTATAGCTTTCTTTGCAGGGAAAACAGGAAGAATGACTAAGAAGAAAACTCAAGTTGAACCCGAGTCTACCTCAGATTCAGAAACAGAAGATCAAGAAGAAGATCAATCTGAACTGGTTCGGCTAGCTCGAAGCTACTACAAAAAGTTGAAGAACCAAACCAACACACGGAGAACAAGCCGAAGAAAGGATAAACCAGCTGAACCAGCAACTGACAAACACAAGCCCAACGTAACCTGCTACGAATGCAAGAAGAAGGGCCACTACAAGACTGAGTGTCCAAGTCTAAAGGAGTCCAAAAAGACCAGAAAGAAGAAGGCACTCCAAGCAACCTGGGACGAGTCTTCCTCAGAAGAAGAAGAAGAAGCACCCCAGTCCAATCTTCTAGCCCTGACCGCTTCGGATCAAATCGAGACTGACTCTGACTCAGACCGGGACGACGGCAAGCTGACATTTTCCGACAACGGCGAAATAAGGGTAACGGGTTTTTCGAAATTACAATTGAATTCGCTTATTTCCTATCTATCCCGAGATTTGGCGAAAGCCAAACTCCGAATCGAGTCCCTCAGACAGGAAGTAAAACTCCTGAAAGAGGGAGCTGATTCTAAATCCTTAACTGAGAAACTTCAGGAAGGAACCCCTGATCAAGTTGAAAAACTTGAATCAGAGAATTCCTCCCTGAAAACTCAAGTTAAGGACTTAAGAACAGCTTTAGAACGATTCACTTCTGGTTCCAAGAATCTTGATCTGATTCTGGGAAAACAGAAGTCTGTTCTAAACCGATCCGGACTTGGCTATAGAACCAAATCTCGGCAAAGATCTTACTTTGCTGTACTGAACCAGTCAAGACCTAAGGTTCAGGCATGGGTGCCAAAACGGTGCCTGACTAAACCAACTGGTTCAAATCAATTTTGGATCCCCAAGGACAAGATTCACATCTTGCCTAACCCATACAGAGGCGTTAGTCCAGGGGGAGCCAAAATCAAAATAATTTTTATAATTAGATAATTTTTTTTTAATTGATTGATTATTTGTTTATTTAATTTTTGCAAATTGCCATGCTTAGATTTATGGAATACTTAGATTTAAGGACTAGATTACTTGAAACTTGAAAACATAGTATTGGGAGGAGGTGAGATGATAGTACGTTGGGGAAACCAACTCTAATAAGATCAAGTCTACTTGGTCTCTTTAGACTGGTGAAACCAGTCGAAGCTACCGATCCAAGACCCAAGCTAGTTAGACCAGAAAATGACCTAATTTAATTTGAAAATGAAATTTCATTAAAAGGCTTTGTCAAGGAAAGGGTGGATGATCCCATAAGGCTACGGCCAAAGAAGGCCTTGTGCCTCGCCAAGACCTGGAAGCCAATTTCTGAAATTCAAATTCAAATTATCTTTTGTCAAATTCGAATCTAACTCAAATTTCAAATAATTATAGATTCTAATCTGTTTTCAAAACTTATTTCTTTTTCAAAAATCACTTAATCTATTTTTCAAAATTTCTAAACTTATTTGTTTTCAAATCTGTTTTCAAAACTAAAATAACATTTTCAAAATAAATTAAAATTCCTTTTCAAAATTAATTTTTACCCTCAAACCTGTCTCACAAAAACCTTAAGGTTAACGTGTTTGAAAACCCTAGACTGGGGTGAGACAGACTAGGAAGTGAAACTCAATTTAAGCTATCCCAACTCAAATTGGATCCAAATCACCGAAAATCCTTTATGTGTAGGAACATAAAGATTTGGACCAATGGATGTTAGATAGCGGATGCTCCAGACACATGACTGGAGACAAATTGAAGTTCACCAAACTCAAGTTCAAAAACCTGGGCTCAGTGGCATTTGGAAATAATGCTACACTCAAGGTAATTGGGTCAGGTAATATTGAACTTAAATCCAATTTCATTATTAAGAAAGTTCTATTGGTTGAAGACTTTAGTTTTAACCTGCTTAGCATAAGTCAGTTATGTGACTCTGGTTATTTAGTTACCTTCAACAATTCTAACTGCCTGATTAGAAATGCACAAGACTCAGAAATCATGCTTAAGGGCACTAGGAAAAATAATGTATATACTATAAGTCTTCCCCTCATACCCAAATGCATGTTAACACAATTAGAACAATCAAAACTCTGGCATAGGAGATTAGGTCATTGCAATCTAAGAACTATCTCAAAAATTACCCAACTTGGCTTAATCAAGGCAAACAAACCAAGTCTAGTCACAAATTGATCCAATCTGATCAAACCCAAACCACACTTGAGCTCCTACACCTTGACCTATTTGATTCACATGGAGCCAAGTCACTAAGTGGAAACCGATACTGCTTAGTGATAATTGATGACTACTCTAGGTTCACTTGGGTCAGGTTTCTAAAGACCAAAGATGAAACCCTGAACCTATTTAACAACTTTTGTAAATTGATTGAAAATCAAAATGATACCAAAATCAAAAGACTTAGGTCTGACCACGGGGGAGAATTCGAGAATCAAAGATTCGAAGAATTCTGTAAAGTAAATGGATATAAACACGAATTTTCGTGTCCTAGAACCCCCCAACAAAATGGCATAGTAGAAAGAAAGAATAGAACCTTACAGGAAGCTGCTAGGGCTATGCTCAATGAATTTGACCTACCTAACCACTACTGGGCAGAAGCAATTAGCACAGCTTGCTATATCCAAAATAGGATTCTGCTTAATAAAAGGTTAAATAAAACACCCTATGAACTTTACTACCATAGACTTCCAAACCTACACTATCTTAGAGTCTTTGGATGCAAAGTCCATATTCTTAATACCAAAGACTATCTTGGAAAATTCCAATCCAAGTCAAACCCAGGTATCTTTTTAGGGTACTCTACAACAAGTAGAGCTTATAGAGTCTACAACAAAATAACTAAGAAAATTGAAGAAACAACCAACTTAATATTTGATGAAGAAACTAACCCAAAATCTGATAATTCTGACTTAGCTTCACCAAATACTGATCAAGAAGATAACTCTGAAACCCTAACTGAACCCTTTAATGAATTAACAATTGAACCAAGTTCTGAATCAGTTGAACCAACCAATGAACCCAGAATTGAACCTATTGGACCAGCTGGACCTGAAGCTGAGCCAAGTACTAGAAAAACCAAGAAACCCAGACTCAGTCACCCAACTGACCAAATTGTAGGTGATCCAACCTTAGGAGTCAGAACTAGAGCTTCCTATAGAAATCTTAGTCAAATAGCCATGATTTCAAAGATTGAACCTAAGACTATTGAGGAAGCCCTACCTGATCCTGACTGGATCTTAGCCATGCAAGAAGAGCTAGCCCAATTTGAGAGAAACCAAGTCTGGGAGTTAGTACCTAAACCTAAGGGCAAATCCGTAATTGACACTAAGTGGGTATTTAGGAATAAGTTAAACGATCAAGGTGAAATAGTCCGAAATAAAGCCCGCTTAGTAGCTAAGGGATTCAGTCAAGTAGAAGGGTTGGATTATGATGAAACCTATGCCCCTGTAGCTAGACTTGAGTCTATTAGGATGTTACTAGCCTTTGCATCCCATAAAGGATTTAAATTATACCAAATGGATGTAAAGTCAGCCTTCTTAAATGGGCTTATCAAGGAAGAAGTTTATGTAGGACAACCCCCAGGGTTTGAGGATATAGAAAAACCCGATCATGTCTACAAACTTAGTAAAGCCCTTTATGGACTAAAACAAGCACCCAGGGCGTGGTATGAAAGATTATCCAATTACCTGATCTCTAAAGAATTCAAACAAGGTCAAATTGACCCAACCTTGTTTGTTAAAATTTTAGAAAAGGATATATTTATTGCCCAAATTTACGTAGATGATATAATATTTGGATCAACTAACTCTAAATTTCTAAAAGAATTTGTAACAATAATGGAAAATGAGTTCGAAATGAGTTTAGTTGGGGAACTTAACTTTTTCCTAGGGTTACAAATCAAACAAACTAAGGATGGAAATTATGTACATCAATCTAAATATGCTAAAGAACTAATTAAGAAATTTAAAATGGATAACTCTAAAAGCATAAGTACTCCAATGGCCACAAATGTAAAAATAGATAGTGACCCTGACGGTAAACCAGTAGACTTAAAATTATACAGAAGTATGATAGGAAGTCTACTGTACCTTACAGCCAGCAGACCTGATATACTTTTCTCAGTAGGAATGTGTGCTAGGTACCAAACATGTGCTAAGGAAACTCACTTAGCAGCCCTAAAAAGAGTTTTAAGATATATTAAGGGCACCCTAAATGTAGGGATTTGGTACCCTAGAACTTCATCCTTTAAGTTATCAGGATACTCTGATTCTGACTATGCTGGTTGTAAATTAGATAGAAAAAGTACAAGTGGAAGCTGCCAACTCTTAGGAAACAGCTTAGTAAGTTGGTGCAGTAGAAAGCAACACTGTGTTGCGTTATCCACAACTGAAGCTGAATATGTAGCCCTAGGAGAATGTGTAGCTCAACTCTTATGGATGATGCACACTCTTAAAGACTTTCAGCTAGACTACAATCAGACCCAAGTCAATATTGACAATATTAGCTCAATTAACTTAACCAAAAACCCAATTCAACATTCTAGAACCAAACACATAGAAGTAAAACATCACTTTGTAAGAGATCACGTAGCTAGGGGTGAAATAGTCCTTAAGCATGTAGACTCCAAGTCCAACCTAGCTGACATATTCACTAAACCCCTACCTGAATCTGAGTTTAGCTCACTAAGAAGGCAGTTAGGGTTGTGCTTAGTAGAATAGAATCATTTGTTTTTTTTATTTTAAAATGTCTTAAATTGATCTTAAAATGTCTTAATTGATTTTAAAATGTCTTCTTTGTTAAAAATGTTTTACTTTGATTTTAAAATTTTTTTACTTAGTTTTATTTCAAAAACTACCCCCTTCAAAACTAGGGTTTTCTTCGAAATGGAATTAGCCTAGGCTCTAACCCTAGAACTGCATGCACCTATAGACCTAGAAGCCAGCATCTCACAAGCACCTTAGGGTACCTTGAGTGATAACCTAGAAAGAGTTGAGATGCTTAGGTCTTTGCCTCAATTCAAGATGCTTTAAGTCAGTGCATCGGCAGTAATTGGGGCACTAAATGAACAGCAATCAGGTTAAGTGTCAAGTTTAGACAATCTAACTTGAACAATGCACTTAACTTGACTAACCCTAGCGAAAACTACTGTTTATAACAGTTAGTAAGTAGCTAAATGGGTTAGACAGGTCCCTAAAAGATTTAACCAGACTTAGGTCCTAGTTTGTTTCAGTACAGCAAATGCTTTATTTAATTATTGCAAATATTTCTTCTGCATTTTTTTGATATATGTCAAAGGGGGAGAGGTGGAAAGGAAAGAGGGAACCCAAAAAGTTTTTTTCAAATGTTTTCCTTTATTCAAAAAGTTTAACATCAAAGTTAGAAATTCAAAGCTCAAATTTATCCTGTAAAAATTTCTAAGCTTAAAGCTTAATTTTTTGCTTAAAATTTCTAACTCTGAAGTGTTATTAATTTTTGCTCAAAATTATTCCCTGAAAAGTTTTCTAAATCTGAAAAAGTTTTCCAAGTCTCGAATCTTTCTAAGTATGAATTTTTAAAGCCTGAATTTTTTTGTGCTTAAAAACAAGAGTTTTCAAAAACTAAAAAGTCTAAGTTTAAAAAAGTTTTCCTAAACTCAAAATTTGCTAAAATATGAAAACTTCTTCAAACTTAGAACATTTTTCTGAAAAACTCAGCCAATACTTAAAGTCTTTCTATAATAAAAAGTATTTAAACTAAAACCACCTATTTTTGAAAAAACCTAGGGGGAGATTTCTTCCAGGGGGAGGGAATCTAACTTAGGATTTCATTTTAGCATTTTTTTCCTTAACTTTTTGAACTAGGTTGCCATATATCAAAAAGGGGGAGATTGTTGGTGCAGAATGCACCCAAGTCAAACCTGTGTTTTGATATTGGCAAAAGGGTTCAAAAGTTAAGGGTTAATTGGTGTCTAACAAGGTTCTTGAGTGTACAGGAAAAGCCCTAGCGAAGGAATGCTAGGCACTGGCGAAGGACTGCCAGAATGGACAAAGCCCTAGCGAAGGAATACTAGGCACTGGCGAAGGACTGCCAGAATGGAAAAGCCCTAGCGAAGGAATGCTAGGCACTGGCGAAGGACTGCCAGAATGGACAAAGCCCTAGCGAAGGAATGCTAGGCACTGGCGAAGGACTGCCAGAAGAAAAGACCTAGCGAAGGGCTGCTAGGCACCAAGCGAAGGGCAGCTTGGTACCTCAAGACCTGGCGAAGGACTGCTGGGCAAAAGTCCAACTGGAGGAGCCGGTTGGCACCAGGTAAATTCTCCCGAGAGGAGTAGGTGAGGACGCGTTCCCCTTGAGGGAACATTAGGCGTCGGTTCGACCTAGGGCTCCATTTTGGAGACCAAAGTCAGAACCAAGACAGCTAAGGCTGTATAACCTATTATTTTATTGTTTTATTGTGTTTTGGACTAACCCTGGATGCAGGACCTAAGGAACGAGTGTCTGCAGCTCAGAATGCCTCAAAGGAATGAGGCAACCGCTGACCAGGGCGCCCGGAGTGTCCCGGGCGCCCCCATGGTGAACACAAAACACAACAAGACAAGAAAGACTTCGACAGTACATACCCAGGGCGCCCCCGCTGTCCCGGGCGCCCCCATAGCGAACCAACTCAGCCGCGTCTGCGCTACACGCCCAGGGCGCCCCCGCTGTCCCGGGCGCCCCCAGCCAGACTTACCGAGGAGAGCTCAGCGCTGCAGATAAGGCTTTGACCGGTCAATGCGGGCGCCCCGAGTCATCCGGGCGCCCCGGTCAAACCAGATCCCGAGGATAAGGGGATCAGACGGCGACCGAGCAACAATCGGATCTGCTGCCACGTGGGGGGGCGCCCCCGTCGACCAGGGCGCCCCCAGGCCCTATATAAAGGGCCCTCGACCTCCTTCTTGAATCATCAATCACTGCGACACTTCTGCGCTCTTCTGCTTCCGCGACACGCTCCAGAAATCTTCCAACTCGAGCTGACGACGTCCCGCTACTCCGAAACTTCGATCTACACTGGACGTCGGTAACGAAGAACTGTATTTAAAGTTTACTAAACTGTTCTTGTTATTATCTTTCTTGTAAACTTTTACGAACTTATAGAATTGCCCGCAGAAAACGGTTAACGACCATGGGCCTTGGAGTAGGAGTCGACCCAGGCTCCGAACCAAGTAAAACGACCGTGTTAGCGTTGTTTTTGCTCTGTTTTATTCCGCTGCGCACTTACTCTTTTTAAATCCGAACGAATTGCGACATTCACCCCCCCCCCCCCCCTCTCTCACATTTCTCGATCCAACACATGGTATGAGCACTACGAGTTTGTGGTCATGCCCTTTGGAGTGACGAACGCCCCTACAACATTCATGTATCTAATGAATCAAGTATTCAAGGAGTTCCTTGACATATTCGTCATAGTCTTCATTGATGATATCTTAGTTTATTCAAAATCTCAGGAGGAACATGACGAACATCTAAGGGTAGTGTTGAAAACTCTACAGTAGCAGAAGTTATATGTCAAGTTTACAAAGTGTGAATTCTGTCTTGACCAAGTAGCTTTCCTAGGCCACATCATTTCCAAGGAAGGAATCATGGTAGATCCAGCAAAGATTGAAACAGTTAGTAATTGAGGTCGACCAAAGAATGCTAGTGAGATTAGAAGCTTTCTGGGCTTAGCAGGGTATTATAGAAGATTCGTGGAGGACTTTTCCAAGATACTTCTCCACTAACAGCCCTTACCAGAAAGAATAAGAAGTATGAGTGGACTGAAGATTGAGAGCAGAGTTTCATCGAGTTGAAGAAAAGATTGACAAGTGCTCCCATTCTTACGGTTCCAGAAAGTGATAGAAGTTTTGACATATACAACGATGGCTCAAAGCTGGGACTTGGAGCGGTACTCATGCAAGAAGGCAAGGTCATTGCTTATGCTTCCAGGCAACTCAAAGATTATGAAAAGAACTACCCTACTCACGATCTTGAGTTAGCAGCAGTAGTCTTCGTTCTCAAAATGTGAAGACATTACCTGTACGGAGTCCAGTGCAAGATTTACATAGATTACCAGAGTCTGAGATATTTCTTCACCCAGAAGGACCTGAATATGAGACAGCGCATGTGGCTGGAGTTAGTTAAAGATTATGACTGTGAAATCCTCTACCACCCTAGTAAAGCGAATAGAGTGGTTGATGCGTTAAGTAGAAAGACCTGCACAACCTTGATGTCCCTGTCATCACTGTCACCACTACTATAGAAGGAGATAGTAGATTATGGAGTTGAGATTATAGATGAGCAACTCTCAGTATTAACATTAGAGTCAACTTTGCTTGAGGATATCTAGAAAAAGCAAGATCAAGATTCTGATATTCAAAAGATCAAGCAAGAGATGCAAGAAGGAGAAAATAAAGAGTTTAGCGTGTCTGATAGTGGGATACTCTATTATGGTAGCTGTCTATGTGTCCCCAACAGTGAAGAGTTGAGGAAGAGGATTCTTGAGGAAGCCCATAGTACCCCCTACTCTATGCACCCTGGTTCTACTAAAATGTACTAGGATTTGAAATTTTTTTTTGGTGGTCTGGAATGAAAAGAGATGTAGCTAAGTATGTCAGTACTTGTCTGACATACCAAAGAGTGAAAGCAGAATACCAGAGGCCAGGAGAAGTCCTACAACCCATACAGATTCCAGAGTGGAAATGAGAAAATATAGCCATGGACTTCATTGTTGGTCTACCAAAGACAACAAATAGCTATGATGCTATCTGGGTAATTGTAGACAGATTGACCAAGTCTGCCAATTTCTTGGCAATCAAAGTATCTTACTCAATAGAAAGACTAGCCCAATTATATGTTCAGGAAGTGATCTGACTGCACAGAGTTCCGAAGACCATTATCTCCGATAGAGATGGTCGTTTCACTTCGCACTTTTGGGAGTGTGTACAGACGACACTTGACACCAAACTGAAGTTTAGCACAGCTTTCCATCCTCAAACTGATGGGCAGACAGAAAGAGTAAATCAAGTCTTAGAAGATATGCTCAGAGCTTGTGGATTAGATTTCAAGGGCAGTTGATGCAAGTACTTATATTTAGCTGAGTTCGCCTACAATAACAGTTACCAAGCTACTATTAGTATGTCACCTTATGAAGCTCTTTATGGTAGAAGGTGTAGATATCCTATCTATTGGTATGAAAGTAGTGAGAAGAAAAAAATGGGGTATCAGACTGATCTTATTGAGGATACCACAGAAGCTATAAAGAGCATCCGCCAAGAATAGAAACTGCTCAAAGTAGGCAGAAGAGTTACGCCAATGTGTGGTGTAGACCGCTGGAGTTCGAAGTTGGGAATATAGTGTTCCTCAAAGTAGCCCCATGAAAGGAGTAATGAGATTCGGCAAGAAGGGAAAGCTAAGTCCTCATTACATAGGACCCTACCTAGTAACGAAAAGAGTTTGCAAAGTGGCTTATGAGTTTGAGCTACCACCAGAGATGTCAGCTATTCACAATGTGTTCCATGTCTTAATGCTGAAGAAACATATCCCTGATGCCAATCAAGTGATTGAGCCACAGATGGTACAATTTCAAGGAGATCTCAGTTATGAAAGTCGACCTATTCAGATAATAGATTGAGCAGTCAAGAAACTGAGGAACAAAGAGGTACCCCTAGTAAAGGTTCTATGGCTAAATCAAAAGTACGAAGAGGCAAATTGGGAAACAGAAGATAGCATGAGGCAAAAGTACCCAGAGCTATTCTAAGCTTGAGGATGAACTTTTTATAAGGTAGGGAGGATTGTAACACCCGAAATTTTTCAGCATTTTTCCAGAAATTTTTCCAAAACAAAAAGAAACTAAAAATTTCTTTAAAAAAGTTCAGAGCCAAAGCTCGAACCCGCGACCTCGTATTTAACATTAAGTTGAGTTTCTATTGGTAGCGGTAAACATCCCACTAGAATATGGAACCAATATTAGATAAGTAATAGTAGGCGCCCTTTATGGATGATGGTTCAACTTCCACTTAGTATATAAAGGAATAGAAAGAAGAGAAAACTAAGGGTTTTCTCATTCTTCTTCTTTCCTGCGAAAATAAAAGAGAGAACTAGGGGTTCTCTTCCTGGTTCTTGCGTCTAAGAGCCGGATCTTGCGAGGGAAGTGGACGAGGAGTACCACGCTAGGTTCTACACCGGTGTAGTAAGTTTAGAAGCATAAAGAGGTAAGTAGATCACTCACCTGTGGTAAAAGTAGTTCTCGAATGGTTTCTAAACATGATTCTAAGTCTTTTTGGTGTTTGTGATCTTAGTGTAGCAAGACCAAGGTCTTGATTTGTCCAAAATAAGTTTTGGGATTATGGCACACAAGGTGATCGATAAAAGTTCTATGTAAGACCAAGATCTTACTAAGCCCTAGAATGAGTTCTAGGACTAAGAAATGAGATAAGAAACAAGACCAAGGTATTGTTGTGTCCTAAAGCAAGTTTTGGGAACATTACTGTTAAGTGTTAAGTTATGCATTTTAAGCACAAGCATGATTACAAGTTTAAGTATATTACTTTTATTATGTGGCATGTGCCGGGCACAAGACCCACGAGATCTAGGCAAGCTAGTAGACGCTCTAATAGGATTCGGTGGCTAGCTACCCCAAACCTATTAGGGATGCTCGCATTGGTACTATGCCGGGCTCAAAGGAGGATGTTTATTATTTTGAAGTATAAGAAGTAGAAGAGCATAAGTTTCGAGTTTTCCAAAGCAAGTATTTACTTCAAGTATATTAAGCATTTTTCATTTCAAGCAAAGTTTTCAAATACAAGCATTTGTTACAAGTATATTCATGAGTCTATTCATGTTAAGCATAGCATTTTCAGTACATATGTTTAAAAGCAAGCATTCTTGACCAAGAGCATGTTTTATATCGATTGCATGTTTTGCGAGATAGGTATCTACTTACTAAGCAATTTGCTTATAGTTTGCATCCTTTTACTGCAGATAAAGGTAAAGAAAAGATGTAAAGCAAGGAGGCTAAAGGATGGATGATTTATGTCAGTGGCGGCGAAACTGTGGAATGAGATCCTTTGGGATGACTTTTGTTTAGTGTTCTAAGCTTTAAACAGTAGAACTTTATGAGTTTTTTTTGGAGTTCATGATGGTAGTGAATGCTGCAAGATTTATGTGTCATGATAGTCATGTTTGTTTCCGCTAAAGATTTTAAGTTTGATATGCATGCTAAATGGAGTATGATATGGTCAAAATATTTTGGTTTATATAATTGTGAGTCCTATAATTGTTGTGTAGTTGAAATAGAATGTATACATGACTTGATCAGTGTTTCTAAAATCTAGAAACTACAGTTCCAGATGTATCAGTTGACTTCTTCAGATAGCAGTCGACTGCCCTCAAGAAATCGATGGACAGAAACATTGGTCGAGTGATTTTTAGGTGTAGTCGACTGCACCAGTCGACTGGTAACCCCATCAGTTGACTGCTCCCCGGCTAGATTTCGAACAGAAAGATTGGTCGAGTGAATTGGCCTAGGAGTCGACTGGTCCTAGCCCAGCAGTAAAGTTAATGTGACGACCCTATAAGGTGAAGGTTAGTAAGAGAGGGTTGTTGTTACACCCGCGCCACCATCCTTGCCCACCTTGTTTGATGCTCCGATGCCTCTTCCACTCTCATCACTTGCCTTCCACGCGCCGCCATCTCGAACCGCCTTAGCCGACCGCTTCCCTCACCACCTACAGGACGCCAAAATAGTGATGATCCTGCGTGGTTGAATCCGTTGATCCGTGCCAAATATCAAAAATAATTTTCTAGAATCTATTGATTCTAAAAGAGATTCCTTCAATATAATTGGAATGACCAAATTAAGTCATCGGATCAAATCAAATTAGGAATTTTGTTATAATTATCAAAATAATTCCATTATAATTATTAGAATAATTTTGTTATAATAATTTTATTAATGGTCAATTGACCAAGTATTTTTATATCTTATATATAGGGTATTGTCCTAGACAAATATCAATGAATAATAAGATTTATTATTGGTCATATTTTTTTTTACTCTCTCTTTCAATTTCTTCCTTTTAACCTGGTATCAGAGTCATAACTCTTCTTACCTTATGCATCACTTCTTCTTTATGTGATGTTTTTCTTCTTTTTTCTGCCTTTTCTCTTCTACTCTTGCAACTTTTCTCAGCAAGAAGCCAAAGATACAACAACAACAACTTGTGTTGCTTTTATTTTTAATGTCAGATATTTAGAGATGTCAAAATTGTCTCCAAATTAGATATATTGGTAATTAATATCTTAAAAGATTCGACCGAACCTTCATTGGTGGTCCTTTAGCTTTAAAAAGATGTCAAATTTATCTCCAAATTGGATATTGGTATTCAATGTCGTAGACGATTTGATTCAAATTTTATTGATAGTCCTACAGCTTTAAGACAACCAATTGTTTCACAAGTCTATCATAAAATTCTCTCGTCTATACCTACTCGTGACAAACCTTCAAAAAAATTTTCTACTGAGTAGTATATTGATAGGAGCAACTCATCATGTCACATCAGACTATAATATATTTACACAAGTACTACCATACACTGGTTTAGATACGGTACAAGTAGATAATGACTTAAGTTTGCAAATTACTAGTCTTAGAAACATGTATATTTATTTGTCTAATCATACTTTTCACATGCGCAACATCTTTCATGTTTCATCTGTTACTAAAAATTTACTCTTCACATATCAGTTTCACCTTGATAACAATGTCTTTTTTAAATTTCATTATAATCATTATCTTATAAAAGATAGAGGTATTGGAGGATCGGAGGTCAGCTAAAAGGGGGTGAATCAATTCTCTCGGTTCTTTCTTACAATTGTTAGTGCCCATGCGGAATAACAATTAAACTTAAACTAACAAGAAGAGAGACAAACCAACTTATATGGTTCGGAGATAAAACTCCTACTCCATCGCTGTCCGTAAGGTGGACGATCCTGATCCGTCGATGGATGACTTCCCGGACAACCTCCTGCTAGCTCGTGTATCTCCTTGTGGGTGGAGAAACCTCGCCACAACATGAACATGCACATCTAAACATGGTAGACTACAAATAAGATTTAACCAAACTTATTTCGTTAACCTGCTCAAGCAAACCGAGTTCTTTTAAATAGAACTCGTTTGTTGATCCAGTCGTTACCAGTTGACTGATGCCAATACCAGTAGACTGACAACTGTCGAATTCGAATGTTATAACCCAACTTTCGAATTCAGCTGACACCAGTCGATTGCACAGAATGATCAGTCAACTGTTATTTCTGTGACCTCAACCAGACTACTGATCATATACCAGTCGACTAGTAAAACCCTAAACTTAGGGTTTCCCTTCTCGAGTACATTTCACTCGCACTCGGACCCTCATGATGTTGGTTTCAGTTATGCATAGGAATCCTCTCCGTATCCCCGGATTAAAATTTTATTAATTAAAACAAATCCGGATGGAGATGAATTACTCAAGCAACCGTTTCATCATCGTACTAATCGACTTGAGTGATCGCTTGAACAAACTTGTTGTTCAAGCAATCTAACTCGTCTAGTCGATTAGCTGTGGAATACACGATGAATAGATCGCCGGTTTTTGTGTTTATCTTCGGAGTCCATGATAATAATTATCATACAATAATACAAGATGTAAAAGGAACCAAACAAGAATTATACCTCTTGTTTACCTCATGATCTTCTATCGTATGTCCTATCCCCTTCTTGGACGTTTATGGGCGACGGTCTTCCAAGAAACGGAGTCACCAAGGCACCTTCTTCCTCTATCCTTGCTTGCGCCGAACCCTAACACCAAGAAGTTGCTGCCGACCACCAAAAGGAAGAAACTTCTCCTTCCTTTAATTGTGTCGACCGCCAAGGAGATGGATCTCCTTGCGCCGACCTTATGGAAGAAGATAGAAAAAAGGAGTAGAAGAAGAAGAGGAGGAGGATATCTCTTCTTAACCAACCCTATGTTGGACCGGTGCCGTCGATAGAGGGGGGGGGGGTGAATATTGACCATAAAAACTTTGCGGAAACTCCGTAAACTTTTCGAGCATTCTAGATGTAGAATTAGTGCAGCGGAAAATAGAAAGAACGAACATAGAAAAGAACTCAGAGTGCACATGGATTTTACTTGGTTCCCAACCCCCAAGGTCAATACATTCAAAGCCTAAGCACGGGAACACCCGTCCACTAATGGTCTCCTTTCCGGACTTTCCGGAGGCGAAGAGACCCATCTTACAGTGCACAAATTACAATCAAAAGATAGATAAAAATATTTGCAGAATATAAATTCAAACAAAAAAGAGAGAGTCGAAGACTCGGCCGATCTGGATCTCCAAAGTGCCGCACACTTCCTCCCGGAGCCTCCTTGGTTGCAGAGCTTTGCCGTTAGCGCTTTGTCGTCACTTGAAAGACTCAGAATGATCTTGGAAGTTGTGGACTGAGCTGAGGAGTCGAGGCCCCTTTTATAGGCTTCATTGGGGCGCCTGTGTTGAAGGGGGCACCTCATACAGCTTAGTCAAGGCTTATCTCCGTGTCGAACTTGCAGCAGCCGATAAGGCTTTTGACCAGGGCGCCCTGGAGCCTATTTTCCAGCCACTTTGTGTGTTTGTTTGCCTGCTTTGTCTTCACCTTTAGGTACCTGCAAGATACATCAATACAAGGCAAACACATATACAAGGCAAACCCTAGGTCGAACCAACGCCTAAGTTCCCACCCCGGGAACACGCCTTCAACCTACTCCTCTCAGGAGACGGTTGCCACCCAGTCCATTCGGGTGGACTTTTGCTTAGCCTTCGATTCTCTCGGATCTCAAGACGTCCAACCCTCGACCCTGTTGCACCTTGGATGGCTAGAGAGGGGGGGGGTGTGAATAGCCAGACACTCAAACTTCTCGCTTCTTTGATCTTTCTGCACTTGAGGGTTAGCAGTGGAAGAAAACACACAGAAAGACAGAAACTAAAGAACAAACAGAAAACCAACACTAACTCAGAAAGTTTACAAGGTTCGGGGATAACTTGCCCCTACTCCTTGGCGTGCCTGTAAGGTGGGCGATCCCTTGATCGTCGGTAGATCAAGCCCCGGAAATCCGGATAGAATAGAACCTCATTCTCGGTGGAGAAACCTCTCCACAACAGTCTCAACAGAATGATATGATTCAGCACACAGACTTGAAAAATCTTACAGAGCGCGAGCAAAGCATAAAGAAGAGAATAGGAGAACAGTTCACTGAGCACAGCACAGCACCACCAATGCAAGAACCCTCAGCTCTTCGTGTCTGCTTGCTGATCGACTCGCGAAGCTCTCAAAACGATTCAAAGTTCAGAGTTGTTCCTCTCTTCTTCGCTAGCCTTCTTTTAAGTCTCTGCTCATTGCCAGAACTCACCAGGCGCGTCTGCAGCTCATCAGGAGCGTCTCCAACAACCTCCGTCACTAACCCATTGACCTCTACTGGGCTCAGTCCACTGAAACCTCTTCAGCCGAGCCCAGGTCAGTCGTCAACTTTGCCAGACAGTTGCCAGCCCGCGCTGAAAGCCGTTAAATCCTGCGAATAGAAAACAAACAAACCTGACCGAGCGAAAGCCACCAATTGACCCTCCTCCTTGGTTTCTGTCATCCCTGCATTACCTGCACACTCAACAGAGGCTTGCACAGTAAATCAAAAACAAATAAGCAGTGTAACAGAGAAATCAGAAGTGATTCAGAGCGTTATTAGAAGTCCGACAACGATTCAAATTAAAGTTATCAGACACTGATCGGTCACCGTGACCGATCAGTGAATGCCCTGATCAATCAGGCACCTGCCTGATCGATCTAGTGAAGCTCTGATCGATCACCTTGACCGATCAGAGAACAAGGATCGGTCCACTGACCGATCACAAGGAAGATCAGAAGTCAACCAAGCTCGACTCGCAATCCGGATCGGTCATTGTGACCGATTAAAGCTCGAGCCCTGATCAGTCAAGCTGACCGATCAGGCTAGAGCCGGACAGATCAGGCTCCTGCCTGATCGGTCCAGGTATGCCCTGATCGATCCGCGGATCGATCAGGGTCTTTGATCATTCCTTAGAACGATCAGAGACCACACAGATCCAAGCCAAGCCCTGATTGGTCCAAGTGACCGATCAGATCACCTCTGGACGGATCAGGACTCATCCTGATCGGTCCAGGAGGACCCTGATCGGTCGCTTTAACCGATCAGGGTCTTCTCTAGATCCTACTGATCTCTCTCTCTGATCGTTCACCAGAATGATCAGAAGCCAAACAAAAATATTCTGTTCTGTTACTGATCGTTCACCAGAACGATCAGACTCCCTGGATCGGTCACCAGACCGATCTATTAACAAGGGAGCTCGTGCCAACTTCTGATCAGACTCCAGACCAATCCAGACACTTGGCTAACTCACGCTTAGTCCCCCGGACTAAGACATCATGCCCGACTTCACTCACCGGGACTTTGTTCAACCTAGCTTTCCTCGCTAGGACCTGGCTTCACTCACCAGAGTTTCCTTCACCTAGCTTCCCTCGCTAGGACCCGACTTCACTCACCGGGGTTTCCGTCACCCAGCTTCACTCACTAGGACCGACTTCACTCACCGGGGTTTTCGTCACCCGACTTCACTCACCAGGACCCAGCTTCACTCACCGGGACCCGGCTTCACTCACTAGGGTTTTCGTCACCCGGCTTCACTCATCGGGACCCGTCTTCACTCATCGGGATTTCCATCACCCGGCTTCACTCACCGGGATTCGTGCCCAGTCCCCGACCAGGACTTAAGCCGAACTTATCTTACTCACCTAAACTTAAATTGGTGTCAACACCAAAACAACAATCAGGTCAAACTGCATCAACAATCTCCCCCTTTTTCTTGTTTGACAACCCGATTCTAAGTTTAGGTATTAGAAATCGATTGAAATAAAAATTCACTATCGGAAGGGAATCAGAGTCCTCCCCCTACAATAGTTATACTCGTAATAACCCTAAACTTAACTAACCAATCTCACCCCCTTTGTCAAACACCGAAAAGGGTGTAGACTGGTTATTAAGTTTAAACACCTCCCCCTTAAACAAGGGTCTCACCAAAACAAACAAGAGATAATAATTGAGAAGCATATGATAAGTATATGAGATAAATACTGCAAGATAAGATAGTCATATGCATCATATGAAAATAAACATGGAATAGAAGTCATATACAGAATCCATCAGAATGTCATACACAGAACGTCATGGAATAGAAGTCATAATCAGAGTACAACCAAAGGTATCACACCTGAGCAGGGGGATCATCAGACTGCATCGGGTCATACGCAGTATCATCAACAGGTAGGAAGCTCCCCAGAGTAGTGCTGCTGGATGGCAAAAATCTAGGAAATGTCGGCTGTGGCGGATGACCCGCCATCCAAGCGCGCCACTCAGCAAACATCTCCCGCTGCTCGGCATGCATCGTAGACACCTCGAGCTCCACTATGCGCAATCTGTGATCCATCGTCTGCTCGAGCTTGGCGATCTGCCAGCGGAGATCTGGGTCCGGCTCATACTCGTCCTCTGCTGCAGCGTGCACATCATGATGTCCAGCTGGAGCTGCTGGTACCTGAATGTGTGCTACCCGTGGTAGCTCCCCCAGACCCCTCCCATCCTTCCACCTAAGGCCCTGAGGACCGGCATAATGCCAGACTTGGCAAACGCGCATCTCCCAAGTCTGCAGTCTTGCCGAACCATCGGCACAGTCCTGCCCTTGTTCACATCGATACCGACTGACTGGAGCCAATAAGTAATAACGTGACCAAAAGGCATGTAAACCGTGAGATGCCCGGCTCACTATAGGTCAGGATGGAATAGAGAATGCACACCGTGATATCAAAATCAAGATGACGATGTATCCCGTAGAGCATCAAGCAATGATATGGACGGATTTCTGCGAGGGGTTTTGAAGTAATAGGCAGAAGACAGTTGGTGATAATCTTAAATAAAACATAGTCAGAGGGCAAGAGACATAGGGCAGCAAAGGTGGGAAAATCAGGGCCTAGCTCATCAAGGTCATCCGGCCTAGGGTGTCCAAAAAAGTACTCGTAGATGGAGTCAGAGGTGACCTCCTCGAAGGGAGGTAGTAAAGGATCCGGAATCTCAGGGTAGATAGAATAAAGATTTGGTGATTGTCGACAGCCAAGATACTTAGAGAAATTATCGTAGGTAAGATCAAGATTGGTTTTAGCTACTCGAGTTGTGAACCCCAAACCCCCTCCCGATTGCAGATTGTTATAAAATTCGGACACAAGATCAGTGTTGATGTCCCTTTCGAGAGAAATAAGAAATTCAAGGTTGTAGAACTCAATAACCTGTTTCACAGAGCGACAGTACTCGTATACAATAGGTTTATCAATGGATCTACACGGGAGGAGCTTCAAGGTTCTATTTTTAAAAGATTGTTCAAATGCGGCATTAGGAAAATGTGAACTGGACGAGGGTTGAGGTCTGGAGGATGATGACGGGGCTTTGGACCTCGAGGCTCCCTCAGCAGGTGCCTTCCCCTTGGTAGACTTCCTAAATGTTGGAAATTTTGGGTCATGGCACAAAGATTGAACCGATTAAGTGAAGTTAAGGTCACGACACAAAGATTGAATTGATCAAGTGATGTTAAGATCACGACAACCATACAACCAAAATAGGATTCGGATTTGAGTTTGAGGGCACGGCACAAGAAGCACAAGTTATGAAACTCTATGGTTAGCACAAAAATCATAAGTTATGAAATAAACAGCAAAGAAAAACCACAAGAATGACTTACTTAGGTGCCATGAAGTTGGTTGGAGAACACCTTGACAGCTTGAAGAAAAGAGGAACACACAGATCTTTGCAAGAACTTGCGCAGGAGAAAGAGGACCTCAAGAGCTTGCAATCGCGAACTCACAGAGAAGAGGAGAAGCTCTCACACAAGAAGAGGAGGAAGAGCTCCTAACAGGTAAGCTGCAGAGAACTCGCGCACGCATAGAGAACACTCGCAGGAATAAGAGGGAGATGAGGTTCGGGCGGCTAGGGTTGGGAGAAATGAAGGTTCCTGTGATTTAATTGGTTGGTGGACCGATCACCAACCGATTTTAATGAGGCTGATCGGATCGACCGTCCGATCCAAAGTACCCAGACCGATCAGGAGAACTCCTGATCGGTCAGGTTGGGTTCTGATCGGTCATGTGACCGATCAGGAAAGTCCCTGATCGGTCTGCGGATCGATCAGAGAATCGGACAGAAAATGTTCTGTGATCCTTCTGATCAGTCTGTGGACCGATCAGTCCAACGCCTGATCGGTCTGCGGATCGATCAGGGAACCGAACAGAACTGAACAGAAAGGTTCTGTGAGCTTGCTGATTGGTCTGTGGACCGATCAGCCCAACTCTTGATCGGTCGGTGGACCGATCAGATATAAAAAATTATCTGATACTTTTCAGAAATTTTCGTTTCAAACCTCCTTTCAAAATCTGATACGATCAGATGTAATTACTGTGATCCTGGAGGTGTTCTCTTGACTAGAGTTTATCCCCTAACATGAATCAAGAATCCTTGTGAATTTAACAACTTCGAAGCAGGATTGTTATCAAATTCAATACTTCAGCCAATTGAAATCAACTTCACTTAGAATGTTCAATCACATGAAATCAAGTTTGTATCAACAACAAAACTCCAATTAAGTTTCCATGATTGGAATGTCCAAGTATGTTCTTGGAACCAAATACACATGTATTATGAATTGGTTTTCCCCATACTTGGTCAACTTAATGATTTTTGTCTCTTCAACCTATTTGCTCAAGGGATGCATGAACATTTTGAGTAATTAGGTTGATCCTAACATCTCACCCCATTTCTAGCAATCAAAAATATTTTGTTAACCCTTATAGTGTTTGTGAGATGTCCCCAAGTTGCCCAACCATTGTTGCCCAACAATTTTGAAATGGTCATGAAGTTTTTTTTTCAATCCTATTGAGCACGACACATTCCCAACTCCCTCCTTATGAAACTAAATTCATTTTCGGGGAGTGGTTTAGTGAAAATGTCAGCTAGATTAGATTTTGACTCCACATATGAGAGTACAATATCTCCTCTAGCAACATGATCCCTAATGAAGTGGTGACACACTTCAATGTGTTTGGTCCTTGAATAATGGACTGGATTCTTTGTAAGGTTTATTGTGCTTATTGTAGGGATCTATAGGTAAAAATATTTAAAATCGCAGCAGAAATAAGATCCCTCGAGTGATCCATGCGAAAGAAAAACTCATACAAAGTGATCTACAATTCCTATCTTATAGGAATACCTTTGTCGTGTGCCCTTCGCTTATCCCGCTAGTCCTTTGGTTCGCCGGATCTCTTACATATTCAAGTGTCCGTGCCTCTATGCGTATCCACATGAACACTATCTACGCCTCAGAGAGGAACCACCTTAGTTGTGCTAGCAACTTGGGATCGTTCACAAAGCACAAGAACCTCCACTAGGGAGTTATGGACAAGGAGGAAGAAAGAAGAGGAAGAGAGATACACCCTCTAGCCTTTGACAAGGGGGTGGGGGTATTTATACTCATCTAATGAATACCAAGGGTCTATGTCCCTTGAGCTCCTCTCATCTTAATGCTAATAAAACCCAATGAATACCAAGCCTCTTGGTATCCCTTGAGACTCTTAGTATTCTATTCATCTAATAAACAGAATGTCTCTTAGCCTTCCTCTTAAATAATATTTTATTAAACCCTTTAATGAATATTATCCATAATTAAGTGGTTGAGTCTAACTCAAATTAGACTCAATCCTATAATCTAATTGGATTCACTTGAGTCTAACTCAATTAATCTAATTTGAATCAAATCTTAGTCAAACCAAGATCAATTAATCTCCGAAGCATCGTGTCCTTAGTGTGTGACCTAATAGGTTCTCGTAACGTTGGCAATGTGCCTAAACGCTTTCGACACATAAGCAATGAGCAGCATCTAGCAATGCATCATTGCTACCCAAGTAACAAGAAAAGTCGAGATCCGACTAAACCTCCGTGACTATGATAATGTATGACCTTGTCTTTCTATTCTCGATATCTAGATTGACCAATGAGGCATAGACCGTGTCGTCCTCAGTCAATCTTGTGTTTCTTGATCCCCGAGTAGACTCACTCAAACAAATGAGCTCAATATCTCTTATTGACTCATTTGAGCATGACCATGCGTTTTAGTAGTCCTACTCGATCAAGGGGCCGACAGATATCACTCCCGTCATATGGGAGGGATAGATCCCATCTACATCACTCACATCCCTCCGCATAATTCATTACATACCCAGTGATCGCCTTTATAGTCCACCCTGTTACGGGTGACGTTTGACGATACCAAAGTACATAACTCCTTATGTAGGGAATCATAGTGATTTTAAGTCTAAGGACTATTCATACTAATAGTCACATGAGAAAGTTTACGACACTCATATGACAATCTATGAAACTTTCTCATGGCGGGTCAATTCAGTACATATTCTCCAATGTATACCCATGTGTCAACTTGATATCACATATCCATGACTTGTGAGCTCAAGTCATCAGTTGACCTACATGCTAGTCTCCATGCATTAATATTGTCCTTGAATATTAATACTTGACTAGGAATGGTTTAGCGTAGTGTTCTCTACATTATCTCACTATTGATTCAACCAATCGATATAATGTAGATAAGAACCTACCACCCAAGGATATTATTATACTTAGTTATTTGGCACAAATACAAAGTAAGTATAATAACCAAACATGCCCTTATTAATGATAGAATATGATACAAAAAGTCCTTAGTCAATCATCACATAATTGACTCTAGGGCTCCTACTAACACTTATGTTGTCACACAACACTTGCACACCTTTATAGGATAATCCATAGTCCTCTAGTGTGTGTATCATCCACAATAATTGTGATACACTCTCTCCCATGACGATATACTCTGCCTCGATCGTGGAGAGAGCAACACAATGTTGCTTCCGACTTGACCAACTCACTAAAGATGATCCTAAAAATTGGCAACCCCCACTTGTGCTTTTCCGATCCAACTTGCACCCAGCATAGTCGGAATCGGTATAGCCAATTAAGTCAAACGATTCAGTACGGGGGTACCAAAGACTGACTCCAATTGTGCCTTTAAGGTATCTCAAAATTCTCTTTACAGCGATTAAATGAGATTCCTTGGCATAGACTTGGTATCTAGCGCACATACCCACAGTAAAAAGAATATCAGGGTGACTAGCTATGAGGTATAGTAAACTACCTATCATACTACGATATTGGGTTAGATCAACGGGCTTCCTGTTAGAGATTCTAGGCCGTAAAAACCGCTTTTTGCGTTGCGGAAACCCCAGAATCTCGGCCACGGATCCGTGCGAACTTATAAAATATTTCGAGTACAAGTTTAATTACTAAATCTACACTAGATCTACATGATAGAACCATTACCCTTGTTGCGTAGCCCTTCGATTTCCCGCTCGTCCAATTGTCGCCGGATCTCATAGAGTATCAAAGCAGACACTCCTCTAGAAGTATCCACACAGGACCTTGGAGAATAGGTTGTGCTAGCAACCTTATTGCAACCCCTCGTTGCGAGAAGAAAGAGCAAAACGAAAAGAGATGCAAGATAGCCTTTTTTTTTTCCGTGAGAAGAAGAAGGAGCAAGAACACACACGAGAGCCAAATTAAACCCTCTCACCCTCTTCTTTTCCACGCCACCACACAACCACAAAAGGCCAAAATTAATGCAAAAATTAATTGACCATTAATCACCATTAATTCCCAATTAATGCAAGATTAATTAATCAATTAATCATTAATTCTTGCCATAACAAGTAAACTTGCCGTTTACTTCATGCAAGCTTGCATGTGGCTAGCCAAACTCAAGTTCAACTTGAGTCCAACTCAAGTACATGTAATTCGAGTCTAGCTTGCATGTGGTTAGACTAATCCAAGTTCAACTTGAGTCGAACTCAAGTACATGCAACTTGAGTCTAACTCAAGTGTGCTTGCATGTGGTTAGATTAATCCAAGTTTAAGCTCCTGCATCCAGCCATATGGCTTAATTTGAGTCTAACTCAAATCCAATTTGAGTTTAACCCCAATGCAACTTGAGTCTAACCCAAGTCTTGGTCATCCAATGCTCAATTGTTCTTAATTAAAAGAACTCATCTCCAAATAGAATGTCCTTTTTCGTGTGTGACCCTATAGGTTCTTGTAACGTTAGCAATGTCTCTAAACACTTTTAGAGACATAAGCAATGAGCGGTATCTAGCAACACATCATTGCTACCCAAGTTACAAGAATGTTGAGATCCAACATCACCTTGTGACTAATAATTGTGACTCTCACAATATATGATAATGTCCCTCTATCCTTGATATCTAGATTGACTCAATTGAGGCATAGACCGTGTCATCCTCGAGTCAATCTATATCTTGAACTCCAAGTAGACTCACACTAATCAAATGAGCTCAATATCTCATATTGACTCACTTGGGCATGGCCATGCACTTTGTGGTCTAACTCTATCAAGAATACGATATCGCTCCCGTCATATAGGAGGGATAGATCCCATCTACATCACTCACATCCCTCTCCATAATTTGTTACATACCCAGTAATCGCCTTTATAGTCTACCCATTTACGGGTGACGTTTGACGAAGCCAAAGTACGTAACTCCTTATGTAGGAATCCATGGTGACTTCAGGTCCAAGGATTAATAGTCATACTAATAGCCACATGAGAAAGTATATGACACTCATATAACGATCCATGATACTTTCTCATGGCGGGTCATTCAGTATACATTCTCCAATGCATACCCATGTGTCAACTTGATATCTCTATATCCATGACTTGTGAGATCAAGTCATCATGTTGACTTACATGCTAGCCTCTACGTATTAACATTGTCCTTGAATGTTAATACTTGACTAGGAATTATTTAGAGTAGTGTTCTCTATATCATCTCACTATCGATTCAACTAATCGATTGATATAGATAAGAATCTTCTACTCAAGGACATTATTATGCTTAGCTATTCAACACAAATACACGTAAGTATAATAACCATAAAACATGCCTTTATTTATACACAGGAATATGATACAAATGAGTCTATATAATCATCACATGATTGGCTCTAGGGCTCTCACTAACAATCTCCCACTAGCACTAGTGCCAATCACTGTAGTATCTAATACCCAATGATCTAGTGTGACCATCATGCTTTCTCTGTGCCAAAGCCTTGGTCAGGGGATCTGCGACGTTAGCCTCTGAGGGTACTCTGCATATCTTCACATCTCCTCTATCGATGATCTCTCGGATGAGATGGAAGCGCCGTAGTATGTGTTTGGTCCGCTGGTGTGAGCGAGGTTCCCTAGCCTGTGCAATAGCTCCATTGTTGTCACAATAGAGCTCTATGGGATCTGCGATGCTAGGAACAACCCCAAGCTCTGCAATGAACTTGCGGATCCAAACTGCCTCCTTTGCTGCCTCTGATGCAGCAATATACTCGGCCTCTGTTGTAGAATCAGCAACTGTGTCTTGCTTCGAACTCTTCCAGCTCACAGCGCCGCCATTTAGACAAAACACGAACCCTGACTGCGACCTATAATCATCCTGGTCGGTCTGGAAGCTAGCATCACTGTAACCCTTTACAGTTAGCTCCTCATCGCCCCCATATATCAAGAAATATTCTTTAGTCCTTCTCAAGTACTTAAGAATATTCTTGACCGCTATCCAGTGACGCTCACCTGGATCTGACTGGTATCTGCTCGTCATACTTAAAGCATACGAGACATCAGGACGAGTACATAGCATGGCGTACATGATAAATCCTATGGCCGAGGCATAAGGGATCTGATCCATGCGGTCTCTCTCCTCTCTAGAAGAGGGACTTTGAGTCTTCGAAAGACTCATACCATGTGGCATAGGCAGAAATCCTTTCTTGGAATTCTGCATGGCAAACCGAAGTAAGACCTTGTCAATGTATGTACTCTGACTTAGGCCAAGAAATCTCTTAGATCTATCTCTATAGATCTTGATGCCTAAAATACAGGCTGCTTCACCTAAGTCCTTCATTGAGAAACAATTCCCCAGCCAAGTCTTCACAGACTGAAGCATAGGAATATCATTCCCAATGAGTAGTATGTCATCCACATACAATATGAGGAAAACTACTATGTTTCCTTCAACCCTCTTGTAGACACAGGGTTCATCTTCATTCTTGATGAAACCAAACTGTTTGATTGCATCATCGAATAGAAGATTCCAGCTCCGAGAAGCTTGCTTTAGTCCATAAATGGACCTTTGCAGCTTGCATACTCTGCCAGTATGCTTTGGATCTACAAAACCCTCAGGTTGTGTCATGTACACATCCTCGAGTAGGTTCCCATTCAGGAACGCGGTTTTGACATCCATCTGCCAGATCTCATAATCGTGGTATGCTGCAATAGCAAGCATGATCCGAATGGACTTAAACATCGCTACTGGAGAAAAGGTTTCATCATAGTCAATACCATGAATTTGTTTGAAACCCTTTGCTACCAGTCTACCCTTATAGGTATGCGTAAGTCCTCCCATGTCAGTCTTTCTCTTAAAGACCCACTTACACCCAATGGGTTTTACCCCTTCAGGTGGATCAACCAAGGTCCAAACTTGGTTGGTGTACATGGAATCCATCTCGGATCTCATGGCCTCAACCCATTTCTCAGAATCTGGGCTCATCACAGCTTCCTGATAGGTTGTAGGCTCATTCTCAATGAGCACAACGTCATTGTTATCAGACAAGAGAAATGAATATCTCTCAGGCTGATGACATACCCTACCAGACCTGCGAAGAGGTAGGTCTACTTGAACAGGCTGTTGTTCCATAACTCCTTGTGTAACAACCTCATGATCCAGAACATTTTGTGGTTCCTGTTCAACCTCCATCAAGGCCTCAGTGCTTTGGTCCATATCTTGAAGTTCTTCAAGATCGAACGTACTCCCACTAGTTTTTTTAGAAACAAAATCTCTTTCTAGAAAAACCCCAGTTTTTGCCACAAACACTTTGTGCTGACTGGGAATGTAGAAGTAATATCCCTTCGTTTCCTTGGGATATCCTATAAAATAGCACTTGTCGGATTTGGGTCCTAGTTTTTCTGAAACTTGACGTCGTACGTAAGCTTCACAACCCCAAATTCTCATAAAAGACATCTGGGGACTCTTCCCAGTCCATATCTGATATGGTGTCTTTACTACAGCCTTTGATGGAACACGGTTAAGAGTGAAGGCTGCCATGTCCAGAGCATATCCCCAAAAGGATATAGGAAGATCTGTGTGACTCATCATGGATCGCACCATATCTAATAGGGTACGATTCCTCCTTTCGGACACACCATTCCATTGTGGTGTTCCAGGAGGAGTGAGTTGGGATAGAATCCCACACTCAGCTAGATAGTCACCGAACTCATGGCTGAGGTATTCTCCACCTCGATCTGATCGAAGTATTTTAATACTCTTGCCAAGCTGGTTTTGTACTTCATTCTTGAATTCTTTGAACTTTTCAAAGGATTCTGATTTATGTGTCATCAAGTACACATAACCATATCTACTGAAATCATCAGTAAATGTAATGAAGTACCTATAACCGCCTCTGGCAGCAACATTGAAAGGGCCACATACATCGCTATGTATAAGACCTAACAAATCGGTTGCTCTTTCGCTGTGTCCACTGAATGGAGTCTTGGTCATCTTGCCAAGAAGGCAAGACTCGCATGTCTCAAATGATTCAAAATCAAATGAGTTCAGCAAACCATCTCTATGGAGCTGAGATAGGCGACTCTCATTTATATGGCCTAAGCGACAGTGCCAGATAAAGGTTTGGTTCAAGTCATTAGACTTGAGCCTTTTGGTATTTATGTTATAGATAGGGTTTTCTAAGTCTAGAAGATAGAGTCCGTTCATCAGAGGTGCACTACAATAGAACATTTCATTTAAATAAACTGAACAACATTTGTTCTTTATTATAAATGAAAATCCTTTCTTGTCTAAACAAGAAACAGAAACTATGTTCTTAGTCAGAGCAGGCACATAATAACAATCATCTAACTCTAGTACAAGCCCAGAGGGCAGAGATAGCATATAAACTCCTGTAGCAACAGCAGCAACTCTTGCTCCATTGCCAACTCGTAGGTCCACCTCGCCCTTTGTCAATGCCCTGCTATTTCTCAGCGCCTGCACATTAGTACAAATGTGAGAAGCACATCCGGTATCTAATACCCATGATGTAGAAATAGACAAATTGACTTCTATAACATGAATACCTGAAGTAGAAGTCTGACTTCTCTTCTTCTGGAGATCTTCCATGTATTTCTTGCAGTTCCGCTTCCAGTGTCCGGTCTCACCGCAGTGGAAGCAGGTAGCATCCTTTGCAACCCCTCTTTTGGGTTTCAGTGCTTTGCCCTTGCCCTTGCCCTTGGCTTGAGACTTTCCCTTGCCTTTGGGCTTGCCCTTACCTTTGTCCTTCTGCACCATCAAAATGGGCTTGGCCTTCTTAAGATTGAGCTCAGCAGTTCTCAACATGCTGAGCATCTCAGGCAGGGGCTTGTCAATTTCGTTCATGTTCCAGTTTATGACAAATTGACTATAACTTTCGGGTAGGGACTGCAAGATCAAGTCTGTGGCCAGCTCTTGGCCCAGTGGGAATCCCAATCTCTGTAGATTCTCTATGTACCCAATCATCTTGAGTACATAGGGACCTACGGGAGTCCCTTCTTGCATCTTGCACTGAAACAGTGCCTTAGAGATCTCAAATCTCTCGTGCCTTGCTTGTCCTTGGTACAGTTGACGCAGATGCTCAACCATATCGAAAGCATCCATTAACTCATGTTGCTTCTGAAGCTCAGAGTTCATGGTTGCGAGCATAAGGCATGACACATCTAATGCGTCATCTTGATGCTTCTTGTGAGCATCACGGTCAGCTCGCGTGGCACTGGCAGGAGGTGCCTCGGGAATAGGCTGCTCCAGAACGTACAGTTTACGTTCTTGCTTGAGAACTATTCTCAAGTTCCTGTACCAGTCCAGGAAGTTTGCTCCATTGAGCTTGTCCTTCTCAAGGACAGAACGCAGAGAGAGAGTGTTTGTGTTCGATGTCATGGCGATCTACAATATATAGAAATGCAGAAAATAAATTATCACATTCCAACTATCATTTAATTAGGCCTTTAATTAAACGACTCTCCCACTGAATTATAGAAATTTTGTAGAATCAAGTCATAGATGTGGTCAAACCACACTACAAGATTCTATTTAATTTAACTATAATATAGTGGGACAAGATCCACATCATACTAAGCCTTGAGTTAGCTTTGGCTAAATCGCCCAAGACTTAGTACGATCGGTAGGTAACAATTTACCGATTACATCTCTATGCAACTCTTGTTTATAGGATTAAAATTTACATTTAAAGAAAAACTTGAGTTAGCTTTGGCTAAATCGCCCAAGTTTTAATATAAATGCGATTTTTATCCTACCTTTCCAACGATTGGAATATGCCTATAGTTGGACTCGATTCGACCGAGTTAACTAGTTTCACTCAATCTGATTGAGTTTGTTCTCACCCAAGCTTTGATAGGCGGGACCAAGGTTGTCCCTCCGCACCCTACCAAGATAATATGTGCTGCTCTGCTTTGGCAGATTCAACAGCAACATGTGATCGAGGTAGTGATGGGTATCATCGCTTGTTAGGCATTTCGAGAATGAGTTGATTTGAATTAGATCGAATCTAATCGCAAGAGAGAGGGTGTATCATATACACAAGGCTCTAATTATTTTACTCTAGCATGCATCACATACAAGCAAATAAAATAATTTAATTTGTGATTGGATCATGGCCCTACTACGATCTTCTCAAGCCAATGAGAAGATCGGACGGTCAACCTAGGGTTTCGCTTCTCCAAGCTTCTCCTTTGACCGCCACGTGTCATCGGCTCCCTCCATAACTCCGTCTTCGGATAGACCGCCCACCGTCTTTGTAGCGTATATTACAAAAATAAGAAAATACAGAAATAAATAAAAGAAGCCGACTCGCAGGTCGCATACACTATACAACACGCACAACCACAAAAACGGTACGCAGACCGTAATATGAATTACAACACATTCCAATCATATTGGGTTTTTATTGGGCCATGATCATCACAAATCCATACATAATTCCAAATTATGTATTTTAAATAAATTTCTATAATTTCCGACAATTTTACAATATTATGAGTTACACTTCCGTAACGGTCCCGCTACACAATTTTCGGGCACGATCGCGGGACAATGCCCCTCGCGGGGTTAGGGGCAGCGCCCCTACTCGCGAAATGAATTTCGCGAGTGTCCCAAAATCACCTTACAGCAACTTAAGCCGCTGTCCCAAAAAATTATAGCGAGATCTTTCCGTTTCGGAAAGTTTTTCTCGATCGGTGAAGCCTACAAGTGTCCGAACACTTGTTGCTTCGACTTCATGAGAAAAAATACCCATAAATTCTATAAATTTCGAAAAATCACAGAATATTATTTGTCTGTAAATTTTGTATCTAATACAAAAAAAAACAAATTTAAACTCGTACAAGGTTCGGACGTGGCTCTGATACCACTGTTAGAGATTCTAGGCCGCAAAAACCGCTTTTTGCGTTGCGGAAACCCCAGAATCTCGGCCACGGATCCGTGCGAACTTATAAAATATTTCGAGTACAAGTTTAATTACTAAATCTACACTAGATCTACATGATAGAACCATTACCCTTGTTGCGTAGCCCTTCGATTTCCCGCTCGTCCAATTGCCGCCGGATCTCGTAGAGTATCAAAGCAGACACTCCTCTAGAAGTATCCACACAGGACCTTGGAGAATAGGTTGTGCTAGCAACCTTATTGCAACCCCTCGTTGCGAGAAGAAAGAGCAAAACGAAAAGAGATGCAAGATAGCCTTTTTTTTCGTGAGAAGAAGAAGGAGCAAGAACACACACGAGAGCCAAATTAAACCCTCTCACCCTCTTCTTTTCCACGCCACCACACAACCACAAAAGGCCAAAATTAATGCAAAAATTAATTGACCATTAATCACCATTAATTCCCAATTAATGCAAGATTAATTAATCAATTAATCATTAATTCTTGCCATAACAAGTAAACTTGCCGTTTACTTCATGCAAGCTTGCATGTGGCTAGCCAAACTCAAGTTCAACTTGAGTCCAACTCAAGTACATGTAATTCGAGTCTAGCTTGCATGTGGTTAGACTAATCCAAGTTCAACTTGAGTCGAACTCAAGTACATGCAACTTGAGTCTAACTCAAGTGTGCTTGCATGTGGTTAGATTAATCCAAGTTTAAGCTCCTGCATCCAGCCATATGGCTTAATTTGAGTCTAACTCAAATCCAATTTGAGTTTAACCCCAATGCAACTTGAGTCTAACCCAAGTCTTGGTCATCCCAATGCTCAATTGTTCTTAATTAAAAGAACTCATCTC
Organism: Boesenbergia rotunda; assembly: GCA_024364735.1. Classification (NCBI taxonomy): domain Eukaryota; kingdom Viridiplantae; phylum Streptophyta; class Magnoliopsida; order Zingiberales; family Zingiberaceae; genus Boesenbergia; species Boesenbergia rotunda. Next base: position 110,949 of record JAGFNQ010006206.1, on the reverse strand, counting down.
CAAATAGAATGTCCTTTTTCGTGTGTGACCTATAGGTTCTTGTAACGTTGGCAATGTCTCTAAACACTTTTAGAGACATAAGCAATGAGCGGTATCTAGCAACACATCATTGCTACCCAAGTTACAAGAATGTTGAGATCCAACATCACCTTGTGACTAATAATTGTGACTCTCACAATATATGATAATGTCCCTCTATCCTTGATATCTAGATTGACTCAATTGAGGCATAGACCGTGTCATCCTCGAGTCAATCTATATCTTGAACTCCAAGTAGACTCACACTAATCAAATGAGCTCAATATCTCATATTGACTCACTTGGGCATGGCCATGCACTTTGTGGTCTAACTCTATCAAGAATACGATATCGCTCCCGTCATATAGGAGGGATAGATCCCATCTACATCACTCACATCCCTCTCCATAATTTGTTACATACCCAGTAATCGCCTTTATAGTCCACCCATTTACGGGTGACGTTTGACGAAGCCAAAGTACGTAACTCCTTATGTAGGAATCCATGGTGACTTCAGGTCCAAGGATTAATAGTCATACTAATAGCCACATGAGAAAGTATATGACACTCATATAACGATCCATGATACTTTCTCATGGCGGGTCATTCAGTATACATTCTCCAATGCATACCCATGTGTCAACTTGATATCTCTATATCCCATGACTTGTGAGATCAAGTCATCATGTTGACTTACATGCTAGCCTCTACGTATTAACATTGTCCTTGAATGTTAATACTTGACTAGGAATTATTTAGAGTAGTATTCTCTATATCATCTCACTATCGATTCAACTAATAGATTGATATAGATAAGAATCTTCTACTCAAGGACATTATTATGCTTAGCTATTCGGCACAAATACACGTAAGTATAATAACCATAAACATGCCTTTATTTATACACAGGAATATGATACAAATGAGTCTATATAATCATCACATGATTGGCTCTAGGGCTNCGGTTTTGACATCCATCTGCCAGATCTCATAATCGTGGTATGCTGCAATAGCAAGCATGATCCGAATGGACTTAAACATCGCTACTGGAGAAAAGGTTTCATCATAGTCAATACCATGAATTTGTTTTGAAACCCTTTGCTACCAGTCTACCCTTATAGGTATGCGTAAGTCCTCCCATGTCAGTCTTTCTCTTAAAGACCCACTTACACCCAATGGGTTTTATCCCTTCAGGTGGATCAACCAAGGTCCAAACTTGGTTGGTGTACATGGAATCCATCTCGGATCTCATGGCCTCAAGCCATTTCTCAGAATCTGGGCTCATCACAGCTTCCTGATAGGTTGTAGGCTCATTCTCAATGAGCACAACGTCATTGTCATCAGACAAGAGAAATGAATATCTCTCAGCCTGATGACGTACCCTACCAGACCTGCGAAGAGGTAGGTCTACTTGAACAGGATGTTGTTCCATAACTCCTTGTGTAACAACCTCATGATCCACAACACTTTGTGGTTCCTGTTCAACCTCTATCAAGGCCTCAGTGCTTTGGTCCATATCTTGAAGTTCTTCAAGATCGAACGTACTCCCACTAGTTTTTCTAGAAACAAAATCTCTTTCTAGAAAAATCCCAGTTTTTGCCACAAACACTTTGTGCTGACTGGGAATGTAGAAGTAATATCCTTCGTTTCCTTGGGATATCCTATAAAATAGCACTTGTCGGATTTGGGTCCTAGTTTTTCTGAAACTTGACGTCGTACGTAAGCTTCACAACCCCAAATTCTCATAAAAGACATCTGGGGACTCTTCCCAGTCCATATCTGATATGGTGTCTTTACTACAGCCTTTGATGGAACACGGTTAAGAGTGAAGGCTGCCGTGTCCAGAGCATATCCCCAAAAGGATATAGGAAGATCTGTGTGACTCATCATGGATCGCACCATATCTAATAGGGTACGATTCCTCCTTTCGGACACACCATTCCATTGTGGTGTTCCAGGAGGAGTGAGTTGGGACAGAATCCCACACTCAGCTAGATAGTCACGGAACTCATGGCTGAGGTATTCTCCACCTCGATCTGATCGAAGTATTTTAATACTCTTGCCAAGCTGATTTTGTACTTCATTCTTGAATTCTTTGAACTTTTCAAAGGATTCTGACTTATGTGTCATCAAGTACACATAACCATATCTACTGAAATCATCAGTAAATGTAATGAAGTACCTATAACCACCTCTGGCAGCAACATTGAAAGGGCCACATACATCGCTATGTATAAGACCTAACAAATCGGTTGCCCTTTCGCTGTGTCCACTGAATGGAGTCTTGGTCATCTTGCCAAGAAGGCAAGACTCGCATGTCTCAAATGATTCAAAATCAAATGAGTCCAGCAAACCATCTCTATGGAGCTGAGATAGGCGACTCTCATTTATATGGCCTAAGCGACAGTGCCAGATATAGGTTTGGTTCAAGTCATTAGACTTGAGCCTTTTGGTATTTATGTTATAGATAGGGTTTTCTAAGTCTAGAAGATAGAGTCCGTTCATCAGAGGTGCACTACAATAGAACATTTCATTTAAATAAACTGAACAACATTTGTTCTTTATTATAAACGAAAATCCTTTCTTGTCTAAACAAGAAACAGAAACTATGTTCTTAGTCAGAGCAGGCACATAATAACAATCATCTAACTCTAGTACAAGCCCAGAGGGCAGAGATAGCATATAAACTCCTGTAGCAACAGCAGCAACTCTTGCTCCATTGCCAACTCGTAAGTCCACCTCGCCCTTTGTCAATGCCCTGCTATTTCTCAGCGCCTGCACATTAGTACAAATGTGAGAAGCACATCCGGTATCTAATACCCATGATGTAGAAATAGACAAATTGACTTCTATAACATGAATACCTGAAGTAGAAGTCTGACTTCTCTTCTTCTGGAGATCTTCCATATATTTCTTGCAGTTCCGCTTCCAGTGTCCGGTCTCACCACAGTGGAAGCAGGTAGCATCCTTGGCAACCCCTCCTTTGGGTTTCAGTGCTTTGCCCTTGCCCTTGCCCTTGGCTTGAGACTTTCCCTTGCCTTTGGGCTTGCCCTTACCTTTGTCCTTCTGCACCATCAAAATGGGCTTGGCCTTCTTAAGATTGAGCTCAGCAGTTCTCAACATGCTGAGCATCTCAGGCAGGGGCTTGTCAATTTCGTTCATGTTCCAGTTCATGACAAATTGACTATAACTTTCGGGAAGGGACTGCAAGATCAAGTCTGTGGCCAGCTCTTGGCCCAGTGGGAATCCCAATCTCTGCAGATTCTCTATGTACCCAATCATCTTGAGTACATAGGGACCTACGGGAGTCCCTTCTTGCATCTTGCACTGAAACAGTGCCTTAGAGATCTCAAATCTCTCGTGCCTTGCTTGTCCTTGATACAGTTGACGCAGATGCTCAACCATATCGAAAGCATCCATTAACTCATGTTGCTTCTGAAGCTCAGAGTTCATGGTTGCGAGCATAAGGCATGACACATCTAATGCGTCATCTTGATGCTTCTTGTGAGCATCACGGTCAGCTCGCGTGGCACTGGCAGGAGGTGCCTCGGGAATAGGCTGCTCCAGAACGTACAGTTTACGTTCTTGCTTGAGAACTATTCTCAAGTTCCTGTACCAGTCCAGGAAGTTTGCTCCGTTGAGCTTGTCCTTCTCAAGGACAGAACGCAGAGAGAGAGTGTTTGTGTTCGATGTCATGGCAATCTACAATATATAGAAATGCAGAAAATAAATTATCACATTCCAACTATCATTTAATTAGGCCTTTAATTAAACGATTCTCCCACTAAATTATATAAATTTTGTAGAATCAAGTCATAGATGTGGTCAAACCACACTACAAGATTCTATCTAATTTAACTATAATATAGTGGGACAAGATCCACATCATACTAAGCCTTGAGTTAGCTTTGGCTAAATCGCCCAAGACTTAGTACGATCGGTAGGTAACAATTTACCGATTACATCTCTATGCAACTCTTGTTTATAGGATTAAAATTTACATTTACATAAAAACTTGAGTTAGCTTTGGCTAAATCGCCCAAGTTTTAATATAAATGCGATTTTTATCCTACCTTTCTAACGATTGGAATATGCCTATAGTTGGACTCGATCCGACCGAGTTAACTAGTTTCACTCAATCTGATTGAGTTTGTTCTCACCCAAGCCGTGATAGGCGGGACCAAGATTGTCCCTCCGTACCCTACCAAGATTAAATGTGTTGCTCTGCTTTGGCAGATTCAACAACAACAAATGATCGAGGTAGTGATAGGTATCAAAACTTGGTAGGCATTTACGAGTCGATTTAAATTAGATCTAATCTAATCGAGAGGGGGTGTATCATATACACATAAAGGCTCTAATTACTTTATACTAGCATGCATCACATACAAGAAAAATAAAATAATTTAATTTGTGATTTGATCATGGCCCTACTATGATCTTCTCAAGCCAATGAGAAGATCTGACGGTCAACCTAGGGTTACCTTCTCCAAGCTTCTCCTTTGACCGCCACGTGTCGTTGGCTCCCTCCATAACTCCGTCTTCGGATGGACCATCCACCGTCTTCATTTTAGACATTACAAAATAAGAAAATACAGAAATAAAATAAAAGAAGCCGACTCGCAGGTCGCATACACTATACAACACGCACAACCACAAAAACGGTACGCAGACCGTAATATGAATTACAACACATTCCAATCATATTGGGTTTTTATTGGGCCATGATCATCACAAATCCATACATAATTCCAAATTATGTATTTTAAATAAATTTCTATAATTTTTCGACAATTTTACAATATTATGAGTTACACTTCCATAACGGTCCCGCTACACGATTTTCGGGCACGATCGCGGGACAATGCCCCTCGCGGGGTTAGGGGCAGCGCCCCTACTCGCGAAATGAATTTCGCGAGTGTCCCAAAATCATCTTACAGCAACTTAAGCCGCTGTCCCGAAAAATTATAGCGAGATCTTTCCGTTTCGAAAAGTTTTTCTCGATCGGTGAAACCTACAAGTGTCCAAACACTTGTTGCTTTGACTTCATGAGAAAAATACCCATAAATTCTATAAATTTCGAAAAATCACAGAATATTATTTGTCTGTAAATTTTGTATCTAATACAAAAAAAAACAAATTTAAACTCGTACAAGGTTCGCACGTGGCTCTGATACCACTGATAGAGAATTTCTAGGCCGCAAAAACCGCTTTTTGCGTTGCGGAAACCCCAGAATTTCGGCCACGGATCCGTGCGAACTTATAAAATATAATACGTGTACAAGTTTAATTACTAGATCTACACTAGATCTACATGATAGGGTAGTTACCTTTGTAGCGTAGCCCTTCGCTTTCCCGCTCGTCCAAATGATGCCGGATCTCGTAGAGTATCAAAGTAGATACTCCTCTAGAAGTATCCACACAGACAAAACACCTTGAAGAATCGGTTGTGCTAGCAACCGTATCACAACTCTTTGTGAGAGGAAAGAGCAAAATGGAAGAGGAAAGCACACCACAAAAGAAGTTACTTGCTCACCAAAACAACCATCCACGCACAAGAGGCCTTCTTCCATTTTATCTCCACGCAACCACAAATAGCCTCCAATTAATGCATGATTAATTCACCAATTAATCATCATTAATCCTTGCCATAACAAGCCTCCAATTAATGCATGATTAATTCACCAATTAATCATCATTAATCCTTGCCATAACCACATTGTTGCCATTTACACCATGCATGCTTGCATGTGTCTAATTAAATCCATGTTCAACTTGAGTCTAACTCAAGTAGATACAACTTGAGTCCAACTCAAGTGTGGTTGCATGTGGTTAGATTAATCCAAGTTCAACTTGAGTCTAACTCAAGTAGATACAACTTGAGTCCAACTCAAGTGTGGTTGCATGTGGTTAGATTAATCCAAATACAACTTGAGTCTAACCCAAGTCGTGGTCATCCAATGCTCATTTGTTCTTAACTAAAAGAACTCATCTCCAATTAATGTCCTTTTTGTGTGTGACCCTATAGGTTCTTGTAACGTTGGCAATGTCTCCAAACACTTTTAGAGACATAAGCAATGAGCGGTATCTAGCAACACATCATTGCTACCCAAGTTACAAGAATGTTGAGATCCAACATCACCTTGTGACTAATAATTGTGACTTTCACAATATATGATAATGTCCCTTTATCCTTGATATCTAGATTGATTCAATTGAGGCATAGACCGTGTCATCCTCGAATCAACCTATATCTTGAACTCCAAGTAGACTCACACTTATCAAATGAGTTCAATATCTCATATTGACTCATTTGGGCATGGCCATGCACTTTGTGGTCTCACTCTATCAAGAATACGATATCGCTCCCGTCATATAGGAGGGATAGATCCCATCTACATCACTCATATCCCTCTCCATAATTTGTTACATACCTAGTAATCGCCTTTATAGTCCACCCATTTACGAGTGACGTTTGACGAAGCTAAAGTATGTAACTCCTTATGTAGGAATCCATGGTGACTTCAGGTCCAAGGACTAATAGTCATACTAATAGCCACATGAGAAAGTATATGACACTCATATAACGATCCATGATACTTTCTCATGACGGGTCATTCAATATACATTCTCTAATGCATACCCATGTGTCAACTTGATATCTCTATATCCATGACTTATGAGATCAAGTCATCATGTTGACCTACATGCTAGTCTCTACGTATTAACATTGTCCCTGAATGTTAATACTCGACTAGGAATAATTTAGAGTAGTGTTCTCCATATCATCTCACTATCGATTCAACCAATCGATTGATATAGATAAGAACCTTCTACTCAAGGACATTATCATACTTAGCTAATTGGCACAAATACACGTAAGTATAATAACCATAAAACATGCCTTTATTTATACATAGGAATATGATACAGATTAGTCCATACAATCATTACATGATCGGCTCTAGGGCTCTCACCAACACCAAAAGCCCAAAAACACCTCTGGAACTGATTGTCACCATTCGTGCATAGTGCCACATAAGTTTCAGGATCTTTAGCTCTTAACCCACGCAGATATTGTGGGAGATCTCTGTATGCCTCATCATAATCTCCAACAACCTTTTTCAATGCTTTCTCCCTTGCTATGTATGCTTTTCTGTATGATATCGTCACTCCAAATCTAGCTTTAATATCTGAAATAATCATACTTGGTTTGTATTATTCATTATGAAGAAATTGCTCTTCAACAAAAGAAGCAACAAATGATGAAGAGCATGCATGATGATCAGCACTTTCCCTAACACTTCCACATTGGTGTTCCTTTATATATTTTGTAACAGTGAACTCTACTTCCCCCCTTCCTACTACTCTCCATGTACATGGTTGGTTAAAACACACTGCTTTAACTCTATTTTTCTGGGTGTCAACTGGGTTATATCTCATATGCTTAACCATCGCATGTTTAACAAGTGCATTCTTGAATTCTTCTCTAGATGGAAATATCTGCCCCACAAAAAATTCATGCTCATCTCTTGCCTCTAGCTCTCGAATTGGCCCAGCAAGCAATCGAGAATTCAAAATATATGAATCTTCAGCTAATGGAAACTCCTCCTCTAAGTCACTGTACTGATCTGGGGAGAATTCTAGTACACTTGTACTGGGTACAAATTCTTCTGCATTCCGAATTTCAATTTCTTCCTCCCCACTCCAGGTTAGCTGAAAGATTTCAACTACTCTTGTAGAAGAATTCAAACCCTCATCTTCTATATTATTTGCTTCTTCATTTAGATCAATTGTCAAATTCCTTGTAATGCTATTATCACCATACTGGGAAGATAATGGAATATTATTACTAGCTATTTCTAATCCTTTCCCCGTACCCACATTATCATCAAGAGTATTCTATATCTCAGAGAGAATTTCGTCAACAACATTATCATCCCTGAAAAAAAATTACAATTAACTTTATCAAACTTTGAAATTGATAATAAATGCCCTAGGAGCCCCTGAGGGCCTGAAATCATTTGATTTCAGGCCCTACCAGGACCTGAATTCATTTTATTTCAGGCCCTACCAGGGCCTGAAATCATTTTATTTCAGGCCCAGGTTGGGCCTGAAATCATTACATTTCAGGCCCAAGCCGGGCCTGAAATCATTTGATTTCAGGTCCACTCCGGGCCTGAATCATTACATTTTAGGCCCAGGGCGGGCCTGAAATCATTTGATTTCAGCCCCTTCCTGACCCTGAAATAAAAGAAATTCAGTCCAGGCCCTGGGAGGGCCTGAATTTCTTTTATTTCAGTCCCTCCGAGGGCCTGAAACAAAGTATTTTCGAGGGCCTGAAACAAAATATTTCAGCCTCTCCTATTGCCTGAAATCTAATGAGATCATGCACTCCCAGGGCCTGAAATCATGTAATGCATATCACCCTAAGCCTCCTCCAAACATAAAAATAGTAGAAAGAGTTTATATTGATTAAAACTATATCTGATACCATATCAAAGATGACAATCATACGTACATCCCTATTTCTCTTAGTTACCAATCTGTTATTTCCTTTTTCTCCTACGACAACCTATTTTCCTCAGGTGCTTTGGTGATGAATCGAGTTGTGCAAGGAAGCAATATATACGTACCTTCGTGATCATTCGACTTGTACAAAGTAGTAATATATATATTGGCTGAGAAAAAATTCGACTGCTACCCATCCCGAACCACAAATTATTATTTTAATGATAAAGTGGTTCGGTTGTCTCGAAAATATTTTTGATAAAGCTATTCATTGGCGGGAGGGGTATTTCCGTAACTTCACCATATGGGATGCGCCCTTTGGTATAATAGAAACCATGGTACTCTTTTCAGTAATTACGGATAGTTGGATACGCCCTTTGGTAAATTGCCGTAAAATAAATTAAAATTATAAAATAATTTCAACTTAGCTGTTGAGTAGCCTGAGCTGCCTTGTATGCAAACTCCCGAGTTAGATCTCCCGAGCTGAAATTCTCGAACCGGACTTCCCAAATTGGATTTTCTGACCCAGAGTTTCCGAACTGATCTTCCCGTACCGGATTTCCGCAACCGGACTTCCCGAACCGGTCTTCCCGAGTTGGAGAGGAAGAGTTGTTGAGGCCAGCGTAATGTAGTTTCCTTGAAACAGATTTGTCATCCTCCAACTGTGCTTCGAGGTTACGATGGGCGTATGTTTCCTAGCGGGACCACGGGCATAAGGAAGCACTGGTTGCTTGTGATGAACTGAAGAAGTACTTGATAGCTAACACGGGTAATCCACCGAGCGGGGAACACACGGAATGGTGGAAGACAATTGTTGCTCTATCTATCTCTTTTGCTCTCGGTCACAACCTCTTTATATAGGGCTTAGACCTAATCAGCAATTAATGACCGAATGAACGTCATTTATGACTCATTAACCATCGAGATTCAAACGTTTGGAGGTTACAGATTTTGCATTAATCAACAGTTAATGCATATGTTATATTTAAGCAAAAAATTTCCGAGGTAGCAAAATGTTGGTTTATTCGCTTAGATAAATTTTGCCCCGACCGGTCCAGCATTCGACGCACGCAAGTCGTGCACGCACATAAGTTAACTTGGTTCAGTACAAATCCGGGCCATGGATTTGTACCCCCCTGCGCACCCACACATGAGAGAGAGAGTCTCTCCTCATACATTTGCTCACAACTAACATACTTGTGAAACAATTTAAACCAACCAATATGCCTTAAAACTCCCAATGTGGGACTAAAGTCCCATTCACAATGGAGCCTTTTTCCTCTCTACCTGCCTTTCCATTCACTTGTATCCAACAATCCCCCACATGAATGGAAATAGGGTATGTGATAGCATTCAGCAGTTAAGTCCAGTATAGGACTGGTAGGTTTCACCCTTTGAGCCTTCCCTTGTGAAGATCTGTTTGGTTACTGGCTGACAGTAGACATGATTTTCTTGAATTGTGTTGTCGTTTGTGTAAACATTGACATATCTCACCTAGGACTCTCCCTGATACACCTCAGTTCTCATGAGTGTATTCATTCTTGGCCATGAACATGCCTGATTCTACGAGAAGTTCTAAGAATTGTGCCGTCAATTTTCTTCAAAGCGTCTCACTTCTTTCTCACATAGGTGATTTCATAAGAGTTTTCCACATAACTCTATTGAATCATTAAAAGTCACATGCTTAACCTCCATCCTTCACTATTCCAATGGGTCATTCCCTCACAGTAAGCAAATTTGTCAGTGCAGTTAGGTTGTCCCTTTGAACCTAGTTCTTAGGATTTCCAGTCTGCATAGGTTGAGTTTTCTTTGCACCAACATTTTCTACCGACATCAAACCCTGATGAGCTTGCAACTAACTCTCGATTTAACCCTTTGGTTAGCGGATCCGCTAAGTTATCCTTTGACTTCACATAGTCAACAGTGATAACTCTAGTTGTGAGTAGTTGTCTAATAGTATTGTGTCTCTGACGTATATGTCTAACCTTACCATTATACAGATGGCTTTGTGCCTGACCAATTGCCGATTGCCTATCGCAATGTATGCAAATTGTCGGCACGGGTTTCGGCCATCTTGGTACATCTTCTAAGAATTGTCGTAGTCATTCAGCCTCTTCACCATATTTGTCAAGAGCTACAAACTTAGACTCCATCGTAAATCTGATTATTACGGTTTGCTTAGAAGATTTCCATGAAGTGGTTGTACTTCCCAGAGTGAATACATATCCACTCATCGACTTTAAGACTTTTATGTCAGATATCCAACTCGCATCACTATATCCTTCGATAACAGTAGGATATCTCATATAGTGCAGTCCGTTTCTACGAGTATATCTCAAGTACCTCAGTACTCTTGTTATCCCTTTCCAGTGCTCAACACCAAGTTTACTCGTGTATCTACTCAGTTTACTTACTGCGTAGGCTAAGTCTAGTCTTGTACAATTTATCAAGTACATCAGACTTCTAATCACCCAAGCGTACTCTACCTGAGAGATACTTTCTCCTTGATTTTTCGATAGATGTTGGCTTGTATCTATCGGTGTTCGTGCCAACGCAGTATCTCTATTGGGAATTTTTCAAGAATCTTGTCCACGTAATAGGATTGACTAAGAACAAGTCCTTCTGCTGTTCTAAGAATTTTGATTCCTAGAATCACATCAGCTAGGCTGATGTCTTTCATGTCAAATCTTGAATTCAACATGTCTTTAGTGGATTTGATTATCTTATCATACTCCCAATGATAAGTATGTCATCTACATAAATTTCTCATGTCACGACTTTGGAGCTTGTTTCAAGCCGTATAACGACTTCACCAATTTGCAAACCTGGTTATTCTGTCATGGCACAGAAAACCTCTCAGGTTGCTCCATGAAAATTTCCTCTTCTAAATCCCCATTTAGAAAGGCTGTCTTTACATCCATCTGATGTATTTCCAGGTTCCATAGAGCAGCAATAGCCAACAACATTCTAATGAAAGTTATTCTCGACACCGGAGAATACGTATCAAAGTAATCAAGGCCTTCTCGTTATCGGTAACCTTTAATTACCAATCCGGTCTTATACTTGTTAATTGTGCCATCTGATTTTATTTTCTTCTTGAAAATCTACTTGCAACCTAATGGTTTACTCCTCAGAGGAAGATCCACAAGTTCCCGTGTGTGATTTTGCAAGATAGATTCTATCTCAGATGCAATTGTCTCTTTCTAGTGAGGTCCCTTAGAAGAGTTTACTACTTCTGAGTAGCTTTGGGGCTCACCTTCCAGTATGAAAGTGATAAAATCTGTTCCATAAGATTTTTCCACCCGAACTTTTTTACTTCGCCTAGGTGCAGCCTCAACTAGTTTATCATCATCTTCTTTTTTCTAGTATTTCATACACCCATTTTGAGGAGCTAACATCCTCTCGGGTCTTTTATGGAAACACATGCTCGAAGAATGAGGCATTTCTCAATTCTATTATCGAGTTCTTGTATATCTCTGGTAATTGTGACTCATATACACAAAACTGATACGCACTGCTGTTATGTGCATATCCGATAAATATGCAATCAATAGTTTTTGGTCCTATCTTAATCCTTTTCAAATCAGACACCAAAACTTTGGCAAGACACCCCCACACTCGCAAATATTTATAGGATGGTCGTTTTCCATTCTATAACTCATAAGGGCTCTTATCTATTTTATTTTGAGGGACCTTATTTAAAAGGTAATTAGTTGTTAACACAGCATCCCCCCACATGGAATCTGGCAGTTCGAAGCTCAATAGAAGAGCATTCATCATCTCCTTAAGAGTTCGATTCTTTCGCTCAGCAACTCCATTCTATTGAGGTGTATAAGGAGCTGTTGTTTCGTGTCTGATCCCATGTTCAGCACACAACTCAGCGAATGGTAATACATATTCACCGCCTCTGTTGCTTCGAACCACCTTAATCTTCTTATTAAGTTGGTTTTCAAACTCATTCTTGTAGAGAATCAATTTCTTTATAGCTTCGTTCTTACTTTTGAGAGATACACATAATAATATTTTGTGTTATCATCTACAAAAGTAATGAAGTACCTATTCCCACCACGTGTCGGTGTACTTTTTAGATCACATACGTCGGTGTGAATTAGGCCGAGTGGTTCGTTGCTTCTTTCAACGTGTTGAAAGGATGACCTTGTCAATTTCGCTTCAACACAAGTCTCACACTTGTGTTTTGGGTCAAGGTGAAATGTCGGTATGCTTAACATGTTTATTAATCTACGTAACACATCGTAATTCACATGTCCTAGTCTACCATGTCATAAACATAAAGACTCAAGCATATAAGTAGAAGAGCATTCAATTTTATTTATCTTAGGCCTAATGGTCATTACACTGAGCTTAAATAGCCTATCAGATACATAGCCCTTTCCCACAAACATTTCATTCTTCGACAGTACAACTCTGTCTAACTCAAACATAATGCGAAAGCCATGCTTGCTTAATAATGATCCGGACACTAGATTCTTTCGAATCTCCGGAACATACAACAAATTGGTTAGAGAGAGGTTCTTGCCCGAGGTCATCTTCAACACCACTTTTTTTTGGTACATGACGTCCGAGGTTGCCGAGTTCCCCATGAATAGCTTGTCTCCACTAATTTCTTCAAGGTTATGGAGCAGTTCCTTATTGCAGCACACATGTCTGGTGGCACTAGTATATGTTAGTAGGAGCCCTAGAGTCAATTATGTGATGATTGACTAGGGACATTTGTATCATATTCTATAATTAATAAGGCATGATTGGTTATTATACTTACTATGTATTTGTGCCAAATAACTAACTATAATTAATAAGGCATTTGTATCCTTGGGTATTGGGTTCTTATCTACATCATATCGATTGGTTGAATCTGTTGGATCGAGAGAACCGATAGAGGGGGGGTGAATATCGGAAAACGTTCGGATTTAAGAAATAGAGAAATTACGCAGCGGAAATTAAAACAAACAAACGCAAACACCAAGTTTTTTACTTGGTTCGGAGCCTAGGTCGACTCCTACTCCAAGGCCCATGGTCGTTGACCGTTTACTGCGGGCAATTCTATATGTGCGCAAAACGGTTTACAAATAGATTTACAATTGCAGTATAGTAAACACAAAAAGGAAATTGCTCTTCGTTACCGACGTATGGTGTGGAATGTTTCTCGGAGCAGAGGGATGTCGTCGGCGCTTGTATCTCGAGTCGGGAGGTTTCTGGAGCAGAGCGCGGGAGCAGAAGAGCGTGATTGCGTTGAATGAATTGAGTGTTGAACCCTTGGGGTCGAGGGCCCTTTTCATAGCACCTGGGGGCGCCCGGAACGTCAGGGGCGTCCCCCCCACGTGTCAGCCGATCCGAGTTCTTCTCGGTCAGCTCTGATCCCTTCAAACTCGGGATCAGATCTTGACTGGGGGCGCCCGGGACGCTGGGGGCGCCCGGATTGACCGGGTCAACTCTCATCCGTTTGGCTTCTCGCTGGCTTGCTTCGTTGGCTTCACCTGGGGGCGATCGGGAGCACGGGGGCGCTCGGGAGCAGGGGGCGCCCGGGAGCACGGCGGCGCCCTGCCCATAAGCTATCGAAGCTCACCTTGGTTTACTTTGTTTTGTGTTCACCTTGGGGGTGCCCGGGACACTCCGGGCGCCCTACTCAGACTTTGCCTCACTCCTTTGAGGCTCTCTGAGCTGCAGACACTCGTTCCTTCGGTCCTGCATCCAGGGTTAGTCAAAAACAACATAAAGCAATTAATATGTTAGTTTATACAGCCTTAGCTGTCTTGGTTCTGACTTTGGGCCTCCAAAATGGAGCCCTAGGTCGAACCGACGCCTACTGTTCCCTAGTCGGGGAACGCGTCCTCACCTACTCCTCTCGGTAGAATGTACCTGATGCCAACCGGCTCCTCCGATTGGACTTTTGCCCAACAGTCCTTCGCCAGGCGCCTAGCTGTCCTTCGCCAGGTCTTCAGTACCAAGCTGCCCTTCGCCTGGTGCCAGCTGTCCTTCGCTAGGGCTTTGTATCCTGGCATTCCTTCGCTAGGTGCCTAGCAGTCCTTCGCTAGGGCTTTGTATCCTGGTATTCCTTCGCCAGGTGCCTAGCAGTCCTTCGCTAGGGCTTTGTATCCTGGCATTCCTTCGCCAGGTGCCTAGCAGTCCTTCGCTAGGGCTTTGCCTGCACACTTGAGTAACATGTTAGACAAACAATATACCTTAACTTTTGAACCCTGTTGCCATTATCAAAATACAGGTTTGACTTGGGTGCTTTCTGCACCAACAATCTCCCCCTTTTTGATTTATGGCAACCCTAGTTCAAAAAGTTAAGTTAATAAAAAATAAATTTTTGTTCCCTCCCCCTGGAAGGAATCTCCCCCTAGATATTTCAAAAATTCATGGGGTTTTTGAAAATTAATTTCTAAGTCTAAAGATTGATTAATTTTTACTTAGAACAGTTTTTTTTTCAAGATATATTTTCCAAAACAAGTTTTGGAAAGTTTATGTTTATATACTTAAAAAAAACTTTAAGTTGAGCATAAAAAATTTAAGTACTTAGAAAAATTTTGCAAACTTAAGTTTTGAGATACATAGAAAAGTTTTGCAAACTTAAGTTTTGAATTACTTAGAACAATTTTGCAAACTTAAGTTTTTAAATATTTAGAAAAATTTTGCAAACTTAAGTTTTGAAATATTTAGAAAAATTTTGCAAACTTAAGTTTTGAAATACTTAGAAAAATTTTGCAAACTTAAGTTTTGAAATACTTAGAATAAAGGATAGAGTTTGACATTTTGAAAAAAAATTTATATAAGAAATTTTAGAGAATTTTAAACTCTCCTTTCCTCCTTTCCTATCTCTCCCTCTTTGCCATATATCAAAAAACAAATAAGAAATTTTAGAGAAATATAGCAGAAACAGGATGATTGCATAAAAGCAAAATAATAAATTGCACTATTTTGCTGTACTGACCCAATTCAAGATATGAACTAAACCAAATTAGTTTCTTTTAGGGTCCTGTCTAACCCAATTAGCTACTTACTAACTGTTATTAAATAGTAGTTTTTGCTGGAGTTAGTCAAGTTAAGTGTTCTGTTCAAGTTAGATTTTCTAAACTTGACATTTAACTTGATTACTGTGTTGTTTGTATTTAGTGTCCCAATTACTGCAGATGTACTGACTTAAAGCATCTTAAATTAAGGCAAAGACCTAAGCATCTCAACCCTTTCTAAGTTATCAATCAAAAGAATCCTAAGGTGCTTGTGAGATGCTGGCTTCTAAATCAATAGGTGCATGCAGTTCTAGGGTTAGGGCCTAGGCTAAGTCCATTTGCGAAAAAACCCTAGTTTTGAAGGGGGTAGTTTTAAAATAAAACTAAGTCAAAAAATATTTTAAAAATTTTCAAAACTAAGTTAAAATTTGATTTTGAAAACATTTAAAAAAAACTTTAAAAACTTGTTTTAAAAACATTTGAAAATTTTAAGGGCTGAAGTAGTAAAAAAAACCAAAAAGCAGAGTAAACCTATTCTACCAAGCATAGCAAAGATCAGATACTCAAGTCAAATAAGTAGTCAAACAAAATAGGTTAACTGGTCCAACAGAGGTCCAATAGAGTCAAACATGAGTCAAGTTTTAGTTACTTAGTACAATGGTGACAATAGTCTAACTATGAAGAAGGGCCAGGGTGGTCAGATGAGTCAGGCTGCCATGATCGAAATAGTGCCATCATCTCAGTGTATCGTGCATCAGCCACCTCTCAATCGGCTCTACGAGCGTCCATCTGCTCGATGTGATAGGCCTCGACCTCCTCTCGGAGACTGTGGATCTCCGTCTGCATCTGTGTGAAGCGCTGGTCGATGGTCGGTGGTGGAGGCTGATCTATATGGTCGTGTATCTCTGCTACGAGATCAGCAACGTCAACGTCTACCTCCTCGTCTGAGTCGATCGGAGCCCCGGCTTGCTGTCGTCTCCAACTCAAAACCCCGATGGCCGATACCTCTAGACCAGTTAAAGAGAAGTTCCTAAATCCTATCTCATCAAAATCGGTCATCACGGTTATTTCACCCACGGTAATGTCACGACCGTGGTGATGAACGAGGGAGGTGATGATGTGGCAGAATGGAGTGCGCACTCGTCCCTGGGTTGTAACACTGGACGCATGCAGAATAGTATGAAACATGTGTAGCCCAATGTCAATGTCAAGGTGATGGATCAAGGCATACAGAAGGAAGGCATGAAAAGGTCGCATGGTCGCGACATCTCTAGTGGAGAGTGGTAAGATACAACAGACCAGGACTTTGTACAGGGCGTAGTCCTGTGCCTGAAGGTCAACGGACTGGAATCGTCTATCTGCGGGGAGTCTAGCTTCCCTATAGAAATAGGAGTGAAGAGTGTCTAAAGTAATGTGAGAGTAGGGAGGATCAAATGGAGGATTCCTAGGTGGATAGCAACAAAAGGTGGACTGGGAGGGTCGTAGTCCAAGGAATCGGTTTAGCAAGGTAGGAGTGATCGACAAGGGTATCGCTTGAACAGTAGTGTTAAACATGAGATCGTTCTGTCGAACTATGTTATTATAAAATTCTGGACATAAGGATATGTTAATGGTATGAGTGCAGAATACTAGATTATCTAATTGATAAAAGTTTATAACATTCATGGCTAAGGGACATGATTGGGTAAAGAAATGTCTATTAAGATAGCTTGTTTTAATAGGCTTGTAAGTTGTTCGAGCGAACTTATTACACAGTTCTAGAGTCGGCAACCTAGGGTCGGGACTCGGTTCGGTACCGGGGTTCGTTTGGTTTGCTCGGCGTTTTCTAAGTTGAGAGACATGCATTTATAAGAAATGAATTAGGAAAATAATCTTAAATGCAAAAGGAATTAGGAAAGTAATTCTAAATGCATAAAACAAATCATACCGGGGAGGCATGGTTGAGATTGAGGAAGCACAAGTGTCACTTGATCTTCTTGGAAGGAAGGGAGGAAGGAGGATGGTTTTTGGTGTGGGAAGAAGAGGGGGTTCGGATGCCTTTTTATAGGCAGGTTATTGGGGGCGCCCGGGAGCTCCCGGGCGCCCGGGACAGTGGTCTCTGCCATGGCAGAGACTGGGGCTGGTTGGGGGCGCCCGGAGCGGTCCGGGCGCCCTGAGTCAGGCTGTTTTTGCAACTTTTGCTGCATTGACTGCAATGGGGGTGCCCGCGTGGTTCCGGGCACCCTGACCAAGGGATTAAAGGCAGTTTTTTGCCTTGAGAGAAGATAAAGTCATGGGGGGGCGCCCGAGGAGTCACGGGCGCCCGGAGTGTATAGAAAGTGACAAATTTGATGTCTTGTCATTGTTTGACCATGGTTTAGTTGGTTTGACCATGGTTTGACTATGTTAACCATGGTTTGACCACTTTGACCATGGTTTGACTGCGTTCTGAACTACAGGATTAAACCATAATATAGATATTAAAGAAATTACAATTGAGTTTAATTTTGCTGTCTCACTTAATCTAGGGTTTTCAATCACGTTAGCCTTATAGGTTTTGTGAGACAGGTTTTGAAAATTTATTTTGAAAAATTATTATTCATTTTGAAACACAAAAATAATTTTGAAAACAATTGAATTTATTTTGAAAAGAATGTTTAAATCTACAAGTAACTGAAAATTTATGTTAGATTTGAATTTGACAAAGAATAATTTGAATTTGAATTTCAAAATTTGGCTTCCAGGTCTTAGCGAGGCACTAGACCTTCTTTGGCCGTAGCCTTATTGGATCATCAACCATTTCCTTGACAAAGCCTTTTAATGAAATTTCATTTTCAAAATTAATCTTTGAAAAATTCTGGTCTAACTAGTTTGGGTCTTGGATCGGTAGCTTCGGCTAGTTTCACCAGTCTAAAGAGACCAAGTATACTTGACCTTATTAGAGTTGGTTTCCCTAACGTACTATCATCTCACCTCCACCCAATACTATGTTGTTTCAGTTAAGTTTGTTCAGTCCTTAAACTAACCATTCCTAAGTCTAAGCATGGTAAATTGCAGAAATTAAATAAATAATCAGTCAAGCAAATTACAATCAATAATTAAGTTTTATCTAACAATAAAAATAGTTTTTAATTTGGCTCCCCCTGGACTAAAGCCACGGTAATGGTTAGGCAAGATGTGAATCTTGTCCTTGGGGATCCAATACTGATTTGATCCAGTTGGTTTGTTCAGGTACAGTTTAGGTACCCATGCCTGAACTTTATGTCTGGACTGGTTCAGTACAGCAAAGTAGGATCTTTGTCGAGACTTGGTTCTATAACCTAGTCCGGATCGATTTAGAACCGATTTCTGTTTTCCAAGAATCATGTCAAGATTCTTGGAACCACAAATGAATCATTCTAAGGCTAATCTAAGATCCTTAACCTGAGTTTCAGGGAGGAGTTCTATTTCTCAAGTTTTTCAACTTGAGTAGAGGTTCCTTCTTGAACCTTCTCAGTTAAGGGTTTAGGGTCAGCTCTCTCTTTCAGGAGTTTTACTTCCTGTTGGAGGGACTCGACTCGGAGTTTGGCTTTCGCCAAATCTCGAGAAAGATAAGCAATTAATTCACTTAACTGACTTCTAGTAAAATCACTTACCTTGATTTCGCCGTTTTCTGAAAATGTTAGTCTGCCGTCGTCCTGTTCCGATTCTGACTCGGTCCCGATTTCTTCCGAGGCGGTTAGTGCAAGCAGGTTCAACTGTGGGACTTCTTCTTCGGAGGAGGAGGAGGACTCGTCCCATGTTGCCTGAAGTGCTTTTTTCCTTCTATTCTTCTTGGTCTCCTTTAGGTTCGGACACTCTGTCTTGTAGTGACCCTTCTTCTTGCACTCGTAGCAGGTCACGTTGGGCTTGTTCTTTTCATTTGCGGGTTCAGCCGGTTCATCCTTTCTTCGGTTGGCTTTCCGTCTGTTGGTTTGGTTTTTTAACTCCTTGTAATAGTTTCGGGTCAGTCGTACCAGCTTAGGTCGATCTCCTTCTTCGTCTTCTGAGTCTGAGTCTGAGTTAGACTCGGGTTCAGGTTGATGCTTCTTCTTGGTTGTCCTTCCAGTTGTACCTGCAACAAAGGCAATACCTTTCTCGGCCAGATTGCAGTTAGTCTGTTCGTGTAACTCTAATTCAGAGAACAATTCATCTAATTTAACTTTTGAAAGGTCCCTTGAAACCTTGTATGCATCTACCATAGATGCCCACAAGGTGTTTCTAGGGAAAGCATTTAAAGCGTATCTTATTAAGTCACGGTTTTCTACCTTGTGACTGATGGTGTGCAGTCCATTCATCAATTCCTGGATTCGGGCATGAAGCTGAGCTGCTGTTTCGTTGTCGGTCATTTTAATTGTATACAGCTTGTTCAGGAGGAGATCCCTCTTGCTGATCCGAGTATCCGATGTTCCTTCGTGCAGCTCGATCAGTTTCCCCCACAGCTCCTTAGCATAGTTGAAGGGACCCACCCGGTTCAGCTCCTCTTTTGTTAAGCCGCATTGGAGGGTCTGGGTCGCCTTTGCATCCGATTCAATTTTTCATTTCAGAGCGGTGTCCCACTCTGTGTAAGTCTGAGGTACTCCTTCAGCATTTCTTGGAATCTCCAGTCCGGACTGGATGATTATCCACATGTCCACCTGAGTTTTCAGGTGGACCTCTATTCTGCTCTTCCAGTAGGAGAAGTCCTCCCCACTGAAGATAGGTGGTCTTGCGGTGCTGAAGCCCTCTTGCATGGCCATTTTATCTGAAATGTAAACTAAGCAAAAAAAGGAATATCCCAAGACTTGGTCTTGGATTAGTAGTGCGGGATAAAGAGAAAAAAATATTTGTCGAGGGGTGTTGCACCGACCTCGATTAACGAGAAGAAATTAAAAAAAATCGTAAAAATCTGAAAAATTCTCAAATTGGTGCACCAAATTTGAGCTTCCCCGCTCTGATACCACTTGTTGGATCGAGAGAACCGATAGAGGGGGTGAATATCGGAAAACGTTCGGATTTAAGAAATAGAGAAATTACGTAGCGGAAATTAAAACAAACAAATGCAAACACCAAGTTTTTTACTTGGTTCGGAGCCTAGGTCGACTCCTACTCCAAGGCCCACGGTCGTTGACCGTTTACTGCGGGCAATTCTATATGTGCGCAAAATGGTTTACAAATAGATTTACAATTGCAGTATAGTAAACACAAAAAGGAAATTGCTCTTCGTTACCGACGTCCGGTGTGGAATGTTTCTCGGAGCAGAGGGACGTCGTCGGCGCTTGTATCTCGAGTCGAGAGGTTTCTGGAGCAGAGCGCGGGAGCAGAAGAGCGTGGTTGCGTTGAATGAATTGAGTGTTGAAGCCTTGGGGTCGAGGGCCCTTTTCATAGCACCTGGGGGCGCCCGGAACGTCAGGGGCGTCCCCCCCACGTGTCAGCCGATCCGAGTTCTTCTCGGTCAGCTCTGATCCCTTCAAACTCGGGATCAGATCTTGACTGGGGGCGCCCGGGACGCTGGGGGCACCCGGATTGACCGGGTCAACTCTCATCCGTTTGGCT
Organism: Boesenbergia rotunda; assembly: GCA_024364735.1. NCBI lineage: Eukaryota > Viridiplantae > Streptophyta > Magnoliopsida > Zingiberales > Zingiberaceae > Boesenbergia > Boesenbergia rotunda. Next base: position 89,917 of record JAGFNQ010006206.1, on the reverse strand, counting down.
TCTCGCTGGCTTGCTTCGTTGGCTTCACCTGGGGGCGCTCGGGAGCACGGGGGCGCCCGGGAGCAGGGGGCGCCCGGGAGCACGGGGGCGCCCCGCCCATAAGCTGCCGAAGCTCACCTTGGTTTACTTTGTTTTGTGTTCACCTTGGGGGCGCCCGGGACACTTCGGGCGCCCTACTCAGACTCTGCCTCACTCCTTTGAGGCTCTCTGAGCTGCAGACACTCGTTCCTTCGGTCCTACATCCAGGGTTAATCCAAAACAACATAAAGCAATTAATATGTTAGTTTATACAGCTAGCCTTAGCTGTCTTGGTTCTGACTTTCGGCCTCCAAAATGGAGCCCTAGGTCGAACCGGCGCCTACTGTTCCCTCGTTAGGGAACGCGTCCTCACCTACTCCTCTCGGGAGAATGTACCTGATGCCAACCGGCTCCTCCGGTTGGACTTTTGCCCAGCAGTCCTTCGCCAGGCGCCTAGCTGTCCTTCGCCAGGTCTTCAGTACCAAGCTGCCCTTCGCCTGGTGCCTAGCTGTCCTTCGCTAGGGCTTTGTATCCTGGCATTCCTTCGCCAGGTGCCTAGCAGTCCTTCGCTAGGGCTTTGTATCCTTGTATTCCTTCGCTAGGTGCCTAGCAGTCCTTCGCTAGGGCTTTGTATCCTGACATTCCTTCGCCAGGTGCCTAGCAGTCCTTCGCTAGGGCTTTGCTTGCACACTTGAGTAACATGTTAGACAAACAATATACCTTAACTTTTGAACCCTGTTGCCATTATCAAAATACAGGTTTGACTTGGGTGCTTTTTGCACCAACAGAATCGATAGTGAGATGATGTAGAGAACACTACTCTAAATCATTCCTAGTCAAGTATTAATATTCAAGGACAATATTAATGCATGGAGACTAGCATGTAGGTCAACTGATTACTTGAGCTCACAAGTCATGGATATGTGATATCAAGTTGACACATGGGTATACATTGGAGAATGTGTACTGAATTGACCCGCCATGAGAAAGTTTCATAGATTGTCATATGAGTGTGATAAACTTTCTCATGTGACTATTAGTATGAATAGTCCTTAGACCTGAAGTCACTACGGTTCCTTACATAAGGAGTTATGTACTTTGGTATCGTCAAACATCACCCGTAACAGGGTGGACTATAAAGGCGATCACTGGGTATGTAATGAATTATACGGAGGGATGTGAGTGATGTAGATGGGATTTATCCCTCCTATATGACGGGAGTGATATCTGTGGGCCCCTTGATCAAGTAGGACTACTAAAACGCATGACCATGCTCAAATGAGTCAATATGAGATATTGAGCTCATTTGTTTGAGTGAGTCTACTCGGGGATCAAGAAACACAAGATTGACTGAGGATGACACGGTCTATGCCTCATTGGTCAATCTACATATCGAGGATAGAAGAACAAGGTTATACATTATCATAGTCACGGAGGTTTAGTCGGATCTCGACTTTTCTTGTTACTTGGGTAGCAATGATGCATTGCTAGATGTCGCTCATTGCTTATGTGTCTAAAGTGGTTTATACACATTACCAACATTACGAAAATCTATTGGGTCACACACTAAGGATACGATGCTTCGGAGATTAATTGATCTTGGTTTGACTAAGATTTGATTCGAATTGGATTAATTGAGTTAGACTCAAGTGAATCCAATTAGATTATGGGATTGAGTCTAATTTGAGTTAGACTCATCTAGATTAAACTCAACTACTTAATTATGGATAATATTCATTAAAGGGTTTAATAAATATTATTTAAGAGGATGGCTAAGAGACATTCTATTCATTAGATGAATAGAATTTTAAGAGTCTCAAGGAATACCAAGAGGCTTGTTATTCATTGGGTTTTATTAGCATTAAGATGAGAGGAGCTCAAGAGATGAGTATAAATACCCCCCTTGTCAAAGGCTAGGGGGTGCATCTCTCTTCCTCTTCTTTCTTCCTCCTTGTCCATAACTCCCTAGTGGAGGTTCTTGTGCTTTGCGAACCATCCCAAGTTGCTAGCACAACTAAGGTGGTTCTTCTCCGAAGCGTAGATCGTGTTCGTGTGGATATGCATAGAGGCACAGACACTTGAACGTGCAAGAGATCCAGTGAACCAAAGGACTAGCGGGATAAGCGAAGGGCGCGCGACAAAGGTATTCCTATAAGATAGGAATTGTAGATCACTTTGTATGAGTTTTTCTTTCGCATGGATCACTCGAGGGATCTTATTTCCACTGTGATTTTAAATGTTTTTACCTATAGATCCCTACAGTATCAATCCACCATTGTCGCTGGTTTGAACTCACCAGGTTCAATTCGGAGACCACGGCACAAAGGTTTTTCATTTCTGGTCCCTGGTTCAGGTTGGCCATGTTAGGATGTATACTATAAGCCTAGCTTTTGTATGAACATATATTTTGGAATAAGAATCACAGTGGTCATGTGTTTGCATTTTATATTTGTTATATATATGCAATTGTCCATTACTTCACATTGTAGATATCATGGTGTGTGGTGCCACACAGAAAATCATGTTATCAGTTCCTTGTAAAGTATAAGTAGTGGTTCACAACCGAGATGGATTTGGACAAACCATTGGAAAGTGTAATTTGGTATTAGTCTATCTTGACTATAGAATTACACTAGTACATTTTGTGTGTATTGAGCAGGACCGATTTGAGGTGATTCGATTTATACTGACTATATAATTGAACAAGAACTCGGTTATTATGGATGTACATGCTCTTATTCCCGATATAATAACGGGCACATATACTTAATATTTATTTCTTTAATTTACCAATCAGCGAGATTTATTCATTAAATCAATATGCCCGATAAATTGAGAAATAATATTATTTATATGGTCTGTCATTGATTATAGAAGAAAACTGTGTCCTAATTATTTAGGTTGATGATGCCCCCTTGAGGTGCTCATAAGGATTATCATGTAAATCCTGCAGGTGGACTTGGTCCGACATGATAATGAAGTTGAGTGGTACTACTCTTGGAGTTAGATGTTAATTAATTAAATCGTCAGTAATTTAATTAATTGACGGGCATACGATATCTTAAACACGAGGAGATAATGTACACATAATAAGAAGGAGCCCATGTTTTATTATGGGGTTGGTGCGGTAGTTCAATAATAACCCTTTAGTGGAGCGGGTTATTATTAACGGGTCAGGTTAAAGATCTGCTAGGAGACCATAACCAGCTCCTCCTCATGGTCCATATTGTAGCCTATAAATACCCTCATAAGCCATGAAGGAAAAACCCTAAGCCTATTATTTTTCTCCCTCTCTCTCTCTCTCTCTTGAGGTGTGCGGCGCCGGCTACAAGCAAAGGGGAGGGGTGCGACTAGGGTTTAGGGAGAAGGAAGAATCCTTTCCTCTTGGGCGTACGACGCAAGGTGCTCGGGTGGCTAGCTTGTGCAAGGGAGAAGGAAGAAGGAGAACATCTCCTTCCTTAGAGGCTTGCGGCATCTCCTTCCTTGGAGGTGGCGCAAGGAAGAAGGAAGAAGGAGGAGGTTTTTGGTGGTTTTAATTATTGGAAGATCGTCGCCCACACGACGTCCAAGAAGTAGGATAGGAATACAATAGAAGATCAAGAGATATAATCTTGTTTTCATTCTAGTTTAATTGTATTTTGTTTTTCTCTTGGATCCCGAAACAAACCCAAGAACCAGTGATCCAAACTTCATCTTCTATTCCGCTGCTAATCGATAAAGGAGTTTGATTTCTTGAACAACAAGTTTATTCAAGCGATCACTCAATCGAAAAGCATGATGATGAAGTAGGTCGTTCGGGAAGTTTTCTTTCCCTATCCAGATTAGTTCTAATTTATAGATTTTTTAATCTAGGGATATAGTGAGGAATCCCGAAACCAACAATTGGTATCAGAGCGAGGTTTCCGGTTCTGTGTGTTTTGGATTCGGTTACTTTTATGCTTTTCATATATAATTTATGTCGGATAATAGTAGGTTATGCTATTGGCTAACTTTGTGGTTACAGGCATGAGATCCAACTATTATGGCTGTGTGATTGTGTATGATGATTGTGTGATTGTTTATATGAATCCTCGGGGTTGACGAGGCCATTTGTGTTTAATTGTAATTAAATACGGCAATGTTAGCCGCTTTGTTTTAATTTACTTTTCGATCTAGATTTTATGTAGACTCCTTTGTGGAGTATAGGATCGATGGATATAAATTAAATTTTTTTCTCGGCTTGGTTCTTTGCTTGCGCGGCTAGAGGAGGAGACGAGATGACAACACGACTGGAGGCGTATTGGAGAACGGCGGAATCTACAAAGTCATAATAGTTGGAAATTTTATTTTCATATTTATTGCTTGCTGTTTAATATGCTTGTTGTGGATTGCTTGAAAAATTCCTCATTTTAAATTACTAAGTGGGAGAGAGAATCTTTGAGTCCCATGGCCTCCATTACTGGTTTGAAAAGTGATGCATTCAAACTTGCATGTTGGCTCTGAGTGCCTTCCTCCACATTGGATGAGTTTGTTTTGTGGATCACTAGGTCAAACTTCCTTTTGGATGATTTTAGGAAATTATTAGGAGCATGTGATCTTCCCTATCGGAAGGGACACAATTCTAGATAATGGACTTGGTATCAAGTAATGGTGTACACTTATATACAATTAATAGTATCCTCCCTATCGAAGTCACTGTTATTATTTGTATGGCCGAAGATAAACCAACTATTAATTTTATTTGTCAAAAAGTAAGGTTGACAATATAATAAAATTAATGAGTAAAACCTCCTCCTACAAATGTTTGAATTAGTATACGTCCACACTATCATGACATACGAAATTCATGGTGTTTTGAGGTGTTGGTCAATTTAAAATTTTATTGTTTGAGGAATCAATATTATTTTAAATTCTAATGTTTTGACCAATGTGATTCTCAGAATTTCATTATGGCTTTCAATCCCCTTGTTGTGATTTTAAAAGAAAACAAACTTACTGGTCCGAATTATATTGATTGGAAAAGGAACTTGGATATTGTCTTGACTGCTGAGGAGTACAAATTTGTACTCTTTGAGGTCTGCCCTAGTAAGCCCAGAGATGATTCTAGTGAAGAGGAGAAAGAGAGCTATAGGAAGCGGGTAAAGGTAGATGAGATGGCGTGATGTTACATTTTGGCTTCCATGTCAAATGTACTACAACATCAACATCAGACCTTTGCTACTGCCTATGACATGATGCTCAATCTCAAGGAACTCTTCGGACACCAGAGTAGGGTTGCCAGGCAAGAGACCATGAGAAACTTGATGATGACCACCATGGCTGAGGGGACACCCGTAAGGGATCATGTCCTCAAGATGATGGCTCATTAAATGAGATAGAGGTCCTTGGAGCTGAAATTGACGGGGAAACACAGGTCGATATCATTCTCCAGACGCTACCTAAGAGTTTTGAACAGTTTTGCCTGAACTACAACATGAACAAAAGGTTGTATTCGTTGGTGGAACTACTGACAGAACTCCAGGCAGCAGAAGTGTTGTTTCGTCAAAGTGCTCAAGTTTATGTTGCTCAATATGTTTCTGCTTCTAAATCGAAAGGCGGAAAGAAGAAGAAGAAACAAGTTGGTTCAGCAAAGAAAGCGGCTGGATCTCAAGGTGGAGTGAAGAAGCTGAAAGGCAAGTGCTTCATATGCAAGCAGGTTGGACATTGAAAGGCGGACTGTCCCCGCCGAAAGGAGAACAATAAAGGTATATCTTTTTTATTAGTTGTTGAAATATATTTAACGGTGTTATCTATTGGTACCTGGTGTGTAGATACGGGAGTCACTAATCATGTCTGTAATTCATTATAGGGGTTTTAGGAAACCAGACGACTATCTGAGGGCGAGATTACCATCTACATGGGCAATGCTACGAAGATGGCGGATATTGCAGTGGGAGATGTTCATTTATGTTTTGCTAAGAATAAATCCTTGATTTTGAGAAATTGTCTTTACGTACCTTGTTTTAGAAAGAATTTGATTTCAGTTTCTAAATTATTTATGGATGGATATTCTGTTTCTTTTAATGACAAAGTTATTATCAAAAGGAATAGGGTGATTATCTGTTCTGATGTGTTGGTTGATAATTTGTATACTCTTAATCCAATAACTCCCACGATGCAAATGGAAATTAATAACACATCTTCTAATTCTAATAAGAGAAAAGAACCTTCGAAAATGAACTAAACATATCTTTGGCAACTAAGGTTGGGTCATATTAACTTGAGTAGAATTCAAAGGTTGATAGCCGATGGACCTCTGGGTTCATTGGTGGTGGAAAATTTCCCAACATGTGAATCTTGCTTGGAAGGAAAAATGACCAAGAGACCTTTTAAAGCCAAGGGGTATATAGCCAAAGAAGTGTTGGAATTAGTTCATTCTGATTTGTGCGGTCCTATGTCTATCCAGGCAAGAGGTAGCTTTGAATATTTCATCTAAGTTATAGACGACTAATCGAGATATGGATACATTTACTTGATGTGCCGCAAGTCTAAGTGCTTTGACAAGTTCAAACAGTACAAGACTGATGTGGAGAAACATCATTGTAAAAGTATCAAGACACTACGGTCTGATCATGGTGGTGAGTACCTTTTGGGAGAGTTTAGGAGTTACTTATCAGAGGCTGGGATTCAATCCTAATTGTCCACACCTGGTACACCCCAGCAGAATAGTGTGGCGGAACGAAGGAATAGGACTCTTATGGAAATGATTAGATCGATGATGAGTTAGTCTGAATTACCGAATTCATTCTGGAGGTATGCTCTAGAAACAACAGTGTATATTCTGAACTTGGTACCTTCTAAATCAGTACCCTCTTCTCCCACAGAGTTGTGGAATGGGCGTAAGTCTAGTCTGAGACATATTCGGATTTGGGGTAGTCCAGCACATGTGCTGAAGGGAGACACTAATAAGTTGGAATCTCGTACAGAAGTTCGCTTGTTCGTAGGCTATCCTAGAAGAACGAAAGGTGGCTTGTTTTATGGTCCTAAATATCAGAAGGTAATCGTTAGCACGAATGCCCGATTTTTAGTAGAGGACTATGTAATGGACCACAAGCCCATGAGTAAGATTGTTCTAGAGGAAATAAGAGGGGAAGTTCCTACTTCAGTACCAACGGGACAGGATGATATATCACAAGTGACTGCATCGCGTGTCACAGATGATACATAGGTAGTACCTCGTCGTAGAGGAAGGGTCGTTAGGCAACTTGACAGATTCATAGTTTTCGAAGAGTCTTCGGACTTCGTCCTTGGTGAATATGGATCTGATCCTTGTGTAGGACCGATGCCGTCGATAGAGGGGGGGTGAATATCGATCGTGAAAAAATCTTTCGGAATTCTTCGTAAAACTTTCGTTCTGGACTTAGAATATTAGTAGCGCAGCGGAAAATAATTTAAAACGAAAAAACAAAGCAAGACAGTGACACAGCGGATTTTTACTTGGTTCCCGACCCCCCAGGGTCACTACATCCAAGGCCTATGCACGGGAACGCCCGTCCACTATTGGTCTCCTTCCCGGACTTTCCGGAGGCAGAGAAACCCGACTTACAGTGCAAGTTTACAATCAAAAGGTATGGAAAACTAATTGCAGTGTAATTAAAGCAAACCGAATAGAACAAGTTTGAAGCTTGGCCGATCTGGACCTCCGAAGTGCCGCGCACTTCCTCCTGGAGCCTCCCGGTCGTAGAGCCTCATTTCTAGCGCATTGCCGTCAGTCAGAATGCTTGGAATGGTTCTTGGAAGTCATGTCAGAAGCAGAGGGGTCGAAGCCCCTTATATAGGCCTCCTGGGGGCGCCCTGGACGTTGGGGCGCCCCGGAAGACTCGGTCAAACTTTATCCCTGCGCCTACTTCGCCGCAGCTGATAACAGCTTTGAACAGGGCGCCCCGGACCTCCCGGGCGCCCTCCTGAGCGCTTATCTGCATTTCGAACTTGAAACAGCACAAACATTTCGCTTGGTGCCTAGCAATCCTTCGCTATGTCTTCTATGCCTAGCAGCTCTTCGCTAGGTCTTCTATCCCTAGTAGTCCTTCACTAGGTGCCTAGCAGCCCTTCGCTAGGTCTTAGGGTTATGATACCTAGCAGCTCTTCGCTAGGTGCCTAACAGCCCTTCGTTAGGTCTTAGAGTTTCAATACCTAGCAGTCCTTCGCTAGGTGCCTAACATCCTTTCGCTAGGTCTTTAGGGTTCCGATGCCTAGATTAACTAGGACATTTCTTCAACTTAGGTTACTTCACTTTTGCTCCCCTTTGTCTATTCATTGTATCATTGACTTAAGTGTATTGTCAAACATTAAAACACTTAAAGGAGAACATCATTTATGCAACTTGCACCAACAATCTCCCCCTTTTTGATGTTTGACAATAACTTAAGTTAGATTGGTTTAAGGGGCTACCTTACCATCTTTGGGATCAAACTAAAGCGTGACCTGACCTTAGTTTTGAAAAAACATTTTGATCAAATGGTCCTTTGGTAAGAGTCCAAAAAAAATTTCTAACTTAAGCCACACCTCTCCCCCTTTGTCATACATCAAAATAAACAGAAATACTTGCACCAACAATGAGAGTATTTTTGAAAATACTTAGTATAAGATTTTAAAAGCATAGCATAAAACTAATTCTTAGTATACTTTGCCGGATTTTTGAAAGCACAAATATTTTGAAAGATGATTTTTGAAGCATGCAAGTACTTTTGAGAGTATAGATTGAGCAGTTTTGAAAAATACATATTTTTGAAGAAGGATCAGAAAAATAATCAGTAATTTTTGAAAAATATAAGTGCCTCTGAAAAATGTATTGAGTTTTTGAAAAAAATAGATACTTTTTAAAAGATACATTGAATATTTTTTTTCAAAATTAAGTACTTTTGAAGGAATATTTGGTTTTGAAAGACATAAGTACTTTTGAAAACATAATATTTGACTTCACTTGGTTAATTTTCCAGTCTGACACTATCCTGGGAACCCTTGTTGACTACAAGGATATTTTCCTAAGTGTCCTGGGAATTTTCCAACCCAAGTAAATATTGTTAAAAAATTCATAAGTCACAGAATAATAGGATGTAAGTTAATTTTGAAAAATGTAAAGATTTAAAGTGATAATACTTGATTTGGTTTATCTTCCAGTCTGACATAATCATAAGAAACCTTGTTACTACAAGAACATTTTTCTAAGTGTCTTGGAAGATTTATCAAACTCAAGAGATTATTTCAAATTGATCAAAATCAGATAATAGTAATTTTTTTTTATAGTATTTTAAAATAATACTTATGTTTTCAACAGGATTTGAAAGATACCGCGCATGAAAACACTTTAAATATTCAATAATTCTTTTAATTTGACCTCCCCCTAAACTTGACTCAATCCTGGGAAGCTTGTTGACCACAAGTACTCTTCCTCTGAGTCTTAAGGTTTGAATCAGATCAAAAGAGTAATCTATTGACTTTTAAAATAAATAATTTAACACTTGTCAGAATATTGACTCTATAACAACCCGGAAAATTCTCTTAATATTTTCTGAAAATATTGAGCATGTCTAGATAATTTTCCGAAGGACCTAGAGGCATTAATACGAACATTGGCCTAGGAAATCCATGTTTTCTCATTTAAATTGAGGAAACCAAGTGTTAATGGGCCTTATATGGGCTTCCTAGTACTATGATTATAGGTGGATTTTTAGGAAGAATTAGTATAAATATAAATATGAATTTATTTGGGCACATTAACATGATTATGGGAAAGTATTAGCCTAACGTTCCCATCTAAATTGAGGAATTTGGTACTAATGGGTTTTAAATAGGCCCAAAAATGGGTATTAATTAGGTAAAATTAATATAAATATAAAAGAATTTTATTTAGGAATATTAGTACAATTATGGGTAATTTTAGGGGGGATTTTCGGAATTTAAGAAAATAAAGTAATAAAATAAATGAAATGAAAATCAAAATAAAAATAAATGTGCATGAGCCAAGGATAGAACCTTGGACCTCTTGTACAACCATGAATGCTTTAACCAACTCACCTAGCAAGGAATTCTTATGAGTAATTGAAGTGGAGGATGGTTAAGAGGTAAAAGGAGGTGAAGGGTCATGGAGAGGCTCTTCATTGGCCTCCTTGATGGGTTATAATGAGAAGAGTTTTGGGAGTTACTTCTTCTCTCAATCAATTGCATTTCCTCTCCTCTTCATTCCTCATTCTTGCCGAGCACCAAAGGGAGGAATTCCTTGGGGAAAACTTCACAAGAGGTCTCATCTCTCAAGATCTAAAGTTCCTACAAGGTGACAAGGACTAGTTGTGGTCAAGAGATACCAAGTCCTCTTCCTTCTCCTCTTTCAAGGTTTGAAAAATCAAGAAATCTAAGGTAAGACTCCCTCACCTGTGGTATAATAGTTATCTATGATTTCCATGATTTTTAGTATGATACATGGGTTAGTTTTTGGATGTGATGTTGAAAGGAAAGAAAAACCAAGGTCCTTAAGTTTATGGATTTCGGCCAGCATGATTTAAAAGCCTATAAATATTCTAAAAATCTTGATAATGTTGTTTAATGTTCCCTTATGATTTTTAGTAAGTAGATATAATTTTTGGGAATTTTTGGAGTACCCTAGGACACTCTAGGGTTTCGGCCAACATGAAAGGGACAAAACCAAGGTCCCTATGTTTATGGGTTTCGGCCACCATGACTTAAATGTATATAAATATGTTAAAAATCATGATAATTTTATTTGATGTTCCCTTATGATGTTTAAAAGTTAAGTATAATTTTTGGGAATTTTTGGAGTACCCTAGGACACTCTAGGGTTTCGGCCAACATGAAAGGGACAAAACCAAGGTCCCTATGTTTATGGGTTTCGGCCACCATGATTTAAATGTCTATAAATATGTTAAAAATCATGATAATGTTATTTGATGTTCCCTTATGATGTGTAGAGGTTAAGTATAATTTTTGGGAATTTTTGGAGTACCCTAGGACACCCCAGGGTTTCGGCCAACATGAAAGAAACAAAAACTGAGGACCCTGAGTTTAAGGGTTTCGGCCATCATGTTTTAAAGGTCTATAATTATGCTAAAAATCATGATAATGTTATTTAATGTTCCCTTATGATGTTTAGAAGTTAATTATAAATTTTGGGAATTTTTGGAGCACCCTAGAGGCCCATATGGTTCGGCCAACCCCAAGGACCCAAGGGTTAGGGTTGAGTCTTTAACTTCAAGCATATGTTTATGTGTTGCCATGATATAAGGATGAAGGATGGTGATTATGTGAATTTTCACGTGGCCTTGGGACTCCACAAGTTTCGGCCAATAAGGGTTAATAGGATAAAAGTTAAGATTTATTTCAAGTAGGGGTCCCAATGGCCCTATGGTAAGATGTGATTTATGTTTATGAATGATATGCCATGTTATGAATGATATGCCATGTTTACGAATGATATGCCATGTTTATGAATGATATGCCATGGTTATGCATGATATGCCATGTTTATGAATGATATGTCATGGTTATGCATGATATGCCATGTTTAGGAATGATATGCCATGTTTTAGGATAATACGAATGTATGTCATGCTCTATGAATGATGTGTACATATGCCATGTCTAAGAATGAAAATGATGAATGACAAGTATGATGAATGAAAGATGATGCTTATGTCTTTAAGGCATAAATATGCTAAACGGCACGGTCGATGGTCGACGGTACGACGGTCGAGAGGACCGATAAATGGGCCGGTAGACAGGCCGAGCCGTAACAAGTTATGCTATGATGAGTATGCCAGGAATGTCTTATGAATGATGAAGCATGAAAAGTATTTTACTTTATGTATGGGCTTGTACCGGACCGAAGTATGGGTCCAAGGGATGGGCACCTTAAGAACGCCCCGGTTATGGACTACCGAAGCTGTCCACGGTTCTGGCACTACCGGAGCTGTGCAACAGGGATGGATTCCTTAAGAAGCGCCTCGGTTCGGGGACTACCGATTATGCTGTCCTTACCCTAGTAGGTCGGGGCTAGCTACCTCGGATTTACTAGGGATGCGCGCTATGATGTATGTATGTGGTACAAGCCGGGGACCCCAAATGTTATGATGATGATGTTTAAGCATTTTCAAAGTATGTTTTAAAAGTTAAGCATCTTTATGTAAATGCATTCCACCCATGCATTCATACATGATATGCATTATGTTACGATAAGGATGTCTTATACTTATGCTTTACAATAAAAGATATGCATGAATGATCTATGTCAGGATTATGTTAAGAAGATGTTCATATGATAGGATAGAAGATATGCCTATGTTTATGCCATATAGGTTGATTTTTGTTACGTTATGCTATGCCATGTATTATGCCTTGCCACTACGTTTAAGCTTATACGATGTCTTATGCCATGCTAGGGAAGATTATTATGTTATGTTATGCCATGTTTCATGCTATGCTTAGAATGTTAGTATGATTATGTTCATGCCATGTCTCATGCTATGCTACGAATGTTCACTTATGTTTATGATTATGCCATGTCAAGGGTATGGTAAATATGATGATGTTTTATGTGCTTATTATGAAATGACGAATATTTTAGTGAGTAGGAAAGAGTCTTACTAAGCCTGTGTGCTTATAGTCTTCTTTCCTTATACCGCAGATCATGCAAGGGGATAACGAGGAAGCAGCAGGAGGGCCTGAAGTATGTGTGTGATGGTGACTTGGCCCATGAAATCGAATGTGTTAACCGTTTATACTAAGAACTTTATTTTTGCTACCTATATGCTCAAATAGTGACTTATGGAACTTTATGATAAGATGTCAAGTATGATATGATATGAACCTTATGGTATGATGTTAAGCATGTTATGATATGATGTTAAGCATGACGTTCATATGTTAAGTTCCACGTCATTATATTAGGGATGGTAGTAGGGGCATGTATATGTAAGGTTAAAGTTATTCCGCTGCAGTATGATGTTACATGCCTTAAGTATGTCAGCGTAACGCCGCTTTTAAAAAAAAAAAAAAAGTGGGCGTTACAGACTCAGACTCCCCCTAAAACTGACACGTCCTAGGAATCCTTTTAGATCATGAAGTGGACCTTCCTCTGTGTCTTTAGGGTTTATCAAAATCAAATGAACACCAATTTTAAACCTTTTTCGAAAAACTCAAGTGATAACAATTTAAAGCTCAGTTTTCGAGAAGTATTTTCAAATAATAGTGTAGTTTTCGAAAGCCAAAAAAAATGAAAATCCCTCCCGCTGTATCCGATACTGTTTGACTCTATCTAAGTGCCTTAAGGAACTTTAGTGTTGTCCTAAGAGGCTTGTGTCTAATTGCGTGAGTCAAACAATTTTTGAAAAGATATAATTTTTTAAAAACGTATAATATGTATATTCAATCAGACAAGCATGAATTCCATAAAAACATTATTATGTTGAAGCACTATTTTGAAAATATATTTTTAGAAAAATATTCTAACAATTTTGAAAAATAATTTTAAAAAATATTTTTAAATTCATTAGTCCTTAACATCTCACCCATTTTAGATGTATCAATACAACAAGCATGGTTGCCTTATAGGTGTATTGTGAGATACTTGAATTATTTTTCTTAATTTATTATTAACTCTAAGATTTAATTGAAGCTTGTGTTAGATTTGAATTTGACAAGAAGTAACTCGAATTTGAATTTCAAAAATTGGCTTCCAGGTCTTGGCGAGGCACTAGGCCTTCTTTGGCCGTAGCCTTATTGGATCATCAACCCTTTCCTTGACAAAGCCTTTTAATGAAATTTCATTTTCAAAATTACTTTTTGAAAAATTCTGGTCTAACTAATTTGGGTCTTGGATCAGTATCTTCGGCTAGTTTCACCAGTCTAAAGAGACCAAGTATACTTGATCTTATTAGAATTGGCTTCCCTAACGTACTATCATCTCACCGCCACCCAATACCAGGTTGATCAAGTTTCAATTATTCTTTTTCCTATGGCCGTTCTAATATATGCATAAAATTTAAATATGAATGACATGTCATATAAAAAGAAGTAGCAGATGCATGACATGGCAATTATGCATGAGTCAAACAAGTCCAAAGCATTTTATTTAAGTTTCTAAAAATGTATCAAATTCCCGATTTGATACATGTAGTGTGAACCCGCAAATATGCCAACCCACTTTGACATATTTAATGTTATTAATTTTAATTGTTACAGTTTGCGTAAAATTTATTTTAGTTTGAGTTTAAGTTATTTAAGATTTGAAGTTGAGTGAATTGAAGTTTGAATTTAATTTGAAAATTAATTAATTAAGATTGAATTGATTTGAATCAATTAAAGATTAATTTATTTGAAGTAGATTGAATTGATTAGCTTTATTTGAATTAAATTGACTTAATTTAAATTTTAATTGAATTGAATTGAATTTAATTAAAATTTAAATTAATTTGAATTTAATTTAATTTGATTTGAATTTAATTTGAATTTAATTTAATTTAATTTGAATTTAATTTAATTTGATTTGAATTTAATTTGAATTCAATTTGATTTGAATTTAATTTAATTTAATTTGAATTTAATTTAATTTGAATTTACTTTATTTCAAATTTAATTTAATTTAATTTGAATTTAATTTATTTCAAATTTAATTTAATTTAATTTAATTTGAATTTAATTTAATTTATTTCAAATTTAATTTAATTTAATTTGAATTTAATTTGAATTTAATTTGCTTTGAATTTAATTTAATTTAATTTGAATTTAATTTAATTTGAATTTAATTTAATTTGAATTTAATTTATTTCAAATTTAATTTAATTTGAATTTAATTTAATTTAATTTGAATTTAATTTAATTTGAATTTAATTTAATTTGAATTTAATTTAATTTGAATTAATTTAATTTGAATTTAATTTATTTCAAATTTAATTTAATTTAATTTGAATTTAATTTGAATTTAATTAAATTTAAATTTAATTTAATTTGAATTTAATTTATTTTAAATTTAATTTAATCTAATTTGAATTTATTTTAATTTTAATTTAATTTAATTTGAATTAATTTGAATTTAATTAGGATTAAATTAAGATTTAATTTGAATTTAATTAGGATTTAATTAATATATAATTAAGATTATAATGATTAATTAATAATTGTGGGTTTAAATTCATCATTTTCATTATTTCAAAAATTTCTTCTTCATTTTTATCTTTCTTTTCAAGTTTTTCTAATAATTTTGATTTATTTGAATTTTTATAATTTTTATTAACTATGGCCTTTATCTTAGATAGTTCTATGTCCTCCTCAAGATTAGATCTTTCAATATCCTCACAGTAGGTGGAGTAAAATGTGCCATTAATTAAGGTTTTGTAATAATCTTTAATATTATCTATAATTAAATTATTATCTAGGAGAATTTTATCTTCAAAATTATCCTTAGATATATTTTCAATATTTTCAACATTAATCTCTAGATTATTCTTAAGATTTTCATAATTAATTTCTGAATTAATCTTGAGATTTTCAGGATTAATTTCAGATTTATCCTTAAGATATTCAAATTTGAATTCGGAATTATCCTTAGGATTTTCAAATTTGAATTCCGAATTATCCTTAGGATTAATTTTGTCTGAATTAAAATTATCAGAACTAATTTTATCAGAAAAATTATCAGAATTAATTTTATCAGAAAAATTATCAGAATTAATTTTATCAGATAAATTATCAGAATTAATTTTAACAAATAAATTATCAAAATTAATTTTATCAAATAAATTATCAGAATTAATTTTATCAGATAAATTATCAGAATTAATTTTATCAGATAGATTATTAGAATTAATTTTATCAGATAGATTATTAGAATTAATTTTATCAGATAGATTATCAGAATTAATTTTATCAGATAAATTATCAGAATTAATTTTATCAATTTCTGAATTGATATTCTGAATTAAACAATTAATTTCTAATATTTTGATCATATTCACGTTTTGTAATTTAACATGCAAAAATTTAATTTTACTATGCATTAAATCAACTTTATCAGAAAAATTAACTACTTTATCACATGGCAGTGCAGGAACTTGTAAAATTTTTGGAACATACATCTTGCGTACCTTCGCCAGACACTTGTTTTTGTAGTGTCCGTACTTCTCGCATTTGAAGCATCTGATGTGGCTTTTATCTCTCCGGACTCCTAGCACTGGTGTCTCCTTTGCTGCCGGTGATGAACGATTTTTACGAGTAGGGCACTGATTTTTATAGTGCCCTCTCTCCCTGCATGTGAAGCATATAACATGGAATTTAAAATTTGACATTTAAAATTAAATTATATCTGATTCACCCCTGGGCTCCCCCTCAACTCCTGGCGTCGATGCTCCGTCGGCGGTTAGTCCGGTGAAGAGCGGCTCGGCTCTAATACCAATTGTAGGACCGGTGCAGTCGATAGAGGGGGGGTGAATATCGATCGTGAAAAAATCTTTCGGAATTCTTCGTAAAACTTTCGTTCTGGACTTAGAATATTAGTAGCGCAGCGGAAAATAATTTAGAACAAAAAAACAAAGCAAGACAGTGACACAGCGGATTTTTACTTGGTTCCCGACCCCCCAGGGTCAGTACATCCAAGGCCTATGCACGGGAACGCCCGTCCACTATTGGTCTCCTTCCCAGACTTTCCGGAGGCGGAGAAACCCGACTTACAGTGCAAGTTTACAATCAAAAGATATGGAAAACTAATTGCAGTGTAATTAAAGCAAACCGAATAGAACAAGTTTGAAGCTTGGCCGATCTGGACCTCCGAAGTGCCGCGCACTTCCTCCTGGAGCCTCCCGGTCGTAGAGCCTCATTTCTAGCGCGTTGCCGTCGGTCAGAATGCTTAGAATGGTTCTTGGAAGTCATGTCAGAAGCAGAGGGGTCGAAACCCCTTATATAGGCCTCCTGGGGGCGCCCTGGACGTTGGGGGCGCCCCGGAAGACTCGGTCAAACTTTATCCCTGCGCCTACTTCGCCGCAGCTGATAACAGCTTTGACCAGGGCACCCCGGACCTCCCGGGCGCCCTCCTGAGCGCTTATCTGCATTTCGAACTTGAAACAGCACAAACAGGTTCGAATTCGGGCGCCCCGCTTGACACTTTTCTGCCTGCTTTATGTTTTCTGCATTTTTAGTACTGTCTGGGGCTCCCCCACTGTTGGGGGCACCCTGGTTGCATGGGGGCGCCCCTCCTTGTTGGGGGCGCCCCCCTTAAAGCCTGCAAACCATGTTTTTTACCTAGTTTACTTGCTTTGTCTCCGGTTCTTGATACCTGCAAGATACACAAACACAAAGCATAGATACATATAATGTTAGCCTTAAGGACTTGGTTCTGACTTCGGATTTACACGAAACCCTAGGTCGAACCGGCACAAGTTCCCATCCCCGAGAACTTGCCCTTCACCTACTCCTTTCAGGAGACGGTTGCCACCCAGCCCTTCGGGTGGACTTTTGCTTAGCTTCCGATACCTCCGGACCTCGAGACGCCCAAACCCTGACCCGTCTCTACTCCTGTCCTTAGTCATCGCTCAGCTAAGTTGTTTAGTCCCTCGGACCAAGTCTTCATTCCCTAGAAGTCCTTCGCCAGGTGCCTAGCAGCCCTTCGTTAGGTCTTTGTTACCAAGCGGTCCTTCGCCTGGTGCCTAGCAATCCTTCGCTAGGTCTTCTATGCCTAACAGCCCTTCGCTAGGTGCCTAGCAGCCCTTCGCTAGGTCTTCTATGCCTAGTAGTCCTTCACTAGGTGCCTAGCAGCCCTTCGCTAGGTCTTAGGGTTACGATACCTAGCAGCCCTTCGCTAGGTGCCTAACAGCCCTTCGTTAGGTCTTAGAATTTCAATACCTAGCAGTCCTTCGCTAGGTGTCTAACAGCCCTTAGCTAGGTCTTTAGGGTTCCGATGCCTAGATTACTAGGACATTTCTTCAACTTAGGTTACTTCACTTTTGCTCCCCTTTGTCTATTCATTGTATCATTGACTTAAGTGTATTGTCAAACATTAAAACACTTAAAGGAGAACATCATTTATGCAACTTGCACCAACACCTTGGACCTTTGATGAAGCACTCCAAGAAAAAGATGCGGCATCTTGGCAAAAGGTGATGAACTCTGAGATAGAATCTATGGATTTTAAACAAGTCTAGGAGCTAGTAGAACCACTGGATGGTGTAAAAGCCATTGGATGTAAGTGGATCTACAAAAAAAAAAGAAAGGATCAGACGGAAAGGTGGAAACTTTTAAAGCGAGGCTTGTTGCGAAGGGGTATACTCAGAAAGAAGGGATCGATTATGAGGCAGTCTTTTCACCGGTAGTCATGCTTAAGTCTATCTGGATTCTCTTGTCTATTACAACTCATATAGATTATGAGGTTTAGCAAATGGATGTCAAGACAACTTTCCTTAACTGAAGTCTTGAAGAAAACATCTATATGAAGCAACTAGAAGGGTTCATTGCAAAGGGAAAAGAGCATCTTGTGTACAAGCTTAATCGGTCTATTTATAGATTGAAACAAACTTCAAGATCTTGGAACATCTGGTTTGAGGTAATCCAATCTTATGGATTCATACAAAGTCCGGATGAGTCTTGTGTATACAAGAGGAGTGACAGAAACGTAGTGGTATTGCTTGTACTATACGTAGATGACATTTTGCTCATTGGCAACAATGTCAAAGTGTTGTCAGATGTAAGAGTATGGTTGTCCAAACAGTTTGATATGAAGGACTTGGGAGAAGCTGAACATATCCTTGGGATCAAAGTTATAAGGGATCGCAAGAAAAGGATGTTGTGCTTATCACAAGCTTCGTATATTGATACTATCCTAGCTCGTTTTAGCATGCAAAACTCCAACAAAGGTTTTCTACCTTTTCGGCATGGAGTACCTTTATCTAAGGAGATGTGTCCTAGGACACCAAAGGAGATAGAGGAGATGAAGGCAGTTCCTTATGCTTTGGCTGTAGGAAGGCTAATGTATGATATGTTATGTACGAGATCGGATATCTGCTTTACCGTGGGCATGGTTTGCAGATATCAAAGTAATCCGGGACAAGGACATTGGATTGCGGTAAAACATATATTAAAGTACCTGAAAAGGACTAGAAATTATATGCTAATTTACCAGGCAGATCATTTGCTCCCTGTGGGTTACACGGATTTTGATTTCCAATCAGATAGGGATAACAATAAGTTTATCTCGGGTTATGGTTTACTTTGGGAGGTGGAGCTATAGTATGGAGGAGTATTACGCAGAAATGCGTTGCAGACTCCACCATGGAAGCTGAGTATGTGGCAGCCTCTAAGTCAGCCAAAGATGTTATATGGCTCAGAAACTTCTTAATAGACTTAGAGGTGATTTCTGGTTTGCCCAAAGCTATCACAATTTATTGTGATAATAGTGGTGCAGTAGCAAACTCGAAGGAATCACGAGCCCGTAAGGCATGTAAACACATTGATCCAAGTACCACCTGATACGAGACATCGTAAAGCGAGGAGAAGTTGTTGTCGCCAAGATTACAGCAGCAGATAACCTGGAAAATCCTTTCACTACGACCCTTCCAGCGAAAGCTTATGATAGGCATGTTGAGGGGATGGGAATCAGATGTATGATAGTTTGATTGGCAGCATAGTCTTTTAGTATAAGTGGGAGATTGTTAAGATGTATACTATAAGCATAGCTTCTGTATGAACATCTATTTTGGAATAAGAATCACAGTGGTCATGTGTTTGCATTTTATATTTGTTATATCTATGCAATTGTCTATTACTTCACATTGTAGATAACATGGTGTGTGGTGCCACACAGAAGATCATGTTATCAGTTCCTTGTAAAGTATAAGTAGTCGCTCACAACTGAGACGGATTTGGACAAACCATTGAAATAGTTGTTGTGTAATTTGGTATTAGTCTATCTTAACTATAGAATTACACTAGTACACTTTGTGTGTATTGAGCAGGACCAATTTGAGGTGATTTGATTTATACTGCCTAGATAATCGAACAAGACCACGGTTATTATCGATGTATATGCTCTTAATCCCGATATAATAATGGGCACATATACTTGTGCGATCGTTTAGAATCGATAGGGGGGTGAATATCGATAAAATCTTTTTCGGAAAAATTAGAGTAATATGCAGCGGAAAAATTGCAAGACAATGCTAACTCGGTTTTCTTTTACTTGGTTCGGAGTCTAGATCGGCTCCTACTCCAAGGCCCTCGGTCCTTGACCATTTACGTTGGGCAATTCTATATTTCGCAAAATTATTACAAAGTTGAAGTTCGAATACATAATTTAAATACAACACTTAATAAAAAAAAATTATACCGATGACCAGAGAAGATTTGAAGATCGGAGCCGCTGGTCGTCGTTGGCGCTTGAAACTTGAGCATGGAGCATTTGGAGCAAAGCAGTTGAATGAATACGTTGGAAGCAGTTGTATCTGGAAGCAAGGGGGTGAACCCCTATTTATACAGCTTTGTTGGGCGCCTGTGTTGAAGGGGGCGCCTGACACGTGGCCTATTCTGCGCGAATCCTCATCCGCATACTTGGCCAGCACTTATCCCTTCAATTGGGGCGCCTGTATTAACACAGGCTCCTCATTTGCTGACTTGGAGGCTTGCTTCGAGACTGCTTGGAACACCCTTCATCTGGGGCGCTTGTCACCATACAGGCGCCTGATCATACAGGTGCTTGACTCCATTCAGGCGCCTGGGAAGCAGAAAACTCCACCATTGTTCCTGCAACCAAGGTTAGTTCCAAAACACACATAATATATAAGTTATGTCCAGTTATTAACCTGAGCTGTCTTGGTTCTGACTTTGGGCTTCCAAAATGGAACCCTAGGTCGAACCGACGCCTAATGTTCCCTCCTACGGAGAATGCGTCCTCGCCTACTCCACTCAGGAGAGTTTACCTTTTTGCCAACCAGCTCCTCCGGTTGGACTTTTGCCCAATCTTCCGGATCAGGTCTTCATGCCCAGTCCGCGACCAGGAATTATTGCCCAACCCTATGTCAGGACTTAGGTGTCCAGCCCTCGGTCAGGACTTATTGCCCAATTTCTTGAATCAGGACTTCATGCCTAGTCAACCTAGGACTTTTCCTGCGCACTTCAACAAGTTCATTAAATCACAATAAAGCCTTAACTTATGAACCTTTTGCCATTATCAAAACACAGGTGCGATATGTTGGATCGATGCCGTCGATAGAGGAGGGGTGAATATCGACCATAAAAAGCTTTTCGGAGACTCATAGACTTTCGAGGTTCATTCTAAATATAGAGTTAGTAGCAGCGGAAAACAAAAAGAATGAACAAACAATAAAGCGCACACGGGATTTTTTACTTGGTTCCCAACCCCCCAGGGTCAATACATCCAAGGCCTAAGCACGGGAACACCCGTCTACTAATGGTCTCTTTTCCGGACTTTCTGGAGGCGGAGAAACCCATCTTACAGTGCACAAATTACAATCAAAATATATGGAAAAATAAGTACAGAATTGTAAATTCAAACCAAACAAGAGTCGAAGACTCGACCGATCTAGAACTCCGAAGTGCCGCGCACTTCCTCCCGGAGCTTCCTTGGTCGCAGAGCTTCGCCATTAGTGCTTTGTCGACAGTCAGAAGACTCAGAATGATCTTGGAAGTTGTTTTATGAGTTGAGGGGTCAAAGCCCCTTTTATAGCCTTGTATAGGGCGCCCGTGCTATAGGGCACCTCACAAACCTTGGTCAAAGCTCATCCTCGAGTTGAACTCGCAAAGCTGATAAACCTGCCTTATTGGGCTCCTGTATTGAAGGAGGCGCCTGATTCATTCAGGCGCCTGAGTCAATAGGGGCGCCTGTATCAATGGGGGCGCCTGTATCAATAGGGGCGCCTGTATCAATAGGGGCGCCCGGGAAGCTATTTTTCATCCTCTTTGTGGTCGTTTGCCTGCTTTCTCTTCAGTTTTAGATACCTGCAAGATACATAAATATAAGGCAAACACATATACAATCTTAGCCTTAACGAAATGGTTTTGACTTCGAATCTTCATGAAATCCTAGGTCGAACCTGTTGGTGCTTGGATGGCTAGAGAGGGGGGGGTGAATGTAGCCAGACACTAAAATCACTTTCTCTTTGAAGTTTCTGCACTCAAGGGTTAGCAGCGGCAGTGGAAACAATACAAAGCAGAAACTAACAGAGAACTAAAATGAAAATCACAAGCTCTAACAAAGATGATTTACAAGGTTCGGGGATAACTTGCCCCTACGCTTTGGCGTGCCCGTAAGGTGGGCGATCCCTTGATCGTAGGTAGATCAAGTCCCGGAAATTCGGATATCAAATGTCTCCTTCTCGGTGGAGAAACCTCTCCACAATAAGTCTCCACAGAAAGATATGAAGTGAAATCATAGAGACAAAAACAAACTTACAGAGCACAGGGAGAAACGTCTACAAAGCAATACTCACAACCCAGCACAACCTTGGCAAGAGCCTTCACTCAGCTCTCCCATGTCTGCTTGTTGATCGCCTCGAAACGCTTCCAAGTGCTCAAGTCACAGATCCAACAGATCACTCAAAGTGTATGCAAGTTAGCCTGAAGATTCAGAGTTGTTGCTCAAGAGATGGAGAGTTCCTCTTCTCCACTTCGCAAGTCTTCTTTTAAGCATTTGGCTTCTACAACTCACCAGCCTCTGCACATCGCCAGTCACCAAGCGCGCCTCTGCTCACCAGCTGCTCATCTGCAACAACAGTCCCAGCTACCACTGACCTCTTCTGGACTCCCTGAACCCTCTCCAGTCGAGCACCAGGTCAGCTTCCCAGCCATTGCCAGCTCGCGCCAGAAGACGTTGTATCCTGCGAAGGGAAAATAGCCAAAAATGTCGTAGCGAAAGATCCCAGTTGACCCTCCTCCAATGTTTGAATCATCCCTGCATTACCTGCACACTTCGCAGACGTTTAGCAAATGAAACCAAACATGAATCAGTAATAGTAGAGAAAATCAGAGCGAAATCAGAACGCGATCAGAAGTTTGACAGCGTATTTGAATTAAATTTTTCAGCTACTGATCGGTCACCAAACCGATTAGAGAGAACCCTGATCGATCAGGCAAGCTCCTGCTCAATCCAGTGGGTCCCTGATCGGTCACCAGACCGATCAGGGATCGTGGATCGGTCACCGGACCGATCCACAGCATTGCTGGGATTCCCCAGCTTTCGCAGACCAAAGCCCCTTGATCGGTCACCTGACCGATCAGGTTGTGCCCTGATCGATCTGGTGACCGATCAGGTCACTCCCTGACCGATCATGTGGCATCCTGATCGGTCGGGATGAGAAATGTCGGGATATTTGATCGGTTAAGCATCTGATCCATGTTTCTCACACAAGCCTACTGACCTCTCCCTGATCGTTGACCAGAACGATCAGAAACCCAGTATAAGCCTTCTGTTCTCTCCCTGATCGTTCACCAGAACGATCAGGAGCCGAACAGAAACATTTGGCTCTCCCTCTGATCGTTCACCAGAACGATCAGACTTCTATGGATCGGTCACCAGACCGATCCACAACAGGGAGTTCATGCCAACTCCCTGATCGGTCTCCAGACCGATCCAGCACCAACCAAATCAGCCCTAAGTCCAGAGAACAGCCTCCCTAGCCTTCTCTGACTCATTCTGGTCTCAGAGAACGAGCTCACGTGCCCTCTCCAACCAGTACACGCAATGCTCAGTCCCCCGGACCAAGATTTCATGTCCGGCTTCACTCATCAGGACTTCGTTCAACCTAGCTTCCCTCGCTAGGACCTGGCTTCACTCACCAGGGTTTCGGTCACCTAGCTTCACTCGCTAGGACTCGGCTTCACTCACCGGGATTTCCATCACCCGGCTTCACTCACCGGGGTTTCAGTCACCTATCTTCACTCACCAGGACCCGGCTTCACTCACCGTGGTTTCCGTAACCCTGTTTCACTCACCGGGACCCAGCTTCACTCACCGGGGTTTTCATAACCCGGTTTCACTCACTGGGGTTTCCGTAACCCGGCTTCACTCACCGGGAGTCGTGCCCAGTCCCCGACCAGGACTTAAACCAGACTCATCTTATTAACCTAAACTCAAATCGGTGTCAACACCAAAACAACAATCAGGGTCAGACTGCATCAACAATCTCCCCCGTTTTGTTGTTTGACAACCCAATTTTAAGTTTAGGTAATTGAAATCAATTGTAAACAAATTTCACTATCGTAGGAGAATCAGAGTCCTCTCCCTACAATAGTTATACTCGTAATCATCCTAAACTCCACTAACCAAACTCTCCCCTTTTGTCGAACACTGAAAAGGGTATAGACTGGTTGTTAAGTTTAAAAAGCCTCCCCCTCAACCCAGGGTGTTTCCCAAAACAAACATGGTATGNCCTCATGAGTCTCGGTGCGCAGGCAATGATAGAAAAATGAACAGCATTGCCTTACACTCAAGGAAGTCCCAAAATGATGAAGTGTTGTCAGCCGATGAAGAGGACGTAGCATACATGGTAAGAAAATTTAAGAAATTCTTTAAATCTAATAAATTTAATAAGATGCAGACCAAAAGAAACCCTCGGAGTAAAACGAAGATAAATGCTATCACTGCGACGAAAAGGGGTAAGTCAGGGAAAACTACCCCAATTAAAGAAAAAAAAGGGGCAACGAAGTCAAAGACTCATAACCTAAAAGCAACATGAGATGAGTCCTCAACAGAAGAATTAGATCTCGAGGAACATGTTGGACTACCGTCGATGGCCACCCACCAAGAAAAAAGCATCGATGAAGGGAGAACCACGTCAAAAGAAACCAGCGATGAAGGGGGAGCCTCCGAATTCGAAAACAACTTGGTAAGTGAGGTATGTTTACTTCCACCCGATCAACTATATTTCGGCATTAAGAAAATGACAAAATCGCTTCGTAAATTAAAATTCAAGAATGTAGATTTGAAAAAGAAGTTGACATCTGTATGCCTAATAGATATGTATGATAAATTGAAATTAGAAAATGAAAATTTAAAGGCTCAAGTTGAAAAGTTGAAAAATTGAAAAATAACCATGCATGTTTAAATTATTTTCAAAATTCAGAAGTTAGATATTATGGAGTACCAAATTGATATTTACGGTTTCACAGGGGCCAAATTGTAAAAGTTCCCAAGACTTATATTCCACCTAAATTTATTATTAATCCTATTGGAAGAACATATATTGGGTCCCAAAACCTGTAGTAAACTGTTAGATTCCATTTATTATTTGTTTGTCAATTATTAATTAATATTTTTTTGGTAATTAATGCTTTATCTTTTTGAAATTCTTTTTTTCGAGTATAAAACTGTTGCAGAAAAATTAGTTTAATATTTTTTGATAATAGAGTCTGCTGTAAGCTATCCACAAAATTTTTTTAAAAATTTTTAACAATTAAACAGATTTATTGTGATTTTTCATTCAAAAGCGTATTTTCAAATTTTAAAAATACTTGCAAAATTAATTTCATCGAATCCGATTTTTCAAGATCTATGGAGTATCTTTCGTGCGTTGAGAAAAATTTTCTAATTTATTTGAAGTTGAAATTAAATTTTAAAATTTTTTTTTTTTAAATTTATCAACTCTGAATTAAAAGTTATTTCCATAAAGTTAAAAAATTGATTTCACTTTGACAATTTTTTCAGAGATGAGTCTGCTAAAATTCTAACTTGGATAAAAAATTTTGATTAATTGTAAATTGTCTTTCGAAAATTGTAGTTTAAATTTTAAAAATAATTTTTGACCAAAATTTTAAAAACTGGATTTTCTGGAAACTAACTATCAAATTTGACATATACTCAAAAAATTTCGAAAATTTTGGATGTTGAAATATTTTTCTATGAATTTTTGTAAGTCTTTATTATTAGTGTTAATTTTACACTTAACATGTTTAAATTTTAATGTAATCAGAGAGAGAGAGAGAAATAGGATTAAATTAAGGGGAGGCTTAATTTCAAATTCTTTTTCTTACATTGTCACATATTTATTCTTGTAATGTTATATATTCTTTTACCTTAACTTAACTCGGGTTGATATATATCAAAAAGGGAGAGATTGTAAGTATCCCAGGTGAGTTTTGATGTGGTCAACCGAGTCATGTTAGGTACTGTTGTGTTTTGATCCCTGTGTCTAAGTGTGCAAGAGCTTAGGAGCACAGAAAGTCGAGCGGAAGACGCAACGATCAAGAAGGATGACACAGAAAGGGAGTCAACAGGTTCGGTGCATCCGATAAACAATGTTGTAAAAATCGGGTTGGGTGGGCGCCTAGGCGCCAATCAGCCCCCAGCCGCTCCGAGTTTGTGCGAATCGGCTGGTTGTGACGGGTGGCCGCCGAGGTGGCCGCCTAGGCGCGACCTGGGCGCCACCCAAGCCATTTTTTTTATTTTTTAAAGAAAATTTGATATAAAAAATATAGAAAAGGTGGGATTTGAGAAGAAAATAGGGTTGTGGACGGGCATATGCATATTGATTGTTCTTGGATATTTATTTGATTAAATAGTTGCGTTGGATAGGTAAGAAATTTTGCAATATCAATTGTTGAAAATATTAAAGGTGCACTTGGTTGACCTGGGGATGTACTTTTTGACGTGAGCATTGGTGCATGGACTGGTGTTCTTCCAAACTACCTGATGAACAACCATCAATTTCACCTTGATATTCATAATAAGCAAGATCATATCAGCAAGCTTATATCTTTGAGGAAGATGTTAAGCATTTCCACACGGTCAATTTAAACACTAAGCTTCTTGTCATTTTGAATTATCTGATTAAGTTCAGAGGAAATATTACTGTCATTTTGTTACTAATCCACTATAGTCAATGTTTAATTGGTTAGTATATACCTGTTTTATTATACTTTTAGTAGACGAAATGATAGAAATATCTTAAGCTAAGGGTCCAAAGGAGAAGCATACATTTATTCATAATACCATTAACTGGACTCCTTATAAACAGTAAAAACGCCTAGGCCCCGCCTAGGCCCCGCCCAGGCCGCCTAGGCGCTAGGCAGTAGTTCTCCGCCCGACTGCCGCCTAGCAATTTTTACAACCTTGCCGATAAACACGAAGGTCTATGGAAGAGTACGCCAGTGGAGCGAGAAGGGCGTACAAGGGACGAGAAACCGAGGGGAAACACACTCGAGGAGAAGACCGAAGGAGGATTCGGGTGAGCCCAACTCTGGAAGGTCCGAGATCACCAAAGAAGATCCGTTGGAGACTGATCAGCATTATACTGACCAAAAGTCACTCGGGCGCCCCTATGCACTAGCGCGCCCTTGTTGCCCGGCGCCCCAGTGCATACAGACACCCACGTAGCCAAAATGATCCGGAAGTAGCCGTTCACGAACGTTGCGAAGTGGATAACCCCTAAGCCACGTGTCAGGCACCCCCAAGCACTCGAGCGCCCCTGTAGGGCCACATTAGCGATCGGATAAACTTCACTAAGGCTATAAATAGACCCCCAGAGCTCAGTTACATTCATTCAATTCACTGTAACGAATTTGTATCGTGCTTTCATTATTTTGTCTTGAGTTCAAAGTGTGTAAGAGACTTCTCTGCCCCAAGGAGTTAATCAAAAGATCGAGCTACATTTTGCCTTGGATTAGCAACCTTCCTGGTTGTAAACCAAGTAAATTGGTTATGCCTCTTTTCCCTTTTTGTTTAGCTTATTCTTATGTTTATCTTGCTTATAACCTAACCTCCACCATTGTTGAGCAAGACCAAAAGATCGACATTTTTTTTCAAGGGCAATTCACCTCTCCCGCTCTTGCCGACCGCAAGATCAATAACACAAGACATGAATCAAGAGGAATATATCACTCCAGTTGTATGGGAGGCTTAACAAGAACATATTCAATAGGATCATAAATAGAGAATGTGACGGTATAGAATAACAAATCATCATTCTCCCCTGACAAGGGCCATCAATAGAGGGAATGAAAGATGTGGGTTCAAGAAAAGTGACATCAGTGGACAGTAGCATCTATATCCTTTTTTAGCCCAAGAATACCTAAGAAAAACACATTTCAAAGATTTTGGATCAAGTTTTGTGACCTAAGGATGAATAACCCTTATAAAGCATACACAACCAATATTCTAGGTTCAATAGGAAATAATGACTTATTTGGAAAGAGAATGTGATAAGGAGTCTCATTATAAAGAACGAACATTGGCATACAATTTAGAAAGCAACTATGGAAACTTCATTAGCCCGAAACCATTTAGGAACCTACACTTGGAATAATAAAGCTATTACAATTTCAAGAAGGTGTCTATTCTCTCTCTAACAACCCCATTTTAGGATGGTGTGTCTACACAAAAAATCTTTGTAAAGATTCTGATAAGCATTCCTTAGCATTATCACTTGGAATAATAAAGCTCTTACAATTTCAAGAAGGTGTATATTCTCTCTCTAACAACCCCATTTTAGGATGGTGTGTCTACACAAAAAGTATTTGTAAAGATTCTGATAAGCATTCCTTAGCATAATCACTTCGTAATATTTGTATAGGAACATTAACTTGACTTTTAGTCTTACCAAAAAAAAGACAAAGAAATGAAAGAAGACAGACATTTCATCAAGTATAATCATGTCATGCGAGTCATCAACAACAGTAACAAATGCCAAAACCTAGGTTGAGATATAATAGGACAAGGTCCCCAATGAATGAACTAATTCAAAAATAGCACTAGCTCATATATTGACTCTTGGACTTGAACTAAGACAATGGTGTTAGCAAACTGACATGATTCGTAATCTAATGATCATAGATTATAAATTTTTGGATAAAGTTTCTTCACGACTGGGAGAGAAGGATGACCCAACTAATAGTGTGCTACGAACGGGGTGATTATTAAAGAACAAGCGATAGACCTTGGTACCTGTGCATCAAGGATGTAGATTCCCCCCATTAATGTCTTTTGCTAGTAATCTTCTTCATCATAAGATTTATTAGAAAAGAATGTGACACGACAATTAAAAGTACAGGTGAGTTTGCTTACAAAAATTAGATTACAAGACAACTAAGGTATGCTTAAGACAGAGTGTAATGGAATTGAAAGAGTTGGAGTAATTGTGTCAAATTCAAGAATATAAGAGGTTGACACCTAAACCGTAAACCCTATAGTAACCGGAGTAGAGATATGTGACTCAAAAGTAGCAAACAAATTAGTACTTGGCATATGATCTCTAGGACCAAAACCAATGACCCATTTGGAGTATAAGGAAACAAGACATATATTTGGTTTAGTTGACTCAGTGATAGAAGTAATTGGTATAGATAAAGATTTTAATGATTCTTGATACTGAGAGAATCTGGCATATTCATCAATAGAGATCATGTCAGCCATATCATCAAATAGTATTAAGAAAAGAAATAAGAGAACTAAAATTGAAATACCAAAGAAACTCTAAACCGGTTATTCAACAAAAAGTTCCACCTGAACCGATGTTGACTCATTCAGGTATGCGAAAATGTTATATGTAGAGCGAACTAAATAGTGACAACCAAAGAGATTTTGGTAATGAACACACTTTGACACACCGACACGTGGGACTGGACCAGAAAACTTGTAACGACGCATGTGGCTCATGCGCATAGATTCGGATAGCTGAAATCTAGGTGATGACAAATAGGCAATTGGTGGTTCCTCCTAGGCCACAACGGCTAATGGAAGAGAAGAATTGTCGACATTAATCAATAATGGAAAGAGGCCAAGGTTTAAAATTTCATCTGGGCAAAATGCGCAAAATTTACTACACCTATCGCCCGGCACCGGTATCGCGGTTGATGCCATAGGCTGCCATGGGTCTTGGAGGCAACACAACCCTATGGTGACCCCCATGGGTCGCGGCGAGGATGGGCGTGCCAACGCAATTTTAATTAAAATTTAAGTTAAAATAAACAAACTTAGGTTAATAATTTCAATCAACTCCTAGCTATAAATAGTATAATTTAAACAAGCTTAATCAAATTCTAATAAAGCTTTCACATTAATTTAGCATATATATTTTTTTAATTTTATTTAAAAATATATATAATAAAAATTTTATTTATTTATTTACCATATAAAAGTGATACGATCTTGTATTTTTAAAAAAAAAATTTAATTTTTTTAAATATTTAGATTAAATTTTTTATTTTTAATTAATATGTTTTATACTTAAAACGAAACTATATCAGCATGGCACGATACAGCCATATCGTTCCGATACTAGATCGAAACCTCAGCACGAGTCAATATTTTAAACCATGGAGGAAGCTAGGGTTTCAAATGATTGCTAGGGTTTGCTCAAACATCATGTTAAAACAATTTAGAATTAAAAACTATGTTGTCAATCTTATTCATGAATCTCATACATATATACAAAGAGTATCTAAACTTAATTAAATGATTACAATTGAAGTAAATTATATCCCTACAATTAAAGTAAACCATATCCCTATTTTCTTATTTCTATTTATATAATTTATCACATCTAGTAATAAGAAATTGCTTAGCAGACCCCACCTAGTGAGATATGGTTCAGTGGTTGTTGTAGTAACAAAAAACTCGCTATGGCTAAGGAGGGTCTCAAGACGTGAGTAAGGAGTTGGTGGGTTATTTGGCTAGAGGAAGCCTTGCCCTATGGTGTGTCTTTATATAGGGATGAGATTAGGTCAATGGTTTGCTTGACTAAGAAACATGTAGTTGAGGGCATTTACTAAGTGGCTCTGTAGCGGAGAATCTAGTAATGTGTCATACACATCATAGAGGTTTACTCTGTTAATCATATTAAAAAGTAGATTGGTCGATTTTAAAGGTGGCACACCGAACACATTGGATGAATGGATGTCAAAGTGAAGTTTCTTAAGCACATTACATCTTGTATCAGCATTGTGCATTATTCATTTGTTTATATTGCATTATTTATCATTTTGATTTATCACACACACGCACATTGTATCTAACATTAATTAAGCAGTGTTTGTTGCGAGAACTGCACACCACTTGAACACCCCCATCCCAACCCCTCTAGTTGAGCCATCATCAATCCTACAAAATCATGGATTAAAAAAGGAGTTTTGTACTCGTATCAATGTAAATGAATGTTCTATTACTAACTTAAGCTTAAGCATTGTGGATCAGCAAATGTGACATGCAATCTAACAAATTTAGATCACATGTTGCAAGGTTAACTATATAATGCCCAGTTATTTAAAAGAATCAACTTACTAAGATCGGCTTGAATTAGATAGGAAATGACACTACAGCTAACTGCATTGGAGCACTAATTTACCCAAATGTCTTTAGCATCACCAAGTCAATCCGGAGTGCAAGGTTAACTTATTCTTCCTAGCGAACTAGATCAATAGAAATTGGATAAGATTCAATCAGATAAAATCAATATGGAATATTGCAAACAATATTGGTTAAATAACTCACAACTCTGATTCTTATAGGTATTTAACAACAATCAAAATGGACCATGAAAAAATAACATTGGATTTGGAAGTCAAAATATGCACCATTAAAGTAAGAGGGCTATTTGATGGGAAAAATCATCATCATTTTGACTACTTCAGTTTCCATATTCCATATCTACATTGCAAATATATGCAATTTCTCAATTGCTTTTAGATTCAATAAGGATGTTATGGACAAGAAATATGATTTGTTACAAACAGAACAGTTACAAATGAAATTATGCAATGGACTAGAGTTAGGCAAAAACACTGCAAGATGCTAGGGGAAATGGATCTACCAATTTGCAGGGAGAAAAAAGAATGCACAATATTTGCTAGAAAAAAAAATATACATAAATTTCTAGGAAGAAAAATTATACACGTGAATTCATATAACATAAATAGATAATCAAAGCCAGAAATATGCTACAACAAGGTCATAACTCATAAAAGTAAACTTCTTGTCACTTACAGGACTATGGGACCCCATGGACCAAGATTCTGCTTCACCCACACTAGAAAATCCTTCAGAATCTGTTGGCAAGCAATATTAAAAGAACTGCCATCAAAACCAGATGTAAACCAATATTCTTAATACATATTTTAAGTAAGCATACCATAACCTTAACATGTGCATCAAAGACAGAACGAACACTTATTCTGGCCAAAAAGTGAACAGAAGCCTAATACAAAATTATAGTCCAAAAGGAGCAAATTAAAATATAATAACAATTTCAAACAAGCACACGAAGGACTGATCGCATTCCACAAACTAGATAAACTAGCATCTTATCTTGACAAGGAACGTCAATGAGAATTGATGAGGGATAAGTGACATAGATTGTTTGCATGTTTTACAAAGATTTCACATAATTTTGATTTCTTTTAGAGGTTGATACACCTCTAATCAATTTAAGTAAATCATGAAGGGATATGAACCATGAAAACATGGATCAACTCCTAGACAAAAATCATTACAGAATTGGACACTATTGCTGACCTTTCTTGACTGGACGAGAATTGTAATAAACTAAACAAAAAAAAACAAATCCCATAGCGAACATTGGCAGCAACCATCAGCTAAATCATGAAGACGAGATCTAGGAACAATTCCGCCATTTTTGTTCCTTTTCAATCATTAAAAATAAAGTTAGGCTATCTGAAGCATCAGCCCAATCACGAAATAGTGGCAATCGTCAGCCTAAAAGGTCAAAGATCAGATCATAGTACATGGGTACATGATCAAGACCCGCAGAAGTCCTAATTGATATCGAAACTGGATGCTACCAGTAAATGCATTTCCCCATATCCCACTCCGAGATGATTCACGCCCAATTAAAAAAGGAGGTAGATGATACGACGCTAGACACCTTCTCGACAGGCAGCGTGATGAAGGCGGTGGCGATGGCGGCAATGAGGAGGAAGAGGAGGGAGACGCGGAAGAGGGCAGACCAGGAGATGGCCATGGATGAAAGTCGTCGGCGCCACGGTCGGCACTCCTCGGCGTCCTCGCTTTCCAGAGCACTGCCCGCCTTCCTCGCCCTCAACCCCCCAATGTTAGCCAGATCTACTCCCTCTTGTTTCCCCTTCTTCGATTTGGGTTCTACCTTGCTATTTTTAGTCGGTCGACGATGCCACTCCTCGCGTCGGTGGTTTTTTTTTCTTTTCCCTTTGATTTTCCCCCTCTTTCTTGGTTCTTGATCAACCGGTCAACCAAAAAAACCAAGGAGTTGTACTGTGTTGGTTTGGCTGCGTAGCGTAGATGCTGCTTTCACCGACCACGCGCTTGCCATCCCGCAATGAAATGCGCACGCCGTCAGGACACTTGCGCGCTTCCAAAGCGCAATCGGGCTGGCGGCCTGCGATCCTACCTAAACCCCGCCCGCCGAATTTGATAGGATTAAGGTTAGACCGTGCCGTGTCACACTCAATCTATGGATCGAACTAAGTGGAGTGAGTGGAACTAGGTGAGGTCAGTTTAGCTCAGCTCCTAAGTTATGCTGTCTCCAGAGAGGAATGGTCATGCTAGCCCTGGCAGAAGATGTCAAAGTAGAGCGTTGCTGGTTGGACTCATCCCCGGAACAAACACAGTACGGGTGCGCATAAACTAGCTATTGGCTGCCTACGATCCTAGGCGCCCCAAGTGAATTTGACGTAACTAAGATCTAGATTAGATCTTATGCAAAAACAAACATATAACGTAGTCCAAAATTCGATCCCTTCTATAGATCTATGCGAAAGGCATATACAAAATTCAATTAAAATGCCTACATTTATTATGTGTACTTAGGCTGCGTTTGATAGGATATAATCCACCCTGTAATGTAATCGAGATTACATTACAAGTTAGATTTTTTTGTTTGGAATCACTTTAAGATTGTAATGTAATGTAATCTCGATTACAAAAGAGGTTGATGATTTGTAATCTGGATTACAAACCAAAACCTTCGTAATCTGGATTACATTACAGCTTGCAAAGTCATTGATCGGGCGGCGACAGTCGTCGATCGGGCGGTGACAGTCGTTGGTCGCCGCCGGCGACCATCGCCGCCGGCGACCATCGCCGCCGGCGACCACCGTCGTCGGCCGCCGGCCGGTCAATGGTCACCGGCCGCCCGGCGGCGGTCGCCGGCGTTTGCCGATCGGTCAATGGTCACCGGCCGCCAGGCGACGGTCGTCAGTCGTCAATCTTGATTACATTACAGGATAGATTGCCCCTCACCAAACAAAAGAATCCAACTTGTAATGGTTATCAAAGATTACATACAACTCATTACCAAACATAATAATGTAATCAAGATTACATTACATTACATTACAAACTTGATTACATTACAGACTGGATTACATTACTCCCTACCAAACGTAGTCTTAGTACAATCTCAATAGTAACTTGATTCGATAGATTTTCACACGATTAGAGTGGTTATGCCTTTAATAGTATCTACACAAACATATTTCGTTCGTCGCACGAACTCGGTCTCCAAGAAGAATCACTTTCGTGGTGTAGCCACTTTACTTGTTCGATCAAGAAAGGGAGAGGATGATGAAAATAATTTTCGGCCAAGAAAGAAAAAAGGAAGAAAGAAGCAATAGTCATTCACAAAAATGACTATACTCTCTTATATTTATCCAAAGAATATCAAAGGTCCTTACCTCTTGATCTCTTTTGCATTAATGCTCATTAATCTATATTAATGTTGTATTCATCTTAATGAATACTCTTAAGACCTTAGGTATTCATCCAATGAATATAAAATATTAAGACCTTTGGTTCACTATGTGGTTACTTGCACAAAGAAAGTTGCGTACGGTAGATAAAATGGATTTTGTAGAAAACAATCTTTGTTTTATGTGCCGACAAGCGGAGGAGACAATAGATCATCTTTTATTTGCATGTTCTTATGCTAGTACCTTATGGTAAAGGATAAAGCAATGGTTGAGCATAAATTTCAGATTTAAGATAGTAGAAGAGCTTCTTTAAGTAATGGGACAACGGTACAAAGGAAAGGTAATAATAGTCAAAGCTAAACACATTGGTGTCTCTAGTGAAATATATCTTATTTAGCGGGCAAGGAACAAATGCAGATTTGAGGGGGCAACAACCAACATAGAGGACACTTTTCAGAAGGTCCATATTCATGTGCACTGGTTCGTGGACCTCACCTCTACATAACCTCATGATAGAGTAAGCAAGTGAAGGTTCCTATGTGTTGTTATGCTCCTGTTTTGAGTAGTTTTTTCCTTTATGTTTGCTATGATTTTCGCCCAATATGGCATGTTTTGTGAGTGCGTTGTGCCCATGTGTGGGTTGTGATTTGTGTGTGATGATATGCCCGTGTGTGGACTATGATTTGTGTGTGATGTGCTGCCCATTTGTGACTGTGATAGTGTGTGAGATGTCACCCATGTGTGGGCTGTGAAGATGAGTAAGTGATGTGAGTTTTTGATGTGCGCCCGTGTGAAGGGGTTGATCTGATGTGTTTTGTTCTCATGTGCTACGTGGAGGATCTCCCTCACTGCACTTTTTAATATATGAATCATTTATTTCAAAAAATATATATTAAGACCTTTGGTTTTCCTCTTTAAGTGATTGAGTCTAATCCAAATGAGTCTAACTCGAATTAGACTCAATCTCATAGTCCAATTGAATTCATTTGAGTTTAACTCAATTAATTCAATTTAAGTTAAGGTTCATCATATTTTAGTCAAACTGTTGGCATTGTACATAAAATCATTTTAGATACATACATAATGAGTGATATATAGCAATACATCATTGCTACAGCAAGTGACGAAAATGTCGAGATTCGACCTAACCTTTCCATATCTATTATCTTGTATAACTTAGTCCTTCTATTTTCAATATCTAGATTGATCAATGAGGTATAGACTGTGTCATCCTCTTATCAATCTTTGTATTTCTTGATCCCAAGTAGACTTACTCAACCAAATGAGTTCAATATCTCATATTGACTCATTTGAGTATAGTCATGCATTTTAGTAGTCTTACTCGATCAAGAGACTCACATATATCACTCCTATTATATAGAATAGATGATCTCATCTACATTACTCACATTCATTTACATAATTTATTGCATACCCAGTAATCAACTTTATAATCAATCTTATTAAGGGTGACGTTGTCGATACCAAAATATACAACTCCTTAAATAAGTAACCATAATGACTTTAGGTCTAAGAATTATTCATACCAAAAATGAACCACTAAATTTTCTCGTAGTGGGTCAATTTAGTATATTCTCTAATATATACTCATGTGTCAATTTGATGTCTTATATCCATATCTTATGCGATAAAGTCATAATTAGGATATATGCTAGTCTCAATGCATTAATATTGTCCTTGTATATTAATACTTATTAGGAATAGTTAAGAGTAGTGTTGTGTGTGTGTGAGTGTGTGTATTATCTCACTATTAATTCAATCAATTGATATGATATAAATTAAAACCTACTGCACAAGAACATTATTATACTTATTTATTTGGCACACATATATGAAGTAAATATAATAACTTTAAACTATGCCTTTTATTAATAAAATATGATACAATAGTTCCCGTCAAGCATCTCATAAGTAGCTCTAAAGCTAATACGAACAAGCAAAATGCGTGTAAGGTCGAGTGTCGCTTGCGACCTAGACCCAGTTATAAATAATAGGCATGTGCAAAGATCAAGTATCACTCGCAAAGTATAGAATCGTAATGTGCTAGAGGGCAAAAGTAATGTTTGGTCGAGATCACTTTTCTATAATATTAGAACGTAGCGGAATAATAAAAAAAATATACAAATAAGTGTTAGGGCAATCTATGGTCCGGAGTGACCATGTGTTTTGATATTTGGGCAAAGGGTTTAAGTTAGGTTTATCCTTGTGTTCTAATATGTGTATGTGAGTGTGCAGGTTTGCAGGTTACACATATTGACTTGGCTGGACGGCTTTAGGTACGGTGAAGGGTGGCATGCAGGCAAGCCGTGGGCTTGTGTGCACCCGAGGGACCATGGATAGCAGGGACGATAAGCCGAGGGGCGCGGACTTCGAGGCATGCATGAAAGATGGCATGGAGGCAAACTGGAGGCTTGTGTGCGCATCTGAGGGACGGGAGCCAAAGATGAAGAGGGTGTGAAGGCAACAGTCAAGGTTGTTGGTGAGGAGCCAGTTGAGTCGTGTGGGTACGAGTGCTGAGGGAATGTACTCGTGGAAATCCTAGGGGTCGAGTGTGGAGAAAATTGTACTCAGGAAGGGAAAAGCCTATGTAGCAGTCGACTGGGCCCCAGGCAGTCGACTGATAAGAGTGGCAGAAAGATCAGTCGACTGTGTTGGATCGAAGAAAATGATAGAGGGGGGGTGAATATCGTTAAACACTTTTCGGATTAAAAAGAGCAGATACACAGTGGAAAGAAATTAAATGCACAAGAACACAAGTGTACTTTTTACTTAGTTCGGAGTCGCGATCGGCTCCTACTCCAAGGCCCACGGTCCTTGACCATTTACTTTGGGCAATACTATAATCGCGCAAACAGATTTACAAGTTAAGTACAAGAGTATTTCAGGAAATTGAAATTGCTACACTTTTCGTTACCGACGCCCGATGTGGATCGTATTTCGGAGCAGAGGGTCGTCGTCAGCGTTGGGATCTCGAAGTCAGAATTTGCCGGGGCATAGCGCTTGAACGAAAAGCTTTGGAGCATTGAGAAAAAATGATGTTGAAGCCTTGGGGTCGAGCACCCTTTTATAGTGCTCCTGGGGGCGCTTGATTCGTTGGGGGCGCCTGACACGTGCCTTCACCTGCGAGAAACTCAATCCGTAGCTCGGTCAACGCTTATCCCCTCCGATTCGACCCCTGGTTTGACTGGGGCGCTCGGGACCTCTCGGGCGCCTAGGTTGACCTGGTCCAGTGGCTTCGTGGCAGATTTGCTTCGATGGCTACTTTGGCTTTGACCTTGGTCGCCCGGGACCTCCCGGGCACCTAGCCCAGTGCAGTTCGAAGCGATCTTACTTTCTTGTTGTTTTGGCCTTTTACCTTGGGCGCCCGAGACCTCCCGGGCGCCTAGCCCAGTTGCTTGCCCCTTCCTCTGGGGTGTTCTGAGCTGCAGAAACACAATCCTTCGGTCCCTGCAACCAAGGTTAGTTCCAAAACAAACTAAGCAAGAATGTTAGTCATTATTTACAGTCGTAACTGTCTTGGTTCTGACTTTGGGTCTCCCAAATGGAACCCTAGGTCGAACCGATGCCTAATGCTCCCTCCTACGGGGAACGCGTCCTCGCCTACTCCTCTTGGGAGAATTTACCTTTTTGCCAACCGGCTCCTCCGGTTGGACTTTTGCTCAACTTTACTCACCAGGTCTTCGTGCCCAGTCCGCGACCAGGACTTAGTGCCCAATTCCTCGAACTAGGTCTTCAGTGCCCAACCTTCGGCCAGGTCTTAGTGCCCAATTCCTCGAACCAGATCTTCAATGCCCAGCCCTCGGCCAGGACTTAGTGCCCAGTCCACGACCAGGACTTATTGCCCAGCCTTATGTCAGGACTTAGTTGCCCAACCTTATGTCAGGACTTAGTTGCCCAGCCCGCGACCAGGACTTATTGCCCAATTCTTAGAACCAGGACTTCGTGCCTAGTGTTCCTAGGACTTTTCTTGCATACTTGAGTAACATAGTTAGAGCAACAATAATACTTAACTTTAAACCCTTTGTCAATATCAAAACAAGGTTCAATATGGTGCTTCCGGTACCAACAGACTGTTGTGGGAGCAGTTGACTGGTAGCACCAAAATTCGAACATTGGGGCTCGCAACAGTCGAGTTTGAGGGGGGGGCAGTCGACTGGTGGCGGCCAAAACAGACTTAAGTTCTATTTAAAAGGGCTTCGTTTTGGCTGGGAGCTTTGATGAATTTGGCTTTGGTTAGGAGCCAAATAGTAGTCTAAGAGCTCAGAGGTGTAGTTGAGATTGTGGCGAGGTTTCTCCACCCACAAGGAGTTACACAAGCTAGCCGGAGGGCATCCGGGGAGTGATCCACCGAAGGATTGAGGGATCGTCCACCCTACGAACTGTCGTGGAGTAGGAGCATCATCTCCGAACCACGTAAATAGGTTTGCATTAGCGTTGTTTGTAATTGTTATTTTTTATTCCGCTTGTGTTTGCTAACGTGAGAGATAAAAATCGAAGAAAAGCTATTCACCCCCTCTAGCTTGCCG
Organism: Boesenbergia rotunda; assembly: GCA_024364735.1. Taxonomy (NCBI): domain Eukaryota; kingdom Viridiplantae; phylum Streptophyta; class Magnoliopsida; order Zingiberales; family Zingiberaceae; genus Boesenbergia; species Boesenbergia rotunda. The sequence goes on along the minus strand of JAGFNQ010006206.1, from coordinate 50,714 downwards.
AACACAATCTAATAAGTGGTATCAGAGCTTGGTGCGCTTATCAACGGACTAACGCCGGGAGAGCAAAAGGTGTTAGAGGAAGATGGAATCGGAAGGTCCACTTGGATGAAATACTAGGATTCCACCTCCATACGATCGAGATGATTTCAATTATTGGAGAAAGCGGTTGGAGACATGATTCCAAATGGATTGGGATCATTGGACGGCATTGGAAGTGTCATTTGAAGCTCCAACGAACAAGAAGGGGAAACGCCTCCGACCTCGGTATAGGACCAAGAGTCAAACGGAAGAAGCGGAGGCGGATAAGGAGGTAACTAGGATTGTTTTGAATTTATTACCTTCACATATTGTGTCAAATATAGGAGAGTACAAGAATGCATATGAGCTATGGAGGAAAGTAATAGCTCTACCTGAGAATCTGACACAAGGACAAGAAGAAGAGGAGAAAAAGAATCAATCAGAGGTTGAGTCAAGTTCAACATCCGAAGAGGAAGAGAAGGAAGAAGTGTCCACATCCTCAAGTGAGAAAGAAATTGAAAAAGTCTCCACATCAAGGATTGAGGGGGAGGAAAAATCATTCTCAACACCGGAGCAAGAAGAAGCTTCCATCTCCAACAAAGCAAAATCAAAGAAGCACATAATTTGCTTTGGGTGTAATCAAAAGGGACACTATAAGGACAAGTGTCCATTGGGTAAGAAAAAGGAGGTAAACCCTAAACTCAATTCAAATAATTTGAAAACTAACATGAATTGTAGGGATGGAGCAAAGAAGGATAAGAAGCATATAATTTGCTTTACATGCGGTGAGCGTGGACATTACCACACCAAGTGCCCGAAGAAAGGAAAAATCAAGAAATTGGCACACTTGAAGAAATTGGAGAAAAAGAGGAACTCAAGTCAAGGGGGAGCATCAAAGGTAAACGGGAAAGTAATTTCATGTTTAAAATTCAATCCAATTTCAAATTCTTACATGCTCGTTAAGAATAATCATAGATTTAAGTATAATAATAGGAATAGGGTTAACAAGGTAGATCAAAACTCTAGAAAGGTCATGCATCATGATAAATCCAAGACCTTTAGACCTAAGGATCAAGGAAAAATCCCAAGAAGGGGAGATATATGTCTAGAAAGGTGGGTAGGTCTAGGAATATCCAAAGTGGATATGTGGATTCTAGGGTTAAAAGCCTAGAAAGGAAAAATCAAGCTTTGAGAGCAAGACTTGATAGGTTGGAAAAGATCCTAGAAAGATTCACGGTTGGATCTAAGGGTTTAGATATGATGTTGGGTGGTCTAAAACCCAACAATGATAGATCGGGGTTGGGATACCGATCTAAGAGCTCCAATGCCAATGGGAATAAATATGCTAGGGTAGCATATGAGTATGGCAAGGAGGGGAAGTCCAAAAATGACAAGGGGGTGACATTTAAAGGGAAAAAAGGACTTAACCAAGGACAAGGTGTCTAAGGTTAAGAAAGTTAAGTTTGTAGGTCAAGAGTCATCGGAGGTACACCGGTGTGGCCTAGTGGTTGTTGAGTCGCCTAGGGAGATGGCTAGGGCTAAGAGCTCAAGGGGGAGCTCTAGGAGCCTTTGGGATATATGGTGAATGGATCTCGGGAGGTGTTCTCCTAGAGGTCTAGATGGATCACGGAGTGTGCCAAAACAATTGGAGACGGACTTGAGTCTCAATTCTTGGGTTTTAGCACGATGATTTTGAGTTTCATACATGGAAATGTGACATTAGGGACATAAAGCATGAAAAATGATTTTTGATGTGTAAATACCATATAAATCAATGCTAGGGATGCATTGTGGATTGGTATATGCAAAGACATCAAGAGGAAACCAAAATTAGGACTTTAGGTCAATGTTTAATTGAACTAATTAGGTAGTTTTAGATTTTGTGTCAATCCTGGAAATGGTGATGGATACATTTTTGGATATATTTTTCCCAAGTAGATATGAGTATCACAAACCACTCCACAAAATTTGAAAATTTTTAGAGATTTGTGGAATTTCTGGCGCATTTCTGAAATTGAGTTCAGAAGGCTGAAATTTGGTTTTTCAGAGTGTCAGTCGACTGGTACAGGCTGATTTGGGTTTTTAGTCATTAAAAAATGTCTAATTATTGTGAAACAAATGTGGAACCTTATGGGGGGTTAGTACACTGTGTTTATAATCAGTTAGAGGTTAAAGAGTCCAATAAAGGAGAAATGTTGGAGTCTTTTGATGTATAACAAAGGGGGAGAAGTATTGGGTTTAAGTGAGAACCAAACACGCCTTGCGAGAAACCCTAGATTTAGAGAGAGCTTAGGTAAAGGGGGAGCATGGTTGCTCCATTCTTTGCGTAAGGGGAACATAGGAGAGGTTCTTAAAAAGCCTTTGTAAGTCCAATGTAGGGGAGTCTTGGAAAGGTTTTAAAAAGTCCGGTTTGGTAAAAAATCCTAACTTGGGGAGGTTAGGTGAGGGGATGCCTTGGAATAGGATCCATGATTGTTTGCATTGCATATGCATTAGCGGTGTAAGTCCTAGGTGGAGCCTTGGCAACGTAAGTCCAAATGGTTGTTAGCATTGTGTTTTGCTATTTGTTTTCCCTAACTTAAATGTATTGTCAAACATCAAAAAGCAGAAGATTGTTGGGGCAATCTATGGTCCGGAGTGAACATATGTTTTGATGTTTAGGCAAAGGGTTTAAGTTAGGTTTACCTTTGTGTTCTAATATATGTATGTGAATGTGCAGGTTTACAGGTTACACATATTGACTTGGCTGGACGACTTCATGTACGGTGAAAGGCGGCGTGGAGTCAAGCCGTGGGCTTGTGTGCACCCGAGGGGTCATGGATAGCAGGGACGATGAGCCGAGGGTCGCGGACTTCGAGGCATGCGTGAAGGATGGCATGGAGGCAAGCTAGAGGCTTGTGTGCGCATCCGAGGGATGGGAGCCAAAGATGAAGAGGGCGCGAAAGCAACAGTCAAGGCTGTTGGTGAAGAGTCAGCTGAGTCGTGAGGGTATGAGTGCTGAAGGAATGTACTCGGGGAAATCCTAGAGGTCGAGTGCGGAGAGAATTGTACTCGGGAAGGGAAAAGCCTAGGTGTCAGTCGACTGGGTCCCAGGCAGTCGACAGATAAGAGTGGCAAAAAGATCAGTCGACTATTGTGGGAGCAGTCGACTGGAAGCAGCCAAAATTCAAACGTTGGGGCTCGCAACAGTCGAGTTTGAGTTGGAGCGGTCGACTGGTGGCGGCCAAAACAGACTAGTTATATTTAAAATGGCTTCGTTTTAGCTAGGAGTTTTGACGAATTTGGCTTTGGTTAGGAGCCAAATAGTAGTCTAAGAGCTCAGAGGTACAGTTGAGATTGTGGCGAGGTTTCTCCACCCACATGGAGCTACACGAGCTAGCCGGAGGACATTCGGGGAGTGATCCACCGAAGAATCGAGGGATCGTCCACCTTACGGACTGTCGTGTAGTAGGAGCGTCATCTCCGAACCACGTAAATAGATTTCCGTTAGCGTTGTTTGTAATTGTTATTTATTATTCTGCTTACGTTTGCTAACAGGATAGGTAGAAATCGAAGAAAAGCTATTCACCCCCCCCCCTCTAGCTTGCCGAACACGAACTAACAATAAGATGGTCCGAAGAAATATGAGACCCCTAGTTCACGTTGTAAGGTCAAGGTTGACTGTTGACATAGAAAAATGATGTGGCGTCGAATCGCAGGTGAGGAGCCCATCGGAGTGACAAAGGGCGTCTGACCAACGAGGCCAATAGGATAACGCCGATCAAATAGAGCGGCTAGTGTGGTCGAGCCCGGTGAGTGCATCATCCGGTCCGATAGAGTAGCACAACCAGTCGGAGGATGTATGTTTGTTGCTCGTCGACTACTGGTTGAGTCAACTATCCCTTGCATACAACGACAACACTGGGCTCATCGGAAGTATCGTTGGTCAACTAGTAGGTTAGTCGGATAACGTAACGTCCGACCAAGGTCACCAGTTGGTCCCTGGTAAATTAGATTTACTACTCTCTCTTCATCTCCGAACAAGAGCTAGTTGTTGGTTTCGGTTATGCATGGGAATCCTCTCCATGTTCCCGGATTAAAATTTAATTAATTAAAATAAATCCGGATGGAGATGAATTACCCAAGCAAACGTTTCATCATCGTACTAATCGATTCGAGTGAACACTTGAACAAACTTGTTGTTCAAGTAATCTAACTCGTCTAATCGATTAGCCGCAGAATAGACGATGAATAGATCGTCAATTTTTGTGTTTATCTTCGGGGTCCATGATAATTAATCACATACACCAAACTAAGAACAAGAAGCAAGAATATACCTCTTGTTTACTTCTTGGTCTTCTACTGTATGTCCTATCCTCTTCTTGGAAGTCGTGTGGGCGATGATCTTCCAAGAAACGAAGCCACCAAAACCTTCTTCCTTCTCCTCTTTGCTTGCACCGACCACCAAAGGAGAGAATTCTCTGTTGGTGTAATCGACCCAAGTGTAATCGGGTAAAATCATGAGTTTTGATGTGTGTGTGTCAATATGATTAAGTTAGAGTTTCATGTTGATCTAATATGTATATTTGAGTGTGCAGGTTTGCAGGTTTGCAGGATACACATAGACTTAGTTGGACGTCTTCCGGTCCAGTGAAGGATGGTATGGGGAGATGAGTCATGGACTTGCATGCATCTGAGGGACCGTGGACAAATCAGGAACGATGAGCCAAGGGAAGCGCACTTCGAGGCATACGCGAAGGACGGAATGGGGAGACTAGTCGTGGGCTTGTATGCATCCGAGGGACGAGAGCCGAAGTCGAAGAAGACTTGAAGGCAACAGGCCGAGGCTGCTGGAAGCAGGAACGATGAGCCAAGGGAAGCGCACTTCGAGGCATACGCAAAGGATGGCATGGGGAGATGAGCTGTGGGCTTGCATGCATATGAGGGACGAGAGCCAAAGTCGAAGAAGGCTTGAAGGCAACAGGTCGAGGCTGCTGGATGATGAGTCAGCTAAGTCGTGAGTGTTGGTGCAGGAAGCACCATATCGAACCTTGTTTTGATATTGGCAAAGGATTCAAAGTTAAGTTTGTTTGTGATCTAACAATATTCACTGAGCGTGCAGAAAAAGCCTTAGCGAAGGACTGCTAGGCACCTGGAGAAGGACTGCCAGGATACAAAGCCCTAGCGAAGGACTGCTAGGCAACTGGCGAAGGTGCAGTTCAAGACTGCGAAGGACTGCAACTGGCGAAGGACTGCCAGTATCCAAGACCTAGC